>NMRA01000159.1:225232-239632 GCA_002633005.1 Phoronis australis
AAGGGGGCCATGCCCCCTAAAATTCTCCCACATACCATTTGGCAATTCGGGGTGTGAATTGCATATGGGCACACCCAGGGGGACTCGGGGGCGAATGCACAATGCACAGGCCTTGAACGAACCCCGTTTACCGTCCCTTTTTTAGTAATAAGGTCCACAAACCCAAAAATTCGAGACCACTGCCTCCCTACATTTGAGGCTGAGCCCGCATGTGGCGAAATTCTGTGCCCTGGCCCAAGAACTCAAAATCCTGGATCCGCCCCTGGGTGGTATCTTTGTTTAGTACAAACAAGGCCAGTTTAGAACTGTTATCATCGAAAATTTCTTCCGAACAAATATCGTCCATAATTTCGGAATATTTTGCGCTCCAAAGATTCTAAACATTGTCAAGTGGAGGATCATCTGCTTGCTATTCAGCGATTCAGGAAGCCGGCGGTGGTTACTACCGCCGCCTAGCTGGCCGGCTTAACTCAAGGTCACCAAGACGCAGTATAACAATTACGAAAGTTTACATTTCCTTAAATTATATACACACATGATAAAGCTCTGCCTGAGCTATAACGCGATTATGTACCTAGGGCTATGAATATAAAAAATATATTTTTAACACTAGGCCGATGCCTTGAGAGAAGAGTCACAATTTTACTGTCATGACTTGATGGCGTACAATTGCTACAGACGTACAACATCAACCAATTAATTCGTCAATAATTATCATATTGTAAATATTACATGTTTAAAACATCCTTAGTTCTGAAAAACAAGAGTTTTACCAAAATTCCAGAAATAAATATGCAATAATGGAATATTCCATGTCTTTATTGGGTTATTAACTAATTAGTCAACTGAGTAACCTGTAGTTTTAATAATTAACATCAAAAAGGAATGAACCAGAGAGGCACACAGTGTATAAATCACTAATTAAACCAACAGGAAAATAATTTCAACTATTCAAAAGATTGCTACCGGATATGGATCCTTCAAAGTTGCTGTGAAGAATTAAGTCAGCGTTTCATCCAAAATTATGCAAGTTTATGTATTAATTGGACCGTTGGTTTCGCTTGGAACAAATACATTTTAGTAAAATTTCGAGATGCAATGGCATTCACGAGAAACATGACAAACTACGTACTCCAACTATTTACGCAAAAAGTTGCAGATACTTGTTTTCCGAAAAATAAAAGAGACTTACACTTAATGCGTAGCTTTGAAATATTCTGTGGATAGCTTGCAACTTAAGACTTTACACAGAAATTTTAGTGATACGGACACATTAAGTGTGCGCCATTGTAAATTAGAGGCATTGGTACATTAGTTTAGGATTTCTGTTATGCCACACGAAAGAAAGTGAACCCTGGTTAACAAAAGTATTCATAACAAAGAAAACACTTGTTGAATAGTTATTAACATTAAAGAATGAAAAAACGGCACAAGTGAATTGAAAAGCAAACGTGCGGATGGAAACCAGGACATCTGGGTTCTTGCGAAAACGCAAGAGTAAAATTTTCGCCGCAACCCAAAACTCATTCTTGTCAACGAGAAATTACAGGAGCCGTACCACCCAACGAACACTGGACGAGTTGTTGTTCTATAGTCGAACGGGAAATTGTGAACGCCGCAAAAGCCCATGAGCCTCGCCATTTTTTAGTCTAAACGGAAAATGGGACTATGCTGTGAGCTTTAGTCAGAAATGTTTCTCGGAGCGGCCTCTTCTTATCACGCCTATTGAGAATTTAAACAGCTGCTCAATAGAAAACTACATGTACATGTATACGTGCAATATTTTCTTTTACAAGTCTAGGGGCCTATCACGATGGGTTGCCTTATAATTTCTGCAACAGTCGTGACCGTTACGTCATGTCGGCGACACAGGGTCTTGCTACCTCCGACAACTACAAAAGGAAATTCACTTTTTCAACATGCTCCATTCGTTCGATGAAACATTTTATCGGCAACCTTAACTAGTAAGTAACTTTTAAAGTACTATATAGGGAGACGTATTTTACTTATTAAATGTCAGTTATCAAAACATAATGTACCACAATTGGAGTTTAAACACCCCAAAAGCGCAAGAAGGTGTGCCCGACATTTTTTGATTTAGCATGCATCCGCTATGCATTCAAAATTGTAAATCAAATTAGTCCTCGCCAGGGAGGTGTTTGTAAGAGGTTTTTATGTTGCAATCACTACCATGACAATTTTTGCAAAGATGAACATGCTTTCGGTAAAAGTGTTAATGATATGTCAAACTTTTAAGGTGTTAACTTGAATTCATCCTTTACTGCAAGTCTATGAAAACTTCAACCCCTGGAAATGCTGAATGTTACTAAAGTACACTGCTTATTCTATTCGAAAAACCTGGCTTGAATTCTCAAGAGTCTAGGCTCAGACGGAATTTGTCGTTATACGCTCAGTCTATTTTTGTAGTCATATTTTTATTTGCAGAACTTGTATTCCTTGTACATGTACATGTGTAACCGGTCTATTGTTTACGAAGAGTGTGCACTCGAATCTACTTTTTGGCACCTTCTTACGCATTTATTTCCGCCACTGTTCCTTTTAATGGGCATGATAGTCCAACGTAGAGGAATATTTTTGTGATTCACGTGGCTTGTGTCTTTAGACAGCTTGAGGTGCATAGGGCCGCCGTGATTGCCCGCCATCTGGCCTGATTGGTAGCCTTAATTCGAATCTCGTTCCATGACATGCCAATAGAGAGGTGTTTAGATGTCACAATTCTTCTTCAATTTTCCAAAGTCAACATCGCTTTCGTCACCCTTGGGGGTTCCAGTTAAGGGCAAGCTTGGAGGTATTAGTATTGGGCTTTCGTAGCGTGTGTCCAATCCACCTCCATGTCCTCCTCTTGATGTGGATCTCTGTGGCTTCTTGGCTGGCCCCGTTCCACTCAGCTTCATTTGTCCCTCTGTCACACCACTTGATTTGCATGGTTTGCGAGGACATCTCTTTTATGAAAACTTGGACTTTGTTGTTGATGGATTTAGTAGCAAGTCGCCATGACACTAAGCCGTAAAGTAGGTGACTTGACATTTGAGTTGAAGATGTTGAATTTAGTTCTCATGGAGCATGTTTTTGATTTCCAAACGCATGGCGTGTGCTTGGAGGCCCTTCTTAATACGGGCCTTGATGTCTTCCTCTGTTCCGCTCTAATACTAATCAGATACATGTAGGCGAAGGACTGGACATCTACTGTAGATCTTTCTCAGGCCACTGAGATGCTGTCACTTTGCCCAGTGTTTACGCACATCGTCTTGGTGTTCTCGGCGTTGATGTGAAAGCCAACCTGTTTGTCTGCATCCGAGATCGCCAGAGTCTTACGTTGAGTGTCCTGTTGTCAGTGAGCTAGTAGGCAGAGGTCATCTGCATACTCTGAGTTGTCAGGGCAATTGTATACCAGTTGGTGGGACGGAGAATGCGGTGCGTATTTACTGTACATGTATGTTGCCAATTTCCAACACAAGCGTTTTGAGAGATATATGGAGAACTGCCCCTTCATGCTGTAAACATTTTCCGTGAATGGGACGGTGCGAGGAAACAGATCTGCAACAATGACTATAGTCGTGGTTTCAATGAAAACTGTTTCACCCAGGGTGTACTCTCCGATTATCACGCACGGGAATCAATAATTCAATGGTATATTCAAGATTACCATTATAAAGGTAAAAATTGGCAAAGAAATTAATTTTAATATAAATATATGATGCCTTTGTACACTGTCTTGGCGATAAATATAGGTTATCCCACATACAAAGGAATACTACTGCCATATCCTAATGAGAATTTATTTCATTTGGGAATGTCACAACGAGACCGATGTTCGATTTGGACATTCCCAAATGAAATTAATCGAGATAGGATATCGCAGTGCTATTCCTATTTATTTAGGATAATCTTATTAACCCAAACATATGAACTTATTTGCATCTTCGCGGCGATATCTTGTTGCCATGGGCTTCGGTTTGTTGTTATATGCCATGCGCGGTTATTTATGAGCGACCGAGAAGTGTTGAATAAGTAGTAAAGTTTTATTTCACATTGAATTTATAAGAGTTTTGAGATATACAAGTTAAAGCACTGAACCATTCAATAATACTAAACGTTCGCGGGAAACTTAGAAACAGTTCACCCGCGAAAATAAAAGTTGAAACATTAACTGAACAGTTGTGCAGCATTGTATCGTTTTAACTTCGATGATTTTTTTAGTTAACTTCGTTTCCTAGCTTCCGGAATGTAAATGCATATAGTAATAGATGTATTTTCCCGTGTTGACCAAAGCAATGAAAAGAACGGTGGCGCTTGAGCTGATTCGCAGAACTTAGGGGTAAGAACTCTATCGTAAAAAGCAGGCGTGCGTTCAGTAGACGCTAGGACCTACGCTAGGACCTAGCTAAAAGCTAGTCAAAGTCACGTGTTCTCATTCAAAATGCACGGCAATATCTCACGTAATCTCGCGAAGTCTTGCCTTTTAGCGAGGTCCTAGCGTTACTGAACGGGAGGCAGATTTTACACTGCCAGCCAAGAAGAGTTGAGGAAAGCTGCGAGCAGACGATTGTGTCATTAAAAAACCCAATACTCGATATTAGGTCACAATTTCCTGTGAACACCTTAATTCTCAGTACAGATATATTGTACGCATCCATAAAAAGTTTCCGTAGGATTTATATTAGATTAACAGGTATGGCAGATTTTGTTGGCAGGGGACCGTGCGCTGACCTATTTAGGATGACTCAGATTGAAACCAGCGAGGTCAAAAAATAGCCCCCTGATTACCCTGCATCGGAACTTTCATCGGTAAATCTTTACTGTTTTTAGAGCAGCAATACTGATCTTTCAAGAACAACGCCCTCTACCAATATTTTACGTAAGCCTAATGAATAAGGCAAAACATTTTTGGCGTTGTAAACGCCAATTTAAGGCCCCAGGAGAGTGCACAACAACGGTGAGTTACGCCCTATATACCGTTGTGCACGGATTGGCTCCACTTACCCATATTTCACAGCTTATTATGGGTCATTGAATGCCCGTATTTACACATAGATGGGATACGTTGTATTATCTTGAATCTTTGGCTTGGACTGCCACGTGAGTGCGAAGTCAAGGTGTTCAAAGAAGAGCAAATGTAGTAATTGTTTCCAACTAATGTCATCTTCCCACTTACTGTAAATGTGAAGAATAAAGTCAGCATGAGAATTGAAAACTGCAGAAAAATGTTACTTGTGTGTTAACATTTGCATGCATACAGACAGTGCAAAGACTTCTTCGAGTATTTCATAAATTGACTGCTACGTATTCTATGTTTCTGTCGTGCGCGAATGTTTTGGGTGGTCTCAGTTTTTGTAATTTTAAAACGGACAAAATTTGCGATGATGAACGCGACTTTTCTGTTCTAGTCGTAAAATGAACTGTTTGCTGGACAAGGCCACACACCTGAACAACGCGACGCACTTCCGGCAGCTGACGTCAGTTATGCCTGGTCAGATGTACACTGTACACGAACAGTGCAAAGACTTACTAGGTCCTGAATCGTACTACACTGCGGTGAGTCTGCTACTTATCGTTTTATTTGGGCACTTGCGTCATTTAGCGAATGAAAACTATAATGTTTACCACTCGAGCGGCGCACGTTAGAGGGCTGATGGGGAGGGGGGGTGCTGCGCCGCCCATGGTCACATAGGTGGCGCACCATAGGGGAGCTTGGGGAATATAGCCCTACTTATTTCAGTGCTGCGCTGCCCAATAGCCCCCACTTATTTCAGTGCTGCGCTGCCCATGCGCCACACACGAACAATATACTATGGTTAGCCCATTTTCGTTATGTATTCCGTTATACATTTTTTAAATGTTCTTTTCATACTCTTTATGTAACGGTTTCTCCCCTTCTTCCAAAATTTGGGAGTTATCACGGAAATTGCCGTAGAGTCTCGTAACAGAGCATTGTATGTAATGCGGGATCCATTGCGTTTTCGGGTTTCTGTTCATATGTATGTCTGTATAAAGTGATGCACATTCGTTTAAAAATCGTTTAGGGCTCTATAGAGACCCAGGCACAACTTCTGAATTGTGTAAAATTTCGACCGTCAATGCTGAACTAAATTGACACTGTCATAATTCAGAAGTTGTGTCAGTTTGGGCCGTTGTGTCAATTCTGACCTACCGTGCACGCTTTTTCAAAACAAGTGGACTGTTAAAAATTCACAGTCCTCAGCCAAACCTTGCTCAGAATCTAGTTGAGCATTGAGACACTTTTTTAATGTTTATTACAAAATCTTCAATACAATGATTATGCATAACCCAGAAAGCGCCAAGAGACATTATATCTGGGTTAAATAAATACAAAGAAATCTATATACAATTATTATATACAAATACATAAAATAAAAAAAACTCAAAAACGTGTATGGTACTGTGAATTTACAAATAAATACCCGTGGTTGACGTTTCATTTCGTGGTGGGGCACATTCAGGCTTGACCCTCATCAAGAGTGGAGGGTAAGCACCTCTGTACATGTAATGTGTTTCTTATAATCTTCAATTGGAAAACTCACCGGTGACGTCGTGATGACGGACTCCCCTCAATCGCTATAGGCAGTAGGATTACATGTAGGTCTTTCGGCTTCACGAGTTACGGAGTAATGGAAACATCTCACCTTATTGCTAAAGCGATAATGCGTTAAGCATCTCGCATCACATTTGCTACAATTAGTACGAGCATTTTTGTCTCAAGAAGTCGGCTGACAATTATATATTCCGTTCTTTTCATTGTAGTGTGTTTCTTACGGTACATTTTGTGCTTGCCTAGAATGTCGACTTATCGAAAATTCGTGTGCCATGTAAATGCACTCACGTCACCTTACGTCACATCACGTGCATCGATTTCGCATAACTCGCCAATCTTGACAAGCTTACTGGAAACCGTAAAAGGGTCAACGGTGGCAGCGCCTTTTGGGTCTTGATCACCATGGCAGCCTTTTGCCTTGTCTCTTGATCTGTTGAAATCCTACATGTAGTTTTATTCACTAGTAGGGCCTCTCGGAGCAAGGGGATATATGCTGGAAGATGTATTGTTTCGACCCGGTCAGAAAGAGAGTAATTCAACGAAGTTGGCTAGTTGCACGCGGAACAACATGCGGCGATAAGAAGGTGCCATTGACAGAGTTACTGCTTCTGTTAAGAACCTAGTTAAATCGACAATATTAATAGTTGGTAAACGAACGCTGATTCCAACGAGGGTAGGCAAGACCGTGATTGAAAGTGTGGGATTTTGTGTCGTGTGTATCACAATTGAATTGTGCATCAAGTAATAAGCCGTAGGCCTACGCGTTGAAATTTTATTACGATCGCATGGACATTGGTTTGGTTTTAGTCAAAAGTCAGAATTCTGATTACGAATATCCGTAAGTAAATGTTTTGTTTCAATCTAAAACCAGTTTTCGAATACTTCCATGTTGTGCAAATTTCACATGAAATGCAATTCGACTCTCCCACTCTATGACGCACGATCAACATCCGGATGTGTGATTTATGCCCTGCAACACTACGTGTACGTTGACTGTGTAGACAACGGCAAGGTAATAAAAAGCGCCAAAGTTTTTTAAAATGGTGCCTTTCTGCGCGTAGAAGTGAGCTTAATCTACGTGTACTTTTACTTAATCTACACGTACTTTTATTAAATTCACATACTCCAATCACACTCGTGCTCACAAATTAAGTGATTGAGAGCAAAACGATGATCGTTTAAGAGCTAAACGTTCGCGTAGGTTAAGTAAAAGAATGAGTAGATTAAGCAAAACTACGCGTAGATTAAGCAAATTTCAACGCGCAAAACGTAACTCGTTTAAGAACCTTTAAGCGCTTCACAAGCTAATGTTCTTCTCGCGGAAATGCGTTCATGTTTATTTCTGATTGAGGCAATGCATGTACATGTATAAAAATGTAACACTGAAAGTCACAGCGGATAACAACGGGCGTGCTAAAGTTCTAAGAACAAGACAAATACCTGCCAACCCATTTCTATTGAAAAGAGGTAGGTTTGCGAACTGCTGAGCGCGTGTGCACACGCGTAGGATAGGGAATCCCCTCAAAAAATTTGAAAAAAATGAAGCAAAATGGTGCAATCTCCCTCACACAATTCGTTGAAAAATATTTGGAAATGAAAAAAAAATAATGTAAAAGATCAAAAGGTTTGAAATCATACCTCAGCCTCTACTGCCTTTAGATGCTTTGTTGAGCAGAATGGTGGCGTAATTTTCGAAGCACCCACCATGACGAAAGAATTGTTGATATGCTTTTTAGTTTTTGACATAGAACACTTGCCGCCTAAATTTCTATGTTTTTTGACTATGGCGTGCAATGCCAAAAACTCCACCGTGGCTAACTGATAAGTCCGATGGGTAAATGCTACGATGTGCGTTTGTTTATCACCTAAACTAGAAGGTTTTACAAGCTAAGCAAACTAAACTTTCCCAAGGTGATTTAAACCTACTTGCCCAACGCGTTATCCTTTTTTACTCTGATTACTCTGATGCTCTAATGGTGATCGTTTTACACATCGCTTGGATTTGCGTAACATTGACCAGGCAGAAAAGGATCCACCAGACGAAAATAAGTGTTTGATGGTGCCTTATTTTCTATAGGTTGGTATCTTAAAGGTTGCACAATGAGAACCAAGCTCCGACGAGATAAGAAATCAATTCTATATATCATCCGCCAGGTTGTGCATAATAATGGTTTCCAAATCATCCGTCTGACTTTGCTGAAGCTAGTTTTTATGCGCTCACATATCTATTTGTGGTCGCATATTGCCGTCATCTCGGTCTGGAAGTTCGGCGTCCGTCGTCCGGCGTCCTTAGCTGTATCTCCTAAACCCCTCACACGATTTTAATGAGATTTAACAAATGTGTTTCTATAAAGCTGACGACGGTCGACGACGAATTTCGAACCTCTCCGGCAACCGGTGTGCCCCTAGTGGCAATTTTAGTTTTTTTACACGTACCTATGTATCTTCGGAGGTCCTCAACAGATTTTCATAAAATTCGGCAATTAGGCATCTGTTAGTGAGATGATGTAATCCTCCCGTTTTCGTACGTATTCGAGTTACTTTATGCCACCTAGTGGCCAAATTTACTGTTTTCGAGTCTGTTTTTTGGCATCTGCCCCACTGTCAACCAAACCAGTCTATGAATGATTGTGGAAATTGGCAGGTATGTTCCTAATGTGAAGAGGAGGGCTGACGATGACTTTCCTACGACCTCGACAACTGTGATGCCTCCCAGTTGCAGTTTTTTTTGTACGCCCATGGCTGTATCTCCTAAACACTTTTCAGGATCTTTATCAAAGTTAGCAGTGTATTTATATGAACGTGACAACAAACAACGACGACTTTCGAATGGATCGGAGTACCGGTGTGCCCCCTAGTGGCAATTTTACTTTTTAAATTTTACCTCTGTATCTTCAAAGGACCTCAACGGATTTTCATAAAATTTGGCAGATTGGCATTTATTAGTGAGCTCACGCTTTCCCCCGAATTTTGGTTTGATTTGTTGTAGTTTGCGCCACTTATTGGCCATTTTTTACAGTTTTCGAATCTTCTTATTTGGCATCTGTCCTTCTATCAATCAAACCATTCTAGGGATGGTTGTGGAAATTGACATGTATGTTTCAAATGTGAAGAGGAAGCCTGATGATGATTTTCCGACGACTTCCTCTACCGTGGCGCCTCTTAGTGACAGTTTCTCAGAATTTCCTTGACGGATTTTTATGAAATTTGGTAAATAGTTTTGATGACAGGTACCAGCTTTCGGATGGATTTGACGTATTTTGCGTCATCTAGTGGCCATTTCTATATTCCAAATAAACACCCTCTGAGGCACACCTTTCGAGGTGCATTCATGGGTGCATTTCAACGCTCCGCGTTGTTCTTGTCGGAAAAACAGTAAAGCGATGTCACAGCGAAAAAATGAGCACAACGCATCTACTTTTTCCAACAACACTTTTCTGATACCGTAGATGTGACATGTGAATGTGGAATACGTTGGCAATGATACAAATCGGTTGGCTACCTGGTACATCGGTAGAGTGGGTAGGTTAAAGACGTGCACAAATGAATTTTCCACCACAACAGTGTACCGTAATGACAAGATATTCTTCTGATCGCAACTTCTGTTTTCTGCGGTAGACCTACTGTTTCTTATTCGGAACACGTCCGGATATTTTTGTAGCCTCAAATGTTCCCTCGGGTGAACATTATCTGCTCATGTGCTAACTTCAGTCATTCCATACGGCCAATTATCCACCTGCTAGAATAGTCACATGACCGAAGTCCACACATGCACAGAGAACTTTCACTTGCGAATACTCGAGGTTTTCCGAATGACTCCATATTGGCTTTATTGCTTCGGCTATTCTTGCAACTTTCTTTCATATTAGGCTATCACTCACAAGATCTTTCACTATTCATAACTCTGTGTTACTCGTGGCCCAAGATCCTACCGAAATTGAATAGAATTCAATCTATGGTCTTACCTCGCAAGTTGCTCTAGAGGTCCAACTCATTTTTGATATTTCATTTTCTGTTCTACGCGAGTACGCAGTCAAAATAAATCCTTTGATTTTGGTTCGACGATTTACGTGGGTGAATGGTTAACCTCATGCGCGCACGAGCCACCCTATTTGGCGAAGTGGGCAAAAAGGTCCGCCTCAGAGACACAAAAAGTCCGAAAAAGTAGAACACGAGACAAA
Source organism: Phoronis australis (assembly GCA_002633005.1). Classification (NCBI taxonomy): domain Eukaryota; kingdom Metazoa; phylum Phoronida; family Phoronidae; genus Phoronis; species Phoronis australis. The sequence continues at coordinate 235,988 of NMRA01000159.1, forward strand.
AGTCCACTAAAAGGCAGGAACTACCAAAATACGGCGAATACACAATTTATAGCTCTGAACGTACCCCGTTTTTTGGTAAAATGTCCACATGCTCAATAAATCAAGCCCTCATTTTATACTGGTTGCGCGCATGAACTTTACAAGCAGTTTGCACTTGATGACTCCATCGCCATAGCTACATGCACACGTTTAACACTTAATGCTGTATGTCGAGTTTGAGCTGGATTTTGTACATTGTAGGACAAGTAGGGGTCACCAAGTGCATGTATTGGGAACTCGTCTGCTTGATCTACTCAAGCACAAAGTCATAGACATCTACATTGTATCTACATGTAGAGTTGGTACTTAAGTATAACATAAACTGCCAAGAAGAATTTCAAGTTCAAACATACGTCGAGACCAGGTGTTACTTAAACAAATTGTCGACCTGTTGGTTATTGCGCCGCCTATTTCAGAGATTCTCTCCAAAGTGTTCCCTTGTCCCACCAGATCAGTGAGACCAGCTCAACCTCGGCGCAGAGTTTTAGTGTCTCGATCGCTAAACTGTAACGCGATTGTGCTTTCAGTGGTGCATCGAAGGTGACTGCGTTTATGACTCGCAAGCTCCCAGAGCCCCTGGTAAATATAAAATCCTTCTTCTGTTAATAGTAGTTTCGGCTGTATTTTCATCGGTAATGGAGATGGAGTACCTAAGTTAAAATATGGGGTAACCTAAACCATTACGTTAAGTTGGACTTCGTTGACAACTCGGCAAATTTAGCCATAAGATTACAAAATTTCTGATTTCAACTCAGTAAAAGTACTATTTTTCTGAAAACGAAAGCCGAATTTATTACTAACGTTTTATCAATCTGGCATTATTTGGGTCACGTGACCATGTCTGTTTGATACAATTTAGCAAACAAACATTTCAATAACATGATAAAATTTCATTTGATTTTAATGTCAAAGATGAGATCTCATCCTTGTTCGGCGTCAGCTGCTGTATTTCCAAAACCCTGAAGATGTTTAATATTTCAACGTTTTTCGTCATTTTATTGGTTGTGAGTTAAGCTTTGCTTTGCAAACCTCAACTTAAAAATTCACGTATGTCAGATAACGCCATCAGATAATACGAATCTTACTTACATGAATTGTACAAAATTTGATTTTTTGTATGAATTAGTGTTTATGGTATTAATACCTCTTGGAAAGCAGTACTATCACTGTAGGGGCCACCATCAATTTAAACATGATAATGAATAAATAAATAAATAAAAGTGCCAAGATGAATAACAACAACAAAAATAACGCCAATAATAGTAATAGAAATAAACATTAATATAACTATGACAATAATGACAGTAATAGTAGCAGCAAGCTTATAACAATACACTGCATGTATTAACGATAAAAATGTAAGAAATTACACATCATTTCAGCTACATGTGTCTATGGCGACCAAATCGGGATATTGTATAGCAACTCGAATTACACGTGTCAGTCTGCACACAACGTCCCTTCGCTGTGCTACATAGAGAGTTTTCAGGACAAGTGCTGCCGGACTTGTGGCGCTCGTTACGATAATTGCTCTATAAAAAGTAAGATAGAGAACGCAAATTACGTGAGTGTTACGTACTGTATTTTCCTATAGTGAGCCCGAGGGCTTGTATTCGGGAAATGCCGCATTTTTACCGTTCACCGCTCTTATATTTGGAAAAGAGAGAATTTAACGCAAAATATGTCACGGAATCGGAAAATTCGGCGGAATCCTTCTGAAGACAGAGTTGGGTGTATGATACCGTTAGTTAAGTTTATTTCCTAGAAACATGATATACATGTACTCGTATAGCATGTGTTGAGCTAAACATTCTCCTGCTCCTGAAGCCTCAAGGTTATGTCAAACCTTATTTCATGACCTCGTATCACTAAGTCAGACATCAAAACAATTATGAGATGTCCACCAGTAGAGGAACCGGAATATATTTTCGGTATATACACGTATAAAGCTCAGGAATTCCGAAAGTATGTTTGTGTTTCGACGGTGGACAGTGATAGCAAGCCGGGTTATCGCGAGTAGTTACTGCTGGTGATCGGCTTACGTATATGCGTGTACATGTGCTGCCACCATTGACATCTATCGGAGGCACAGACCCCTATTAAATTTCGACATTGGAACTGGGAAAATCGAGGCGGGGGAACACACAGATAGGGAAGAAAGGTACAGGGGAACATATATTGTTTTTGAACGGTGATTTTGTCGTACTGAACGTCCGCGATAAACAATGATTAACGCCCGTGATGAGTTAATTTGTGAAATGAAACTCCCATTAATAGATCTAGAAAGATACAGTATCCCATTTCCAAAAGTTTGCACGGACTTCAACTACATTCTCATACTCCACAGGAAGTTTGCTTTCGACCTTGGGTTTAAAATTCATGCCATGCAAAATGGGTGGCCTCGGCTACTGACCAATTTTGTCGCCAGTAAAGCCGCAGGAAGATTGACGTTTTCATATGGAAATAAAGCCAAATTTCTGGAATATCTACAAACAGTTTCTATTTTTTTCGCCAAGTCGTTCTTATAACATTTTAACTTAAGTCGGAAAATTAAAGTTGAACACCAAAAATGAAGAAAATTCCTCGTGCAGTTTCGAGAGCAACAACCCCACTACCCTCCTTCGAAATAAATCACAAGTATAACGCAAGCGCAAAAAATGAAGCTTGACCCTGTTGAAGTCTGGATTTTTAACTGCACGAGCAATTCACATTGAAATAAGAAGAATAATCCTTATGTTTTGAGCACAATTTCCTTTTTATAACTGTTTACTGCGTTGATCAGTTTTTTGTGTCATAGTTAAATCTTCACCGATTACAAAGTCGCCGGTTAAACATATTTTCAATTCAGAAAAAATCTCCGTGTTGTCGTTGTCAGAATTGTATTCTGTTGGTAACTCGATAAGTATCATCTGAGTGACTAAATATTGGTGAAAAATATTGAATCGTACAGAATATTAGGCAGGAAAGATATCTCTAACTAAATTTGTCTGCATAATGTTGGAGAGCGGGGCGCACCATATTAACATAGGTGAGCCTCGCCGAACGGCGGCCGGCTGGCGGGGCTTCTATATTAATATGGGTGTCCTCGCCGGAAGGCTTCCGGAGAGTGGAGTCTGTACATGTCATTTTAATAAGAATGAGTCAATTTAAGCTGTTATAAACTTTTTAAACATGTAACGCATACCCCCTGTTGGCCAAGATGGCCGACCCGATCCAAAGAAGTGACTCAAATTTCGCCACATAAGTTGAAATAACTTTGTGCTGCTTAACACGATTTTGATATTTTGTTGTGTGAAAAGCATTATTGGGGACAAATAAAACAAATAGAATAATAAATATTTTAAGTTGTATTGGGAATTTCAGGGTCACAGCTCTACAAATAAATATTTCAAAGAAGGAACCAGATGAGTTCCTTAATTACAAGAGATAACACACACATTTCCGATACCCAAAGTGTAACTGAGTATCGGATACTAAGTGGCACAGGTTAGCATAGTACCAAATGGGTACATAATACCAAATGGGTATTGGCCGATTGCCTACCAACTGGGTCGAGCAAAGCGGCAAATTCAATAACAAGTACCAAGTGGGTACAAACTGCCAAAT
>NMRA01000159.1:240663-252203 GCA_002633005.1 Phoronis australis
TTTTTTTTTCATGCATCGGTAAAGTATACATATTTTTTAAGTGTTGTTCGGAAGGAAGTATGCCGATCAAAAGCGTAGATAAACATGGTAGGGTTAGGGCCGGTGACGAAGTACTTGAAAAGGCCTAATAAACAACATATCCAAGGGTGAGTACAGTATCTCCGTATCTTTCATGGAAAGTCGAATAAAATGTCAACAATGACATCCAAAGGTTTTTTTTTTATTATTAGTTTTTATTACTTTATTATTATTATTATTTATTATTATTATAATTATTTTTACTTTTTTATTATTATTTTTGTTTTATTACTATTATTATTTTTTATTATTGTTTTGTTTTACTTAGTACCTAAATTTTATTACTATTGTTTTACCCACCAAGGTGGTTGCGCGCTATGTGAGGATACTCCCATGTGTTAGACGCGGCACTTTCGAGGTTTATCGCACCAGGCTTCAGGGCGATATGGAATATATTCCCATCTAGGTCTTAACCATTGTAAATCCCATCTGTTTACATCAATAATACCTCCAGTCCTGTTGGAATAGTACCAAGTCTAGTGTAATGTAATTCCAGTATCCGCCATGTACCCAAACCATAAGTACGTCTGCAACCGAGGTCACGCACTTGTCAAACCGCTGGCATTCAAGCTCGTTCTACATGGGTTTCCAGACCCCAACTCCTTGTTCAAGGCTTAAAATAGCTAGTGTCACGCGCTATCGTCACGCGCTTCTCTGTCTCGCGCTAGCCTTTGCCTAACGCGCGTGACTCAGTGGACATACTTTCGGTGAAAAAGCCAACGGGAACCAAAAAAGTGGAGTTGAAATTCTTCGGCGAAATCACCCCAATCTCATAACTAAGCTTCATCGAAGATATGTATAGAAGTAAAATAAATGGATCCATGAAGAAATGAAGCGCTTTTCTAAGTGATAGTTTTAGGTGTGGAATGTATTTTTGACGAGGTTAAACTCAAAATCAGTGGCCGGATTTGGCCAGACGAAATGGTGCAGAAAGGGATGGGAAGTATTCTAGCCCCCAACCGGCTAACCGAGGGTCTACGCGTTGACTAGCCCCTGTCCTACCAGCCCCGTTGATAACCTTTATACCTCGCCGCCGGGTCTCATCCCCAAAGCAGACGGCGATTGTCACACGATATACCACTTATACCCAGGGAAATGGTGAAATGGCGAGGAATTGGTTTGGGTTTGAGGGATCATTAAAATCGAAAGAAATCGGCCGTTAGAAAAGCCATCTGTGGCTACAAATAATAGATAAGGGACGTATCGTTTGTCCAGGACAATTAACAACGAACGGGAAGGAGTCTACTAGTTATAAACTTGTCTAATTAGGAAAACTTACGAGTGAATGTACTGTTGCTTGAGGCTGGGCCAACAGGAAGCTGGAGAGAAAGAACAAACAGCGCAACCATCGGACTTGGTAGGAACTAACCAGCAGTTGGATACGAAGCATAAAGGGCTCTATAATGGTATTTGCCCAAATAATAGGATTTATGTCAGAGTGCCATAAATCTCATTATCTTTTCTAATATCGAGAATTTCCTCAAAATGAACACACAGAATTTTTTTTCGACTGCCCTATTCCAAGACAATTCGGTCTTTTCCGCTTGATGGTAAAAAATTTAGGAAGACTATAGAACTACGTAACATCTCTATTACCCCTGCTCGAGCAGCAAACTATTGCACACTACTACCATTATGCTGAGTAAATTTTGCCGGAAATTCAGATAAGAAATATCTTTTTGCTTCGCAACAAAAAGAGCAATGCTGTAGTCTTTGTCACCTTAATCAATGAAAGAGCTATAGTTTATATGTGCATTGAGATTCACTCCATATGAAACACTAGAGACTGAATATCAAGAAACCAAATATGGACATCAAGAATAAAAAGCGCGTCGTGAGCAATAGATTGAAACAGAAAAACGCCAAATGGCAGATGAAACGAATGCATTTGAGTGAGTACTTGGCTTTTTCACAGTTGCCTGCGCCCGTCAACGTCCGGAAACTTGGTGCGTTGTGTGAATGGATTTTTAATCGAACGTTTCAGATGTTTTAATTGCTATAGTGAGAAAAAATTACGAAAATTTCATAAGTCGACAGGTCTGGTAAAAATTAAGAGAATTACAGCTTGCCTTGCTTCAGTCTCTAGCATATGTAACTCGCACACTCGATTTGAGTGACAGCTCTGTAGAAACTTTGGACCTTGCTCTGTTGTTGACATGTCTCCACACAGTTAAAGGTGCTGCTACGAAATTTGCTTTTTCTTGCTACATGTTATGTGCAGTAGTTTGTATCTGAGATTAACTGAGGTTGAAAATGTTTATACGTGGAATATTACAAAGCGGCTCCTTCTTATACATGAGGTCTGGCATATCTTAAGCCTGTTTCCCTGACACTTGTTGACATTTGGAACAAGTTAGAAACCGTAGAAATTTGTTGTACAAATGTAGGCCTATTGACCTTCATTTGGGGGGATGTTAACAGAAAATACCGTCAATATGGAAAGGCGTTGTCGGAGCTGTCAATCATCTTACGTACTGTTTGCACGAACGGCGTTCTCATTAACAGCGACCTTTTCTCATTAATGCAATTCTCTTCTTATGACCAGTCGAAATCCAGTTCTTACTCAATTTTCTTCTCGTTGTCCGTAATTCGCTTCCATGTTTTGATGTCTTTTTTAACCACAATCATAAATATATCACTGTGTCCTTCTGACCCAGAGTACTGTCGATCACACGATGCTGCGCGTGCACATAATTATGGTCATAGATTTATAGGTCTTTTCACATTAGCACGGAACTGATCAAGAGTTCGGAACTTTGGTACATGAATTGCATGAATTCACGATTGCCTTTATATCTTATTCGGTGAGCGCAACAAAAATTCCTTGTACATGTATTTAAACCAGATAGGTGGTCGAACTCGTCTCAGACGGCCGGGCCAGCCAGACGAGATTCAAGTTATGCTGTTCAAGCCTCGTTTCGGCATTAGAATAACAAACAAGCATAATTAACAATTGCATATGCCGCTTTAAACCCCTAAAGTGAGTTAGAGATTGGCATTGGATTTATTTGGTGTTCGACACTACGCTGGAGAGTGGCAGCAGGTAGATGGCGGCGCCGTGTAACGTTATAACGAGTTCCGTATCGAACATTAAAACGTAACGTGTGACAAACACGTGAATTTTGCATCTGAATCTGGCATTAATGCCACGAATAGGAGATATGTGAGTAGTTTGAGTGCTGTATAATGTCTTAGTGGACAATCGTGTATTTTGAGTGTTTATGAACAAGGAATTGTTTAATGCTGTTCAAGAGAAAGGAACACAATTAGAATTAAATTATCGGATTGGGGAGAAAATACCTACATGTACTCAGACCGAAAGAAAAGAATTGCGTTAGGATAAAGAGGGAGCAGGTGAAAACGCGCTTGCCGTTTGGGAAGGAAGGAGAGTGGCAGCCATACGCCAATGTGCGACTGTTTGGTCTGAACCTTTCCGGATCCGTCTTTGTCATGGAATGTCGTCTGACTATAAACGATGCATTGTCTAGTTTATCTGGCACTGGTTATGAATACCGTTGCGTTACAAATGCAATATACACGTTGCTCCATCTAGTGCTAAATTGTATACTAAGCCCTGCGTCATCAAAATGGCCGCGTTCCAGCTTACTAACAAACTGATTGGTACATGTACGCGTGTACAGCAGTGTTCGCCGATAAGTGCATCGTTGAGTGCCAAAAGTGAACATGTCGCGACAAATCGTCTCATTTGTAACGACTCTCATAAATTTCGTAATGCGTAACATTTTATCGTTCATGTCCAACACTTTGGTTCAAAAATAGCCGAGGTCCTCAGTTTGAAATTTGAAGTGACCGACTGAAGTTATTTCAGCATGTCATTATGGTGACCGAATCTCGACATGTCGATCTGAAGACTGCCTGGACGATTCAAAGTTAGAGCAATGCTGCAGATTTTGCGATGAACGCTTTGTAGCCTACAGTGGACAGGACTTTGACGCAATAAAAAGGTGCCGAGAACAGGCTAACGCAACCCACGTGCGTACATTTTTGTCGCGTCTTTGTTGAAACACGAGTGCAAAACTTTACAACAATGACGCCTATTCTATAAGCAATTGATTTATTACATCCAATCAAAATATGCATTTTTAAATGAAGTTACTTAAGGTAAAGCATTCTAGGAAACGTGCATGCATTGAACAACATACAAAAATACTGTGCATTGGATAATAGAAAATTGCCACGTGTCGGCTGGAAATGTAGGTTTACTTTTTCTGATGTAATTAATTAGTTTGAGCTCCTTTTGATAGGGAGGTAAATTACACACAATCCGTTGCAACGAACCACAAATCCTTGGCCTTGAAATTTCTCGAGCCGAAAGAAAACTAACTTTCTTCTTCCGTATTGCTTGCTCCAGTTTTCATCGGTCAGATGGTCTAACGCTGCGTATGTAAACGGCTCCTTCCTCGAAACTCTGTCCGTCGAAATGATATCAGATGAGACGGTGTGCAGATCTAGTTTCTTCTACAGTATGTGCCACAAGCTACATGTATGACTCAAATCGGCGTTGGCTGTCAAATTATTAGTCGATATTCTCAAGAGTTCTCGATAGTTTCAAAATGAAAGAATGCAACGGGAATCCAAATTGTTGGGAAAGCAAAGTAGGTATTGGTGATCGGGTGCGTACGTTGGTTATCTTCCTCGCAAAAACCCTACAAAGGGCAGTAATCACGCCCAAAAGGAACGTCTTTCCCAGGTTCTTCTCATCAACAGCATACGTAATGGTTCACAACCAGCTCGTTTTTAGCCGTTTGCTTCTACTGCGTTTCACGTCGCAGTACCAGCAGTTTCAGACACACATCGACGCACTTACGGAATTCCATGTTAAATCATCCCAGGGAACAATGTGCAACGGTTTCACGTGACGGGTGATTAGCTTGGATATTGTGCTTTGGTTTCCAAATTTCGTCGCCACAATCTGCAACCTCTGGTGAATAAAGTAGCAGCTACTGTACCAGTTGACTCCTGTAATTGCATCATATACCAGTCGTTGTTTTGCCATATGTCGAATTAGATTGTTCGTCTCTTCACGAACACAGTTTGTCTGCCTCTCTATATTTTTATTCTAATCATCACCGGTCCTTGACCATTAGGTGACACTACAATTCCAAACACGACTTTTTTCCACAGCACCAACTACGCCAACTGCCAAGAATTCCCTAATTATCGGATACGCTGGTGAAGACTATGTCCGAACTCAGACACTAAGCCTACCACTACATGTACATGCAGCGCCATCTCGTTCATCGTTTCCAATGCACGCTTCTAAGAACCGCAGACTTCCACAGTTTCGTCAGCGTTACAATCGCCCACACCTTTTTCGTGTAAAATTACAGCAACGTTCACCTATCCAAAATCGTATCAATTTAAGCATATTATTTTGCCACGCAGTCTCATAAATAGGAAACAATATCCTATGAATCTGTTCGAAGTACATGTAATGAAGTACCGTTTCACACACCTGCCATCGAAGCATAAAGTTTACGACGGCTATCAAGCTCATACTCGAAATACCCAAATCTTCTTGTCAGTTTCATCATGAAAGAACTCAGGATGACCCCACGTTGTTCCTAATGGCTTGGATAGGCAAAGGACGGGTCTAGTGGCCAAGTGCGCCCATAGAATGTCTTCTTCGCGATCAGTCGAACTGCATAAAACTAGGAGGTTGTGTCGCATTGCTTCAACAGCAACACGATTTTCACAAGAGCATGCATTACTTGTCGAAGAATGTTTTAGGCAAATAGTTCCTTGCTGTTATTTCCTTCTAGTGATTCCCTAAATTGATGTCATACCCATTGTGTAACGTGAAGCGCTGTCGAATGATCTGCTCATCAGTGATGATAAAACCAGCACCATCAATGGCTGACTGACTTCGCTGCACAAATCACAGACGTGCGCACTTTTAACAACACCTTGTCGTTTTTGAAAGGCCAACAACGGCAATATCCGAATTGAAGTCGTCAACCCATAGCTATTCCTTCCTCAATTCATAATTAAATAGATTCCAAACCTTGTTTTGGTGATCTCAACCAATATTCGTTCTGTCACCTGCTAATGCATCACTGGCGTCCCATTTGAGTATTAAAAGCAAGATTCATCTAAAAATTCATGACTACTCTATGACAAGGTACCTAAACTACACGGTCAACGGACTCGTAAACACGGGCAAGATTCACGGGGTATATTCAGAGCTAAGAATTTTGGCCTTACCGAATTTTGGTAGGTCTTGCCTTTTTAGTTAACTTTTGTCTCGTTTTCTACTTTTCTCGGAGTTTTCGTTTTTCTGAGGCGGAACTTTTTGCCCACTTTGCCAAATGGGTGGGGGGATCTCGAGTCCCCATGGGTGTGCGCGTGCAGGGCCCGCTACAAGAAACTGACTTAAATTATTTTTTTCTACTTAAATCTAAAATTTGGCTCAACTTCCAAGCTTTGAAACTTCTACGTCCAGTAAGATAGCCACAATTAAAGAGAAGGGTTAGTTAAAATCTTATGTCAAGCTTAAGATCTCTTTCTTGAATTTTAAGTTTATCTTGAAATTGAAGATTTGTTTTAGTTCAGTCAATTTTCTTGGAAGCATCCTCAGTTGTACACTTAGTCGCTGTAATCACAAGATTTTCTGTTTTTCAGAATACCACCACCGCACCGTCCTCTTCAATGCCGAAATCATCAACAAGAACAACAGATGCTCCTGAAAATTCTGCGACACGCGCCAATTTAGCGGCCATGACATACCTGTACATCTCTATCTCTGTCTTTTTTCGTTCTCTAACGACGTCGTACTGTAAACTTTGAAGTAAAAAAACGCGATTCAGTTGACATAAGTGTTGTCGTTTTCTTGGCATTATCTTAAAGAAGGCGTAACTGAACCTACAAATTTTAATTTTAAATTCTGACCACTTACAGGGACATTATGTGCCAGAACTTTAATTTTTGTGAGATCAGCCTACACTGTAAAATTGCGTTTTGAATTCAAAAGCAATTCTATGCGCATACATGTAGAAGTCCTCACTTTTTATGCCAAAAATTTCTGAACTTATTAAACAACGTAGAAAATAAATCTGAAACTAAAAGAGGCCATCCAGATCCTCTAAATTATACTTTTGTTTGACGAAATGTAGAATATATGTAGGTAAATAAAACAACAATAATGGATCAACTGAAATTTTCAAGATATTATAACATCCTTTGTCAACAGAAACAGAAATAAAGTAAAATCAAAGATGATATGACAAAGGAAATCTGATATTTGTCGCAATTAACATGGAAGATTGTTGTGGAGAAAAGTAAAGGATGTGATTTAAAAAGCCTTTATGGTTGATAAGAAAGGTGGACGCCAAAAAACAGACTTGAAAACGGTAAAAAATGGCCACTAGGTGGCGCAAAATACAACGATTCCATCTGAAAACGGAAGGATGGTGTCATCTTACTAACAGTTGCCTATATGCCAAATTTTATGAAAATCCGTTGAGGACCTTTGAAGAAACAGAGATAAATGTAAAAAAAATAAAAGTGCTACTAGGGGCACAGTGGTAGTTCGATTCACCCGAAATTCGTCGACGTCTGCTGTCAACATCATATAAATACACATGCTAAATTTAAAAACGATCCTGCAAATATTTGGGAGATACTGCCATGGAGGCAAAAAAAAACTGACACTAGGAGGTGTCACAGTATTCGAAGTCGTCGGAAAATCATCACCAGCTGCACTCCTCATAGTAAGAACATGCATGCCATGGGGTGGACGCTTAAAAGCAAACTCGAAAACAGTAAAAATGGCCACCAGGTGGCACAAACCACGTATAATCCATCCGAAAAAGGGAGGATAGAGTCATCTCACCAATAGATGCCATTATGCTAAATTTTATGAAAATACGCTGAGAACTTTTGATGATACAGAGGTAAGCGTAAAAAATTAACTTTTTACGCAATTTATAAATTGCCACAAGGGAGCACACCGGGGATCGGATCCGGCCATGGGAGGTTTTAAAAAATGTATATAAGCTTTCAAATTGGATTCATTAGGCTGCCTTGAGAAGTGCGATTAAGTTGAAAGCTGATCCTTCAATTTCAAAATGCATACACCCCCAGTCAAGCCAAATTACTAATGTGTTTTCTAGAAATATTATGCTTTCCAAAATTGTTTTGTCTCCTGATAAAGAGTACAGCTTACCTGACATTTACTCTAGACAACGAATTATACAAATTTATGTTCTTCCACACAAACTCTTGTTGCCTTCTTATGTTAAAACCTTCAAGGACTTCTATCTTCATAGAAAAGTGTTTACAAAACTTATTTTGAAAACGATGAACGTAGTCATTGATGACAAGTTTGCATCTTGTGGAACTGTTGAGACTTTTAACCATATGTTTGTGGAATGTGGTTCTGTGAAAACTTTGTGGTGTGAAATTCAGAAACTTTTAATTTACGTAACTGCACAACACGATTTAATCTTAGATAGAGATGTTATTTTGACAGCATATTTTGGATGTAATTTGGAAAATATCAATACCATATTAATGTTCTAGAAGCCAGATTATTCCTAGATATTCAAAATTTTAACGTTTCTTGTATAATTATTGTAAAGTAAGGAATATACAACCCCGCAAAACTGCCTTTTGGGAAGCCATCAATGCCTATTTATTTTAGACCAACAGTGAATTTCTGTAATTTAGATATATGTGTGTGCGTGTGTGTGTGTGTGTGCCTGTGTTTCATTTGCAAAGATCTTATTGTTTGTAAATATTCGTGTATTTAGAAATAAAATGTATTAAAAATAAAAAAGAACAAAACTTTGCAACTACGACACCTATTCAGTAAGCAATCAATTTATTACACACAAGGAAAATGTCGATTTTTAACTGAAGTTACTTAGGCTAAAACAGTCTAAGGGTCTACAGAAAAGTACATGCATTTCACAACTTACTAAAATAACAAATAATGAAATTGCAGTGTACATGTACATATATGCGTTGGGAAATAGAAAATTGCACATAGACGTGGATATATCTTCAATTCCGCGACACGTAGTTGACTAAAAACATTGCAAGGTTGCCCAGTACCCGAAATGCATATCGGTACATGTAGGACGTGCGTTCACTAAGCTCAAGTTGGTCCCTCAAAACAACTGATTTGGAACTCTTGAGAACCCTGTTATGCATATTTTGTCAAAAGTTCTTCCTTAGAGGGGTTTCAGATATCCGCAATCAGTGTTCGAACTTCAGCAAATAAATGTGCTGGCTCGGCGGACCATGATCTACTCAGATACAAGACCACGTCCACATAAGCTTAAACTGTACAGGTATTTATGAAAGTTTATGTGCCCAGCTGCAAATCCACTGGCTCCGGGCCTGTGTGTATTTCGATCCATGTCCGTAACCATGCTTCTTTCACTTGCCCGGTCATTTTTAACCTTCTAACAAAAAGGATCATTGGCGGCTGTCAAGTTCGTACTCGAAATACCTACGCCTTCGTGTAAGTACCGTCGATAATGAAAGAACTCAGAAAGACCCCACGTTGTGTTTAATGGGTCGGATAGACAAAGGAGGGGCGTAGTGGTCAGGTGCCCCCATGGAGGGTTGTGAGGAAATTGCCTCAACAGCCACACGATTTTTATAGTCGGCGAATGCATTTCCTTAGAGCTGATCAACTCTGTAGACAAATCCTTCTCCTGAATGCATGCTGAACACCGGTGTAAGCAAATTATATTTCTTGGCTTTTTTTTTTTCTAAAGTGATTCTCTAATGATCTCATGCCCAACGTGTACAACGTGAAGTGCTCTACAATAATCAAGTCTTACCTGCTAGTAAATCCCACACCACCAATGGTTGCTTTACTCCGCTATCCAAAACACAGACGTAAGCACTTTTGATCAGCTTGTCGCTGTTCTAAGGCCAACAATGTCCAAATGGAAGGCGTAGGTTGATCGTCTATCCATACATGTAGATATTTGATTCTGATTGTCAATTCATAATTTAAAAGGATACTGAACCCTGTTTTGGTGATCTCAATCAATCCATGGTCTTTCACTGCTAATGCATCCCGAGCGTCCCACTTGACCAGGATTCAAGTATAACATACAGGAACATATATTCTAAGAGTCACAAATTGGATAATATGGTTCTTGATTTATGGTTTTCCCCTAAAGTTGGTGTGTAATTCACCTAAAACTTGGGCCACATTTTCTCGTTTAGCAGACTTTGTAAGGATGTTTCAGATGTTGCTCCAAAATTTTGAGGGTTGTCGAGCGGGTTACTTAGCATTATTTTATCTTAGAGACTAAGGTGGGTGAGTTGTTTAAGTGTCTCTTAATAGGTCAAAACGGGGTTTAGTATCCTTTTAAATTGTTAATCTTAACGTTGTCGATGATAACCATCATAGACTATTGCTCACTAAAAGATCCAATAGTAATTTTCTAAACTTGCTGGTGGTTCTAACTAAGTTGCATTATTTGAAAACTTTTTGACTGATATGTATGCGCATCAATCTATATTATGTTTATGTTGGCCTCTTAGGAATGTCTGTGCCTGCAAACACAGAGAGGCGAGATACATGTAGACCATTGTAGTTTAGACATTATAAGACCCTCCCTACAAGTTGTTCATAAAAGATCAACCAATAAGCTTCCATGTCGTCATCCAGGTACCACCAACAGTGATGGCCCAATCAACGACTGCTGCGGCTGCTTCTATCTCTGATCACAAAGCAACGACAATGTCCAGCTCCCTTTCTGCTACCACATCGTCAACGCCAACTTATGCCATGCGAGAGACCTCTGATAAACATGTTACGACAATCGCCAAATCCACAAAAGCAACTTCAGCCGTGGGACAGACCTCTGATAAGCTGACTGGAACAAAAACCACCGTCCACAACTACAATTTCTGCTGTTGGATACACCTCTGATCAGCAGGCTAGGACAAACACCAAATCCCCAAATACCACATCGGCTGTGGGATACATGTACACCTCTGATAAGCAAAGTGGGACAACCACCAAATCAGCAAAAACAACTTCTAGCGTGGGACAGATCTCTGATAAGCTGGCTAGGACAAGCATCAAATCCACACATACCACTCCTGGGCCCGGTCTCCAATCTCCGTACTCAGACTCGAATCATGCTCAAACTCACACTTCATACTCAACTCGAGTACAGACTCAGCTTTGGTATATTCAATGTCATACTCGAAAAATCTGTACTCGAAATTTCGAGCACGTACTCAGTTTTCGAGTGTACTCGAACTGAAGTGTATCTCATCTATATTTCGAGAACGATTTTGAGTAAAAATTTGGAGTCTATGCTCAAATTTCAAGTTTGGTATGGCAGTGTGCTTGAAATCGTACTCGAAAATAAATACGAGCCAGAGAACAAAATATCGAAAGGGAACCAAGAAACACAGCAAATCTAAAAAAATAAATCCTCTTACCGTATCTCAGCACTTCAACTTCA
>NMRA01000159.1:253854-267872 GCA_002633005.1 Phoronis australis
TTGTAGTTGTAGCGACAGCAGACGATAATGTAGGCCTAGTTCTTGGGGTGGTCTATTCCAATAGGGAGCGATGAATCAGCGCGGCTTTGCGTGATTTTGCATTTCACATCATAAAGAGTTCCATAGCAACTCGAGTATGAGTGTCAGATTTGAGTACGTTTGGAGTCTACTCGAAATACGACATTAGATACGCTTTTTGAGTACGACTCCAGTGAGCACGATTTTGAGTATGAAATCTCGAGTATGAGTACGAGTCTGAGTACGGAGATTGGAGACCGGGCCCTGCAGTGGAACAGGCCTTTCTTAAGCTGCTTACAGTGGGATACACCTCTAGGACAACCACCAAATCCACAACCACTCCCTCGGTGTTAACCCCTTCGTTTGTCGCCACGCTAAGCGTAATGCTTAGTGTAGCGGCATCGGTGTCGCACAAGGTAGAACACACGATAGCGTCATTGCTACAGTCACTCCACCCATGAATTTTTCGTTGGGAATTGAATCCACATAGTGCCATGAATTCATAAAGTGCCGTGCGTGTTTTGGCTTTAAGGCCCCATTCCAAATAGTTCTGACACAAAGTATGGATATTGGTTCTAAGACCAATGTTCATGTTGTCAACACTGTACCGATTTTCGCCATGCCACAAATGTGTGAAGAACATGAGTACATGAATGCGAAGCTGTTTTTTACCAGTGATTTGCCATCTACAATAATTGAAGTCGTAGGCATTTGCCATTCAAGCCATTTGCACTACAGAGTGTATTGCAATCCACCCAGCGTTCTCTTATGGGTAGAGATGTCCAACCCTCTCCTATTACTCGTACATGTACTGTATAGCAATCTCATCACTCCTCGACGGCAATACTTGCGTATGGCCGCTGCTGCAAGTTGAGTGATATAGAGCTCTTCTGAGGAACTGCTATTTGATTTGACTCAGGTATTTGTGACCAGTCCTACATTGTAACAACTGATAAATTTCCTTAGCCGTTATAATCGCAGTTTTCTGTTTTTCAGAATACCGTACAGCTACACCATTCTCTTCAAGGCCTAACTCAATAACAAGAACAACAGATGTGCCTGAAAACGCTGCGACACGCGCCAAATTAGTGGCCATGACATACGTCTCTGTCTTTGTTCTTTCAATAACGATGTCGGAATGTAAACTTTAAAGTAAAAACACACCATTCAGCTGACATGAGTTTCGTCTTTCGGGAATTTTCTATACATTATCTTAAACAGGGCCTTATGTTTTTGATTCAGACCACTTAAAGGGACATCATCAGGGAGAATGGTGACTTTCTGAGATCAGCACAAGGAGGAATCGAACACGCCGGAACCGCCGCTCTGCTGGGAATTACATAAAACCGTTACGCCACTCGATAAATGTGCTTTACTCAGTCCCCGGTCTTGGTTTCTACGAGTGTCTGCCTGACAATGACGAGAAGTAGCGATGTCAAATAACACAACAAAAACACGACCGACTTTGAAGTTTTACATCTCTGGTCGAAGCTAACAACGTTCTGAGCAAACCGCATAGAACAGCAATTCCAGAAATACGTTTTACAACCTGAAAACCGACAATATGCTTTTAATGATACGAAGATGGTGTAAAGTGTTCCGTAATAAAAGTAGCGGGTACGGAACCCGAAGTTATTGAAAGAACTCGGCTTTCGTTATTTCTTAAAACCCGGCCCTACGAGTTGGCTTGTTACAGCGTGTCATTTTATGTGCCGAGCTTTAAAGAGGAATGGAACACAAAAACTTGTAAAAATAACTTGGCGGTTTAATACTTGGGGATACTAACACGAGTGCTGTTCACTTTGAATATTCCAAGACTTTTTCCAGAAAAAATTCGTCAGATGCAGTATTTTTTACACTTAGACGAAATATAAGCTGTTTTGTCCCAATAAATTTTACAAATTCTCAGTATGCACCCAAAGAAATCGAACTGCCACTGATCTGTTTAAACTACAGGTCAAAGGTCAACTTTTCCACCAAAGGGAAATGTGCTACATCAGTGAACGTTAATGTGTTGTTGCGCCAAAAAAAGAAGATGTGCTTTCCCATGTGGGAGAAAAGTCGACAAAGTAACAAACAGTTAAGAGACCGTTTTTCTGAAATTTGAGACTAAAAATGCTTTGGCATCAACAAAAATTAATAATCTTTACGAGCAAACTGTGGTGAACAATTTGACAGAGAACCATTTCATTTAATATTATTTAGTCTGTTTTTTCCATGCCACTTTAAGGAATAGCGATGTGTGAGTTTTTTGCAATTTTATCGGAAAGTAGTATCAATCAAAAGTTCGTTTCTTGGATGGCAGACGTGCTTAAAGTCAAATTTGATGGCACTCTACTTAAGCCAAAGGCGATTCTGTCATTTTCAACTACAAGGCTGTTGATGAAACATGACGACTTCCCGGCGACCAGTTTAAGAAAGAATGACGGTAGTTAGAGGTGGAGAGATGGTAAGACGGTAAAGAAAATCATAGACGATGCATGTCTTATTTCAGCCAACTTTTCCATGGTTTGTAGCGGACGAAACCCTTCGAAACTCCCCTATGAGCCTCAGGTTACTTCCTAGCAGGCAGACTTCCGTAAGAACTACACCAGCTGGCTTCCCGGAACCCCTCAAACTTGGCTTTTGTATATACCTTGCCAAAACTCGTCTTTCATGGTGCTTTTGTCGGATTACAAGGAAAGAGAATGAATAGGTATTGCGAGACCAGCCTCCCGTTCAGTAACGCTAGGACCTCGCTAAAAAGCAAGACTTCGCGAGATTACGTGAGATATTGCCGTGTATTTCAAATGAGAACACATGACTTTGACTAGGTTTTAGCTAGGTTCTAGCGTAGGTCCTAGCGTCTACTGAACGCACGTCAGGTCTAAAACCATACGTTATGCGCGTGCCCTCAAGTGCTGTTAGTGAAGTTGAAAAACAAAAGTACTCTACACGCATGTGACGTCATTAAGTATTCCTTCGAATTGTCCTGACAGAAGTTACAATTTAGGCCTGGTCTTCACCAATTATCAACCGAGGCGTCGCCGCACTTTTCCGCTACCCAGTAAATCACGTGATCCCCAAGATTATATCACTGAACACAATTAAGCCCACGACTAGTACGGCCACTACTATAATGAGTTACGGAAAGAGTATTGTACGAAATTTTACTTTAAACAATAGAGATTTTCAAGGTAGTAGTCCTCATGAGGCACATTCGAGTTTGGTTTAGAGCGTGGATGACACATGCTCACGCAAATCAAGGCTGGAACGGTTTATCTAAATGCGCTATGCACCGGTTTAAGCAATTTTAAAAAATGCAATGTGTCGCCAGTAAACAAAAGGGCCGTTTTTGGTCCAACATGGCCTGGAATTGACAAAAATCTAGATATTTACAGTATGGTATATGTATTTTCAAAATAATTTATCACCAATCCTTCTCTTACGGTATGGAGGTACTATGCGGTTTGAAGTCCAATATGTTATATAATATGACGGCTGTGATGATCACCATGGCCAAGACTATTCCTATGAGACTTAGCCACATAGAGATACGACCGTTGAGACGAGCTTCGTCTATATTGCCGTTGTAGTAGGCTTTATCGGAGAGCAGGGAGAAAATTATCGCAACTATACCAAACACGAAACAACCACAGAGACAATTAAATGCTGCCAATCCTAAATAGTTCGGGGGCTTTTCCCCAGCAAGAGTCGGAAAATATGTTCCCGTGGGTACGGAATCTATAGTGGTCCCGTCTGTCTTTTTATATACGTCTGCGCGAGATAGTCCAGGATAACCAGGAAATTGGCCGTATGTTGGGTCTCCCGCGGCCGATGGTGTCGGGAGAAATATCCCCAAGTCCGGGGAGAACCCATACCCTGGTAACAAGCTATACATGTAGGCCGGTTTTCCGGACGTTTGTCTAGCTGGCTGCGGCTTCTGTGGCTCGTCCAGGCGCCCCCTGGAGGCAACGGACTCTAAGTCTGAGCCTCCCAGTGTTACTTTAGATTTCTTCTTCACGTCGGATTTGCTGTCCTTTTTCTTTTTATCTTTTTTCTTTTTCTTTGGGCGGTCTGCCCTGTTAAGATTATCGTCCATGGCGGCACGAGTATTGTCCGACTTTCACAAAATTGTGTCTTCAATCCGCCTTGATAATCTTTGAATGCCACAAAACACGCCTTTCATCTACACAATGAATGAATAGCTGTTGAAACAAGTAAGTAGCTAGATACAACGGGTTGAGCGGGCATTTTGAATTTGTTAGGTACCTGTCTCCAATTGGTAAATTCGAGCACTTCACAAAACGGGCACTTTTTCATATTTCTGGAAAGTCTGAAAATTTGATAGTTCAAATCGATTCAGATACGTTAATTCAAAAGAACAATTAACAATGCTCAGATGCTGCGTATTTGTTCATGGTATTACTAGTAATTATTCAATGAATGGAAAATTTTTTGAATACGTTTCTTCTTTGGGACACCACTGAAATTGAACGTTGACTGCCCGTGAAACCTCAAGGGACCGCTCAAAACTGATCAGTGATTTTTTTTGTAATTGAGAATGTATGCTTACACGAAACTAAATTGACTTTTCAATTCAAATGCGTTTCGTACTTACACCGTTCCATTCAGATAATGACGCACCTCACTTCTTTAAACAGTCATCTCATCTGCCGGTCAACAGGGCATCATGAATGCGTGACGTCACGTTTAAAGAGGCTAATTTCAGAGAACGCTTAATGCTAAAACTCCGCAGATTTCTTCTTGAGCAATCGTTCTGTCGCGCAGTTTATAGGTAGCAGCACGTTGTGTCTACCAGGTTCTGTGCGTGGTACGTTTTTGCGCATTGTTACGTCAGCACATTGTCGCTATTTATCCTCAAAGCCAAAAGACATTGACAGTGTTAAAAACAATCTCCCAAATTGGTTCTGCAGGCAATCTTAAATTGGTCGTTGTTCGACAGTAGCATCGACCCACGTGTTGTAAAGTGCATAGTTTGTGGCACTGCCCAGAATCAAGTCATGACCACTGGTTAAGTACACGGTAACGAGAGACCAACCAAACGGGTGTCATATTTAAATGCCTATGCGACTCTGTCATAATGGGTGACCCTCTCTAGCATTAGAGAATGGTTTATTCTTGGATTTTGCAGACTTTCTAAAACGGTGGATATCACGCGGCACATGCTTTCTACCCATTAACGTTGTCCACTGCCGCCACCCACTGCTCCGACTTTCTGGCGAATGAGATGGGTCCGATCCACTCCAGTAGTGCGAAAACCACCTTATGCCTCAGATGATTTGAAACACACGCACATATATTACAGATTGCTCAATATTTTTATCACTTAATGGAACCCAGCAATATACATATTATCATTACAGATTCAGGTTTTAAATTCAAGAAAGCACTGCATTTATCTAGGGCCATCTTCCTGGCAAGTCATACATGTATGTCGCTTGCTTTCTTCCCCTTGTGAAATTGTATATCACTTGACGTAAGTAGGGAACCGGACTGATAGGTTCTCGTTATAACATCAGTTGTTGTTTTTGATTTTAACTTATTATTGCGTCTTGGGAATACTACATGTGCAAAAAGTGATGCATTCACTGCCGCAAAACGAAAGCATTATATACAGGCATATTAACAAATATAATAACAATAAATATAAAGATGATCATTACTAGCACATATCAAATTACAAATGGAGAATTTCTACAGTAAACGTGTAACAACAAAATGCATGCCGAGACATTGAACGATCTAATTACATATAAAAACACAAACAAACACGCATAAACACAAAACACAGAGGTTACAACGACTAGACGGTTAGGGAATTGTGATTGGTGTTTCCTCTTAAAGTGGATACTATATCTATTAGAAAAAAATATTCATATCTTAGTTAAGTTGCTGTGAACCATCAAGTAAAACGAAGGATGTTGACCTAATGTGCAGTAAACGGAAGTGACGTCACTATTTGAATTAAGGGCCTGGAAGAGATGGAAACGATAAATTTGTTTGACCGGGCACTTAAAAATGAATAAGACTACTCAAGGAGCAATTGATGCGTCTTGAAAATAAATTTGACACTATTGAGAATTAAGAAAAATACCAGTACGTAATCAATTGCTGTTCATTCATTATTACATTATAGATCATTTCATATTTAGGGCACCCAGTCCTTGAATGGAGCCCTAAGAAAATTATATTTTCTGAAATCAGAAAACCAAGAATTTGATGTTTGGCACTTTACAGATTCTGCAAGGGATTGGGTCAAGTTCCCATGTCTTTGAACATACATGTATGCAAACTATAATTTTGCACTGCACCATGTCTTTGGTTCATAGATTGGTTGGCTAATATTGCGCCGCGCGTGCGTGGGGATTTGCTTGCATTCATTTGTTTCGGTGTTGACTCTTTCTAGTGTTCGAGCTTGAGCAAATTAAAAATAAAGTGCTGACCCGCCGAGCCAGTTACTTGAATATGAGACCACATCTATGTGGGCCTATAAGTGAAAGTTTACTGGCCCAGCCGCAAATCCACAGGCCTCGAGCCACCGTGTATTTCGAACGCTGGCTTTTACTGTGGAATATACATGTAAGGCTGTGGGTGGAAAGCTTGTTTACAACAAACTAATTAAGTTTAGAACTGTTATAACGGAAAAACTCTTGACAACAAATTTCATCTACATTTTTGGGGTAATTTGCGCTCTAATGACCCCAAACATTGTTGTCAACATCCGAGAATGAAAAGAGAACGGGACAACTGGATTGAAAAACGGTACATGCCGATAAAAAGCGGGAAACCTGAGTCTATTCCTCAAAGCAAGGGTCGAGTCTTCGCCGCACCACACACAAACGACGTCGCGACAGCGTCTTTTATTTCATGAATAGGAGACATAAAACCCAAAAATACTCGAGAGCTGTTTTTTTAGTCGTAAGGGGAAATTGACGATGACACAAAAATCCACGAAACGTTCCGTTTTTTCTTTTCAGTCGAACGAGAAAATAGAACTAAGTCGCGAAGGAAAAACAGTGGGCCTGACTATTTGCGGCATCCCACCAGAGCTAAGGGTCGGTGCATGTAAGGAATGAATGACTACTGTAACTGACCGGTTTGTTGCCAAAGGTTACCGAGACATTGCTAGTTATCTGGAACCGTACCTCAAGAAAATTGCTAAAAAAGTCCATTGCGAACACAAATGACAAAAATGAAAATGAAAATGAAACCGCGAAATTACGCATAATTTGAGAACTAAAACACTCGAATAAAACTCAGTAGAGCAGACAACTGGAAATTCACACTGCAAACTGCCGTGAAATCTCGTGGCCACGTGTGGGAAATGGTACCCATATCCACAGTAGTATGCTTTGGACATAATGCAAACTTGCCATTTGAAGTAATTTTTTGGATTCGATACGAACGGCAAATCTGTTCTAAATTACACCAGAGAGCAAATAAATCGGCGTCGTGATCGTCGATTAATTATCTGTTTCGATTAGGGGGCCGGCTGTACATCCAAAGAGGCTTCTCAACAATCTCATCATAACTTTCCGTCACCATCCTTTACTCTTATTTATTTAACTGCAAAATGAAATACGCATTCCAATGATAAGAGATATAAGACCCTGTATGATACAAACTTTAAGCAACTAAATATTGTATATAAGTATTGGAACATTGTGTTTTTCGTCAATAGTTGGACCTAATTATTGACTGGACGCCTGGAAAAATAATGCGCACTCTTATGTACATGTAAACTTGCTAGATGTTTTCATGGAGCAGGGGCATGTAAATTTGCACGTATGCAAGTGTAAATTTTGCCATTCTCCTAGAGAACCAGTAATACAAATTTTACGACGTGTAGTCACGGTCAAGTTTGCGTAATATATTTTCTGTGCCCATGGACTTGAATTACACATTTGCATCCGTACATGTACATGTACGCAAATAGGTCGGCCGCTTGTGGACGGGGCGCTAGTAGGCCTGCTGATTTTCTGACGACCGTCATTGATATGAATGTTTTTTCCCAGCCCGAGATCGCAGGGAAGGCAACAAAAACGGGGATCTCTTAAATGACGAAGTTCTGATTTCACGGATAGAAAGTATATCACACAACTTTCGAGTTGCAAGACACTACCCTCCTCAACCGCCAACCGCGGATGATAACACGGTTCGGCTAGTAGTAACGGTACTGCCATCCTCGGTGTCGCCAACAGCAATAAACCACCGGGTAGTGTCTGTGAGACAGTCATTCAGAGTAGCTGACTCGTGTCTGAAGCTACGATTTTTTTCTCTAGTACAAATCCAGCAGTTCACTGATGCGCCTTTTGGTCTCCGTGGTGTCACAACCACTGAATCCAATCAAGGCGAATAGAGACGACACTGATCGGGCGACAAACCCACGGTACCCGACGTCTGCGGGCAAAACATGACAGCTCCAACCTCTTCCTTCCCATTGCGATCTTATGATGGCCCATATACGTGTACCGTGTTCCCATCCTTTCCTATTCATATTCAATATTCAACTCCTACGCAACTGTCACCTCGATCAACTCCCAATATCAAGGCGCAAGTTAGCTGAAGAGCGGATCGTTAGTCAGTCATCACCTTCCAGTCACTGACATCACACAACAGCTTCACGTGTTTTCTTTGCCTTTTTGCACTCAGAAGAGGCTTTTTCTCTTGAGTAAATTGCATGCCGTTGGTGGTCATACTCGCTGGTTTTGCATTTACAACTTTACAACAAGCATTCAGTGACTCTGACAGGACTTCCAGGACCTGATTGAGGCGCTAGATGTACATCTGGAGACATTGCGGACAACTTGATAAAACATGACAAAGCTCTTCGTGGCATCAAATGTAAAGGTCCGAGACAGACAGACGTCATTGTTTCAGGCTAAACGTAAGTCTCATGAAAAACAATAGTGCCAGGAGATAGAAAGCAAATAATGAGGCTGATGAAATCTCTCGTGGCCGTATCACACTGCTTTGCCTGCGAGTCAGATTTACATGTACCTAATCTTTTCTGTTCCTAGAAAGAGCGGATCTCTTCGGTAGTCATCTGGGAGTGACGAATTTTGGCACTTGCGTTGTGAACCATTTTTGGGATGAACAGCCTGGTCAGGCACTCCTCGTCTGAGTATCTCCTAAATTACATCCTTGGTTCGAAGGATCGCCTTGGAATTTCTGACGTATCTGCAGCTGGCAATTTACAACCACAACGAATTTCGGGTAACAGAGAACGAATGACTGAGTCTATCGAGTCTTTCGTCATCAGATGCAGTCTGACTTTGCTGGCGTTATATTCCTCCACGAGAGGTGGCAATGGTAGCTACAGGATCCAAATTCTATCGTCACGTTCGTCGGAAGAAAAGCACGGAGAGACTCCTAATCAAACTGATTCGCTGTTTTATACGTGCGTTTTCCCTTTGAAAATGGAATTTTATATATTTTCACGACCACATCAGTCGTGAAAGCGCGCCATACTGAAAGCAGCACACACTACGTTTCCCTGACAGCAAGCTGTTGTAGATGGTCTTTAGACCATCCTCAGTAAACTTCCCAACTTCATTACCATGATTGGGTATACATGTAACTGCAGGAATGTCCTCGCCTCCAATTAAGAAGTGGATCTGTCTGACTTTAACTGCCATTAAGAGCAGACTCTTTGTTGGTTTGGCTTTCATTCTAACCCACGTGAACAGCTCATTGAAGCAATCCAAAAATCTCCCGGTGTCAGTTCTTAACTGAGCCAGGGTTGTGGTGTCGCCCATCAAGGCTTTAGCAGACAGAAAAACCAAGCCAGACACAATTCCTGTCAAAGGGCCAAGGAGGGTCAGATCTATTTCCATGACAGGGAAAAATGACTCATCCCATCATAATCCCAGCTTCTAATGATTGACAGTCTGCTGTGTACTGGAAGACCGCAAAAAGCTGACCCAAAGTACATCAGGACGATTTTGCTGACTTCCCTAGGAAAACGGCAGAAGCGTAGGGTATGTCACACCGGCCGGGTCATGTGGTACCGAATCATAGGCTTTAGTGAGGTCCAGCCAGCATGAATATCGTCCTTGGTTCTTTTAGCATGCTGAATGAAGTTTCAAATCATCTGGGCATACTTAATACAACATACGAAACCAGGTACGCCAGCCTTTTGCGTTGATAAACCTGCTGGTGAGCAAAAAAAAAATGGTTGAACGATAACCAAGCCTCCGAAGAACACCTTTCGTTTAATATTTAATTGGGCTATCAGACGAAACCTTCCAACATACGTCGGGCTTTCCTCCTTTGGAATTCAGATGCCGCCAGTCAAACACCACCCCTGGGGAAACAATCCTTCTTTCTAGCCAGCTTCTGGAGCACTGTTGGACAGAAAGAAATCCCATTCAACTCAGGAGCACTCTTAGACCTGGCATTCCTTACAAACTCCTTAATCTCTCTCAGTTCCAAAGAAAATGATTCAAATGGAAAAACCGGTGGCCACGGAATGTCGTGTCGGTCCATAATATGAGTCTTTTGTGTGGATCTTTCGTAACTGGTCTTGCAGATTATTCTTCGGTATATTAACGGTTTTACTTTTGTTTGATCTTTTGGAAAAATTAAGATTCTTGTAAAAGGACTCTGGCTTTCCTTTTTCTTTTCTGCCGTTTGAGTTGGTGTTCTCCCGATGCCGTCTATCCAGTTTTGATGGCATGGTTTTCCTGATCAGTGGCAGACACCAATTGACTTTTCAGAAGCCTTTGTTGAGGGCCGAGCTGTCCCTTACCAGTTTGTCGTCTATTTGCTCGTTACTCCAAGCCCAGAGTGTATGAGAATTATCCCAACATGAGTCGTACAAAACTGACGCAACTGCTGATCTGTATTGCTCCTCAGACTACCTGACATAATACATGAAAGGTCTCTGTCCAGTTTCGACCAGTCCATACTTTGGTTGCCTTTTAGCCAATAGATCCTTCGATGTCGCAGTAGGAGGACAGTTGATGGAAGGCATGGGTTCGTGAGCGCTGTGGTTTGCGTCCCGATTCTCGTTTCCATTGATCGACTGATTGGAGTCCGAAGGAGGATTATATTCCAGTGTTGGTGAATACGCAACTCACGTACAGTGTTAGTTGTTGCCAGGTTTAGCTCTAAGTCGTTGTCCGGATCAGGTAATCGTTGGGAGATATATTATCCCTGTCCGATACAGAGCCCTGAGATTATTTATTACTTTGATGCTTCGTTTTCAGCAAGAGAGACACAACAGCCAAAAGATCTTTACTCCCAAGGAAGTCACTTTCATGAGGCATCGCCTACCCTAACATTCGTGAATTTGTGACCCCAACGCCTAAGCGAGATTAAGCCAGACTGTACTGAGATTCACCAGTCATAATCGATTCAAATATTAATGGGCGTGGCTTAGCCGCGCTGCCGATAAAACCTATTCGCTAATTTCTCTTGTAGCGCATAGGTTTTAAGCATTCGAAGACTTTTATCCTAAACTTTTCAATGTTAAAAACATGTTGGTCGCTTTTGCCTTATACGTATTGTTCGTTTTTGTGACTTTGACTCGTACGCTTAACAAGCACGTTGGTTACGACCGCAGTTATCCCATCCAATACGCATTGTGTAAGCCCATGACAATAGCGACTGGTTCACTTCAGTCTGTGACACAAAATGAAGCCTGTGATGTGCCAGCGAGTTTTCTTGAAAACTCTGGGGTTCAAACATTGCACAGTAAGCTCGTCCACTTGTGTGCAAACTCCGTTAGCGCAAAAGGTGCGCAAAATGTTGTTTTCAGGGGAGTCACCTTACTTTCCAGGGAATCACCTTAATTTCCAGGAAGTCACCTCATTTTACAGGGAGTCACAATACTTTTCAGTGAGTCAACTTTACTTTTCACCTTCCTTTCCAAGAAGTCACCTTACTTTCCAGGGAGTACTCGTGTGTCCAGGGAGCCAATTCTTACTTTTCAAGGCTAGTCACATTGCATTCCGCAGTTACCTTGCTTTCCAGGTAGTCACCTTACTTTCCAGGGAGCCATCTTGTTTTCCGCCAGGGAACCACTTTGCTTTCCAAGAAGTCACCTTACTTTCCAGGGAGGCACCTTACTTTCCAGGGAGCTACACTACTTTCCAGCTAGGGATCGAGTCGCTTTTCATGTCCTGAATAATTCACTCACAAGGATCACCCGTCATTCATATGCGGGAAATTTAACCACTGCGGAGCCTTCTTCACTTGGGAGCGGCTTGAACCACGATCAAAGCGAGGGAGACGCCAGAGGACGACACTGTTGTGAGGACAAGATTGTAGAGTGCGAACAACACTCAAGTAGGTGTCTAAACCCGGCCGTAAACTGTTCCATCTCTGCTTGTAGGCCTACTGGCGAATTTTCAAAATGCACAAACCATATAATTATCGTAAAAATAAACATGACGACAATATTTAGTTGAAAAAACAACATAGTGTGGTTTTTCTGTTTTGACATTGATGAACTAAGAAGCCGCCCTAAAAAAACTACAATGAACCATTGGCTACGGAACGAAGACAACCAACCATGCGAAATGATATATTTATACAGTTGTATTCGGAAGATTTACAAACGCTGATCATAATTAAAAATACCACAAGATTCATACTTTTAGTATACAACTAAACTAATGCAATAAACAGAAACAACGCCAAATTACATGTCAGTAACTTTTGACCAGTCGTATCGAACTTATTCGAAGAGTAGAACGCTAACCGGAAAACTGATCATTCGGTAATCAGTTGGCGATCTCGAAGTACCCATATATATGGGCGGCGCACCATGAGGGGGGCTGGGGAGGCTATAGCCCACACTTTTTTCAGTGCTGCGTCGCGCTGCCCAAGGTCTATAGGCGGTGCACCACAGGGGGCTGGGGGGAGCTTTAGCACCTCCACTTTTTTGCGCCGGCCCATGGTACGGTCAAGGAAGATTAAAGAAAAGTCAAATCAAAAGAAACTCTTTATTTATAGTGCAGTTTGACAAAATAGACAAAGGCTAATATCACCTACTAGCTGTAGAAGGGTAGATTCAAAGTCAATGAAAAAATCCAAGCAAAAGATGAGGTGGTGATAGCTGACTTCAAAGTTTTACTGACGATTAAAATCTCAGTGATGCGGGCACGGAGTCAGCTCTGTGCAAATGTCAATGAAGTCAGGTAAATGTAACATCTATAGTACAGTGGCGGATCTAGGATATCACAAGGGGAGGACAACATTTTGTCCGGCAGTAAGCATTTGCGCAAACCACGATTGTACTGGTAGATGCACATTGCACCGAATGGGGGGGGGGGGGGNAGGGTTTGCCCCCCTAACTCCCAGGAATTTTTTTCCTCTAAAAATCAAGCATTTTCCTTGATTCCTGAAGTATTATCCAAGAAAGGCAAAAAAACATGAAGAACGTGTTAAACAGGGAAAACTGCAAAAACCTCAGACTCGAACTCACGACCTGGCAGATTGAACGCGCGTGCTTTACCACTAAGCCACCACTCTTTAACTACTAAGGAGACCTACTTGTTTATGGTCCACCAAGCGTTTTCGCGCGAAACCTACTTCTTTTTGTAATGTTTATTACACTTTATACTTTGTGCGAATTGGTTCTTAACAAATTTGTTGTATTTAAAATAGTCTTTAAATGCCCAAAATAACAAATCAGTTTTTCGTGTTGACAATAATAACGGGATTGCTTTGGAAATCGTCTTAAGTTAAGGTTTGACAAAGAGTGAATTATGAGTTTCGATTAAAATTCACATCTTACCAGCAGCTTCAGTTGAGAAGTGCTAAGTAGTAGGGACACTGTCTTTTTTCTAATTCAAGCCACGCGGGGTCTACGACGCTCGCAAGAGCTAGTGATACATGTAGGACGTACGGACTCGGAGTCCCGCTACTAAGTCAACTAAGCTCAGTGGCGGATCTAGGATATCACAAGGGGGGGGGCCAACATTTTGTCCGGCTGTAAGCATTTGCGCAAACCGAACCACGTTTGTAGATGCGCATAGCACAGAATGGGG
>NMRA01000159.1:268780-279719 GCA_002633005.1 Phoronis australis
ATGACGCCGGGATGAAAATATGCCGAAAATATGATATACTTCACAAAAATTTAGTGAGACAAAGTCAACAACTGAGTTATGCTATCGAGCATCCCACGCGAATTGACCCTCGGGCGCACACGCGCCTGTGACTCATTTCTTGTGTTGACTGACACCTTCGGACATTCACCTGTTCGAACTGTTTTGAGCGACATCTTCCGGGTGTTTTGAAAGCAATATCATTTTCTGTATTAGATACAAGGCACACAAGATAAACAAAATTGTTCATGGTAGTACGAATTTTCTACTTTTTTTGTCAGTATGGAATTGTTTTTGTACCAATTAAATTTTTGAAACGATCGATATTGACGTACGGTTCGAGAGTAAGATCCCAAACCGGATGTGATGTCATATGAACTGGAATGACCTCGTCAATTTTAAACACGAAAGTCGTCTGGCTCCATTTTTAACCGAGTTACGTGATAATCATTGCCGTAAACCATGTGAAATGTGTGATTTTCATACAGTAACAGTCATTTGTGTTGTATTTGTCTATTTATTTAGTTTATCTGGTGCTACTCAATGCGTGGATGACCCGTCATTAAGAATCAATTACACAGGTAAGTTGACCACGACAAAGTGAAAATTGATACAAGTGCTTCCGTTATCATCGTCACAAAACTTCTGGTTTTTACCACTGTATCGGGACTGTAAACCGGGACATACGAGACAATTGGTAGCATTACACGCCTCACAAATGTTCGCTCGTTGGACCATTTGAATTGTTTACTACTAACGAATTTGATTCAAAATTTAAATTTCCGTTTCTGAGGTGCCCAAATCATGGGAGCAGTTGTTTGATCCTTGACAATGACAGTTTTAACCAGCTACTGGGCATTATTCTATTTAACACATAAAAACAGGTTTTTTTGGTAACTAGTAGTTGTCAAATACAAAATGATTATCACTGTTATTTCCACCTCTTAGTCTATGACTATGGCTTACCATCTTCAAAGGAAAGTGAAGATTTTAGGTGGTTGTTTTATATCTTTAATCAAAAGTACTGAAAAATTGAAATCCTAGAGTATATTCCCAGCATAGGCCTACCTGTGATGATTTCGTATGGAAGGTCAATCCGCACATTTTAATTAAAAAACATTGAATTAGTAGGAAAAGACCAATATAGCTTAAATACTGCAAAAGCTTGAATCATTTTAAGTTGATATCTTAGTCACAACAAACAATTTAGTACTAGAAATTCAGACGGTACGTCCGTCACATACGTCTGTCACACTAACTCAAATTCTATCGAGCTCTCTGACAAAAATTTCTTGAGAGATATCAAAAAATTAGTATTTTTTACTTTGTAAACATTCCGCTATATCATCATGTAAAACAAAAAATTGTAACTTGATGCAACTCACAGAAAATTCACGTTAAAAATTTTTTAAAAAATTCAAATTCTCTGCATACGTCCGTCACACCCCTTTTAAAGGCAATTCTCTCAGTCAGATTAAAAGATACGGGAAAAGTTCATGGTTTGAAAGCTATTAAATGATGTATTAATTATTTTCCCAGGATGAACATTTTTTCACAATTGATCAAAATGTTCTGTGATTGTACGTCCGTCACAAATGGAAGTGCCCAATACTAAATTAAAACGGATTTATAAGTAAATATGACTGTCAAAATATTAAATCTGAAATGAAATTTTAAAACATTACTAACCACTGTCATAAAAACACATTTTAAATAATTGTTTTTAAATTAGAACTTGCCTTAAGCTTGCATAAAATTATTCTCTGGACCATGCCGTTGATGGTTCTGATGAATGCCATGTAAGTAATAATCATGGGTTTTTTAAACAGTATTAGTAACAGGACTTCAGTATCTTCTTAAAACAAAGTGTGAAGCATGGTTTAGTAGACAGCAACGACTTTTGGCATTCATATTCAAATCACCTGTGCTGTCTGTGAAAGCAAGACATTTTTTTAATTAATTGCATTTAGGATTATGATTTAGTAATATGTAGAACTAACTTATCAGATGTTGGTTTCTATTTAGTGATTGGCGTGATTAGGTTTTCATCTAGCTCTTTGTCTTCTTTTCAAATTCAAGGAGAGGCTGCTTTAAATAATGTCACATCAGAGTACACACAAGTACAATTATGAATTTCTTGATCCATGATTGCATTTTTTTTCGAGTTTCAAAGATTATTTGGGCAGGTATTTATTCTTTTTCCAGTTGCATCAGTTCTTTCGGTGGTCTCCAACAATTTCCTCTTTTTTCTAAACGCTGATTTAATCTCCTGGCCGCTAAACAGAAAAAAGAGTCTAATTCTTAAAAAGATTGAGGGATCAAAAATACCTAAGATGAAACAATGTAATCACTTGCTTTGAATCATTTCATACAAGCCACTCAATGACGCAACAGGCCTTTATGCAGCGTAGGTCCTGGGCATCCAAATGCACTAATCTGGACACACTGGCAAGGAGGCCCAATGTATCATTTGGACGCCTACTGTCAATAGGAACCTTTCAAGTTTGGACACACACATTGTAATGAATACTAGGAAGCCTCTGAAGGCTGGCAGTGGGGGCTCTTTTTTCAAAGCAGGAAGAAATATACAATATATATACAAAGTATATGCATTGTTGCTATTTTGACACTTGATTGACAGCATTGTAAAAGTCTTGGTCTACACTGTTTTTTTTAGTAAAAATGCTCACCATAGAAAGCTGTTTTATAAACTTAGATGTAAAAACCTTGATCTGTGCATTTTTTGTAAAAAAATCTGTGTTTGGGGGTATTGCTGGGGGTGGGGGCCGGGGGTTACGCATCGGAATCATGGATGCCCTGGAATATTGGGAACCCCATTTTGGACACCCTATTTTCGAAATCTTGGATAAAGGCCTGGGGGTAATAACAGATAAAAATAAGTTCATTAAATTAGTATTTTGCTTTATTTACATTTTATAATTTGGGCCAACTGTCTGATTTTAATAAGTTGAATTCTACTAAGATTAACTAGATGACATTGCAAACTATAACTTTGCTGCAAATACCCTTGAAATTGAAAAAATCCAATGCATTTCAGTTTAAATCTGTAGCAACTTATTCACATAATTTTAAAGCTGCCTTTGTGATATTGCATTGTTTTGTGTGTGATACATTTTAACTTCTGCATCTTTAGAAAGTAAAAAATGATATGACCTAAAGTTACCTTTATTTGCTGAAAAATTGTTATTTCGTGGGTGTGACGAACATACTAATTTTCTGTAGTGTGTCACGCAATTTCTGACTTAACGAATTATCCGTGGGATCTAAAATTTTGGTCAATAGTATTGAGTAATAAGTTAAAAGAGAATCTGAAATTATTTTAATTTTGATTGAAAACTTAACGTAACTGAAGTTTTAACACTTTTTGTGATGGGTGTACGGCACCATGATATCCAGGAGTTGACCTTTGACCCCAAGAGGTCAATGATGTGCCAAAGTTGAAATGTTATTTTTTATAAAGTTTGGGGTTCATGTGATTGCACAAATTTGATAGTATAGTAAAATACTTATAATTAGCTTTTTATGACAATAATTAGCAACTCACATGAAAATCAAGCTAATTTTTTTAGGGTCAGGTGACCCCAAAAATGGGTCTATTTAGGCAAAAAATGAAAGTTATAGGACAGTCAAATATGGGTCCTGAAACTAGAAAGAATTGGCTTTCAGATGAGACCAAAACTATTAGTGTAGTCACAATTTTAATTTTTTGTCTAGAGCTTGACCTTTTCACGGAATTGCCCATATAATACCGTAATATAACATGAAAAAGGAATGTAAAAATGATCCTTTGTAGCTGACGAGCAGATAAGCTTTTAATTAAAATTGATGTGGCAGTAAAGTTAAATATACGCTTCAAAGCAGTAAAATTTTACACGTATCAGTGCATAAAGTTAAAGTTGATTTAGTGAATTAAAGACACAACCATTAAAGACAAATGGAACCGTCTTGTATAGACCTTAGTTCACAGCTCACTTAACGGATTAAAAGGTGGAACTGCTGAAGTTGTTCCAATACATCATATGCCACTGATTAAATGTTCGAGCCATCCATAACATGCATATCATCAAGCATAAATTTGCCCATATTTCTGGCCTTTCAGGAAATTGTGTTTTAACAACAAACCTAGGGTTGTTTTTTTACTCTTGTTAACATCCAAAGCTTGAAATTTGTGTTTGGTTTGATTTGAACTGCTGAATTTACGGCAAAATTTTACAAATATCTGACAAAATAATTCCCGAAATTGCATTTTTTCATATTTCAAGGTTTTCTTACATTGTTCCCACAGTCGTCTACAATTTTGTCTGATGGTAGCTGTGATGCAAAACTTTCCAAAAGTGTTCACTACCTAGCTTTACACTGCTTAGATGGCTACCGTCTCAACTGGCCCCACTAGAGATAGCAGTGTGCTTTAGGCCCTCTATATGCTGGAAGCTTTTTGGTGAATTATGCCTCACATTGATTAAATCATCAAAGTCGCATTGCTATTAATAAGTACCTTTTGCTGTACAAGACACCTTAGGAGGCCGTTGATGTTTTTAATTCTCCCATAATCAAATTTTTTTTGAAACAGTCTGTCGTTCAATTGCCCAAATTTGCAACTGGCCATTTTTACACTACTTGTGCCAAAGGATATGCTATCATATTTGGCGTATGGAGGGCCTATGGGATGTCTAGCATCTCTGCTGGGGCCAGTTGGGACAGCGGTTCATACAGAACTTACAATAAACCGTCGGT
Organism: Phoronis australis; assembly: GCA_002633005.1. Taxonomy (NCBI): domain Eukaryota; kingdom Metazoa; phylum Phoronida; family Phoronidae; genus Phoronis; species Phoronis australis. The sequence goes on from NMRA01000159.1 coordinate 273,554, forward strand.
GATTTTTTGGAATTGAACTACCCTGTAGGTAGTAAGGGTGTCTGGTTGTGATATCTCCCATGATTCTTTTGCTCAGTACTACCGTGATGTTATCATCCCTGACCCCTGCTTTTGTGATGAACTTGTCCAGATTCTGTTGTCCACGCAGAGGCTGTAAATACTGGAAAGGCAGCAGCCAAGTGGGGATTTTCAAAGCAAATAAAACTCGAGTTGAGGGTCTGAGTTGAAAGTTTTCAACATGGTTTTAACATTGAGGAAATTTTTTAACAAACGGGGATTTTAGGCGAGGAGGGGGGAAATTGTTCGTGTTTTTCAACGGAAAATTTTGGGAACTTTGGTCTGGCTGAAATGAACCACTTTTGTGTTAAATTTTATCATCTATCCTATTGCTAAAGTAGAGAAGGCGGTATGGCCTAACGTGATAGGTACCCGCTTTCTTTACTCGAGTCGTGGGTTCTGGTCTTAGTGGGCCACATCGCTAGACATTTGATCTTACGTGACTGCCAATTAGACGTCCACGTTGTCAGCAAAGAGTCTTAATTGGCACTCACATAAGATCAAGGAGTCTATCGAGATGCATACTCAGCACCCCGATTGAACCGAGACCGAGGTGTCAACTTACTTCCCATGTACAGCCAACTATTACTGAACACGGGCACCACAGATGCCTCAGTCACTGAAGAAAGCTGATTCTAGTCGGCCGAAACATTCGAACTCGTGTCCCCTAGTAAGAGAACTTACTTATATTTTTAATGAGCTTGCATATATTTTTAATTAACGTGACTTAGGAGACATTGAAGAATCTCTTTCACCACTATGCTTGACGCACTGTTCTCCAAAGCCCTTATAGAAATTGTTTTAAATATGTTCCACTTGTATATGAAGGGTTATCAAAAATAGAACTTTTATGATTTGTAAGTTGCATAAAACGAAAATGAAATGATTATAATTTCAAAACTGTAACAGTGTTTCTGAGATTTCATCTTGAACATTAATGTCCAATAAAATTTGTTCATGTTGTTGCTAACGTTTACGTAGTAATTGCTGAAAATGCAACTTTTGATTGTCGTGGTCACGTGACCCAGTTAATAGGAAAGTGATATAACTTAAAAAGTCAAATTCTACCAGCCCTCTACTTTCTAACTCAGTATACCTTTACTGAGTTAAAGTATCTAGCATTGTATATATATTGTGTAAAATTCACACACTTGTTGATAGAGTCTTACAAACCCATAACCTAGTGAGCATTAGACCTGCATGAGAGTTGTCATACACTAAGCTAAAGGTCGTTTTTAATTTGCAGGTTGGCCTGGCAGTCATGTTGCCATGGGTCTCCAAGTGCCGTTGGCGTACACTAGGAGTCTGGAGGTTACATGGTCACTGCCCAGCAATCTGTCCAACCGGGTGGACAAGATGACCATACACTGCTGTGAAATGCATAATGGCAACATTCTTAATCCAGGTTTGTAGGATGTATAACTCACTGCTCTGTCCTTTGTGGAATTGCTTACAAAAATCACTTTCTTGTGTCGCAAATGGCAATCGTTTAATCCTTAAGTGCGCAGGCACAGTAGCCGTAGTCTAGTAAAGCATCAAACTTAAGTTAGAGACAATGTCTGACCTGTTGTTTGTCATTATTTTTTGTTGGTTCTCGTGTCGTAGATGCAGTCAAAGTTTCAGTGGCGCAGTGCGATTTTTAAGCTTTGGCTAATGGATTTTTTTAGCTTATTTCTACGCTTTCGTGGCTTCTATTATCTCTCCGATAATATTACATATTGTTTTCAAATGAATTATGAACCTTCAATTTTGCAGATGGCATATGTCATGACCAAAAGGCGGTGAACGTGTCCCACAAGCTGCAGCATATCGGAGGACTTGAAGCCTTAAAGTGTTACGTCGTTTGGCTGGAGGCCACACTCAACTCTGGCCAGCAGATCTTCAGCACGGAGCGCCGCCTGAAGTCAACAGCACCCATCCGTACGTATAATTTCAGTGCTCGTCGCATATACCTGCTTGTATTCACAGTCTTTTTATTGATGGACTTTATCCAATCAGGATCAGTGCACTCTATGGACAAAAAATCCCTACCTCGTGTAAATTGTCTCTGTCATGATTTCAAGTCCTAATCCCCCTTTCCCATCTGCTAGGCATGTCACTATCCTTTTTATTGCGTAATATTACATAACAATCACTAGCACGCATTATTCGAGTCCTTTGTCTGTTCAAGTAGAAAAAAATGCCTTGAAATTTTAAATACAGCTCAAAGCTGTTCAACCGTTGTTGTTTTTGTGATGCAAGAGGGGTTGATAGAGGCTTTAGAGGAGAATGCCACCCGATTTAACTAGTCTTTTTTTACCGTCTTAATCGGTCTGTATCCTCATCGCCTCTTATACAGTCGACCTCACCTTGCCGAGAGGTGTCGCGTTAACCTGTGAGGAAGGTGAGAAACGACGCAGGGACGTCAGTGGTTCATCTGCAGAGTGAATGCCACTGTATTGCGGTGCATAGTTCCTGCTTGTCCAAACTATGAAGCTGCCAAGAAAGCGGGCATATCGTTTTTTCGATATCCTTGAGAGCCCGAAATGTTTAGGAAGTGGCACGCGGTAGTGATGAATGAAAAGTATGCTGTAAGTAGTAAGTATGAGGCCGTGAAACGTCTCCGTGTCGGCAGTGATTTCTCTGATGAATTCCGGCTTACCAAAGAACTATCCATATGTTCGGTTGCCTGTGCATGTTCACGGCACCTCTCTAGTATTTCTTGATCCGTGTATTCCGGTTAAAACTGATAGCCTGTGAAACCTAACAATCCAACCTGTGAAGTCTTCGTCGGATGAGCTTTCGACTAAGTCGGGATTGGCAGCAGACGAGTTGCCATGTAGACGTTTAGTACTCTGCGTTCTGTTCTGTTTCAAAATGAATTATTCTCACCCTAACCAATGCTTAATATAAAACTGAGACAAAGTGTGTCTCATTAGATACAGGAGTTTGTAATGCCTTTGGAGTACTCGACAGTGCAAATGTTTTGAGAAACCAGGTATAAACCACTACGTTACCAGCTTTAGATGCAATAAAGGTAATTGACCGGGCACCGAGGCCGTGTGAGCGCATGCTAATTCAGTGTTTGTTTTCAGAAAACTGCTTGTAAAACAATAACTCGATTTTATGTGCTATAGTCGCATGTTAAAGGAATCTTCATTTAGATGTACAAATACGTTATTCAAATTATTGTTACTGTACAACCTGTCCCTCACGGTTCTGTGGAAGGGGAATGTGATAGACTTCGTGGCCCCCGACAAATAAGTAGATTTTCAGTTCCGTGGCTAATTCACCTAAATAATTACGTGCACATTGTTTCTTTGGCTCACTATTATAGTCTTTTCGTGTCTAGAGGTCTAGTTTCCAACTTAAGCTGGTTTATGTCCGTGATGTCCAGTCCCGGCGGCTGTGACGGGCCTGATCGGGTTCCGAGCCACTCGGGCACGAAGTAACAAGCGTTTTGTGTGTTGACAACTGAAAAAATCGGAAGTCTAAAAGTACAACACACAGCTATATTCCCCGTCTGCATTTCCCGGAAGAATGATTCGAATTTATCACCAAACAGACCCAAAGTCCCGCGATCGACCATGGTAAGTTGGCCTACTGAACTGTGTAGGTTACGGTACATTCAAATGCCTACAAATCCGTAACAGTGAAATAAAACAACACATTTGCTCAAGAACTCGATGTATTTGTAAGGGGTTTACTTCAAATTTTGATGATCATTTGGTGTAAAATGATGAATTCAAGCGATAAGCTGACACCAGTAAGCGTGTTGGGAACGTCTGAACTGACTGCGTTCTAACCTCTGATGTCATTGGTTAATTTCAACACCTCCGTCTGCCGTTTGGTGTCAGGTAAAACAACTGAACTTGCTGTTATCGAGTGGAACTTCTCGATCTAAAGTGGTACAAATAGGTTGTTTTTTGGGTGGCATTCTCCTTTAACAATTTTGCATTTACACAAGACAATCTTAAGTGTTACTCCCTCTCGTTGCTACGTTAGAAATAAGAATACCCTTTGTATCCTGGCTGTTTGGGATGCGAAAGGTGGCCGCACGTTAACGTCCCGCGTTATTTTCGTGCACTACCTTATTGCCGTAGACTTTTCGAACAGTACAACTCGGCCTTGGAGTATCCTGGCTGTGAATGTGTCGGAACTTTACTTGACGCTCTCGCATATTTTCTTCATTGTTAGGCTGTGACTGTGATCTTAATGGCAGCTTAGGCAACTACTGCGATCCGTACACGGGCCAGTGTGACTGCAAGGCAAACTTCCACGGCCATTACTGCAGCTTCTGCAAGCCAGGATTTTACCACCACAATGGTGACGCTACAAAATGTGACGGGTGTCCCTGCACTCGCTTGCATTCTGGCGACGACCTCAGCTGCTCCCACGGTAGGCTAATAAGACTTTTTCATCACAGAGGATATCATGAAGCCCTGTCTTAAGGCCCTTTCGTACTAACTTAATAATTCCGGTATGAGTTCAGCGTCAAAGTAAATTGTGAAGTTATTTGAATCGTTCATACCAGCTTCTGTACTTAACCTCATCAAAGTAAACGGTAGGTGACGCTTTCATCATCAAAATAATCTCAATATGGCATTGATGTATCCCGTACACACTGAGATTTGGGAAAATTTTGTTAACTGACAAAACTTAATTCTTATTCGATTGGTGTTCAAGCAAAACATAAGCATCTATTAGGGACAGTACTGTACATTAGTTATTGACTATAGCAGTGACACCTGGCAATAACTTCGATGAGACTGAAAATAGCCACTCATACACACAGCATCGTCAACCCTCCACTGTTTAATCTGTCTGTTTACTGGGAAGTTAACTGGGCTGTTAACTTCCATCCAGGGCCAAAGTTAACCTTTCATATTCAATGAAACTCCCCCATAACCTCGACGCGTCGACCTTAGTATGAAAGGGCCTTTAGAGATTTCACCCATATCTGGTTTGGTCTCTTCAGTCCCAGTGTATGTTTTCAAATTTACCCAGAACTCCACCAAAGTGCCAGAGTTGGATAAACATCTTGCCTGAACTGTTTGGCAGTTTTATCTTTACACAATAACCCACACTTCCATCGCAGTAAAATAATATTTTGTCCAACTTGTGTTGGAGTTTTGATGTGACATTTTTTACCTATTTGATGATTGTTTATATTTTATGGACTTGTAATTGTAACTAAAAGTTGTGGTTTTGTGTGTGGAAGCTTTTGGTGAATTTTGACTTGTCCAGGTTATTTTTATGGATATTTCAACTTATTGATTTTTGTGTATTAGATAACAATGGGCTGATAAAATGCAACCATTGTCGAGCTCCGTACAGCGGGCGTTTATGTCGTGAGTGTGCCCCAGGATACCACCGCTCAATGCACAACGGCGAGGAACGGATGGTATGCGCACCCTGTACCTGTGGCGGTCATGGTGACACGCAGCATCCCAAGGGACAGTGTGACAATGACACAGGTAAGGCTAGGCACCCAGTGGATGTAGTAGTGTGAGGCTTATAGCAGTACTGGTAACTGGTAAGGCAGACTGCCCAGTGGTGTATGGCTTATAGCTCTACCGGTAAGGCAGACTGCCTTGGGGGGATTCTTATAGTACTACTGGTAAGGCAGACTGCCCAGTGGTGTAAGGGTTATACCGCTACCGGTAAGGCAAACTGCCCAGTAGTGTGAGGGTGATAGCACTACCTGTAGGGAAGAGTACCCGTTAGTGTGGATCCTACTATAGCAAAACGGGTAAGGCATAGTTACGTGGTGTTGTATTGGGTTTTGGCACTACGTGTACTAGTAGAGCAACATTAATGAACTAATAGATAGGACTACTTGGCTCTATGTCATCTTCAAATGTACAAATCTTCAAATTTCTGTTTCTTTTACCGCTTTTTATATTTGCAAATTACATTTTGCTGTTTCAAAATTATGATGATAAACAACATGAACGTGTTCTTGGAATTGCCCTCATCCGTCCTTTGCATTGACGCTGCTCATCGGATTTGCTGCATTCACATTCCACGGGGTTGGTTTTCACCAAGTACTCTCCACGCAACTGATGTGTAATGCATTTAAGCAAGACTAACTTCTCAGAAATACTTATTCGGGGGGGGGGGGGGGGAA
>NMRA01000159.1:279795-323621 GCA_002633005.1 Phoronis australis
GGGGGGTAATGCGAAATATGTCGAGTAGGTCGTAAGTCACTTCATGAAGCCTTTGCCCTATTTATTGCCTGATAAGGAGATTCTTTATCAACATCTTGTTTATGGCCTTCACTCGTGTTCTGGGCACAGCTGTGACCATTCTGCATTGTTCAACGGTTCTGATCTGTCTGAATCCTTAGTCTGCTACACTATGCTTGTAGGTGAGTGTGATAGAGCTGCCTAAGGTGTTAGATTGACTTGTGTTTTTGTTTTGTACAGCAGCTGAAACTGATTTAACCAGTTTTGGCCTCTGCTTTCTAATAACCAAGTTATAAGGCCAAGCCAGCACACTTGGTTCTTGGTGTGGGGACTAATCCTTTTATTCAAAATCAAATTTGCGTATTTTTGCATGTTTTGTTCTAGTTGAATACGTTTTTATCTTGTGTCTCGGCTTCTATGTGTCTCTCCATCATCAGTGAAATCTTGATTTAGCCTGGATGCCTAGGAGTCGGAAATCCAGAAATTGTTTGAAAAATTTTTGCATTTTCTGTTCCAGTTGAAAACGAACTCAAATTAATTATCTATAATTCCGTGCTCAAGTTGACTATGATTTACATGGCAGATTGTGTAGTCCTGTTTTGCACTTGATGACCCCAGCATCAAAGCACAAGTTCGAGTCTGAACTTGTAATATTGCGTTCTAATGGGAAATCTTGCGTTTCCAGTTGAATTTCTGGCTCGAGTCTTGGGGTCAATCAGTGTAAACTTGGACGACGCACTCAGCTGCGTAGAACATTCTGAATATACTCAAGCTCAGAACAATGAGCAATCCTCTTAAGCAGGTAAAGACAAACAGAAAACGTCACAATTATTTTTGATTTCGAGTTTAAAGATTAGACTCCTCTCCAAATAATTGTGACGTTTTCTGTTTGTCTTTACCTGCTTAAGAGGATTGCTCATTGTTCTGAGCTTGAGTATATTCAGAATGTTCTACGCAGCTGAGTGAACGAATCAAGACCTAGGTGCATGTATAAGCAAATGTAACCTGTTACCTATGGCGCTTGTTTCTGTGATCTTTGACCTGTATGTGTATTTCAGGGGAATGCAGGTGTATCCACAATACAGGTGGATCTCATTGTGAACGATGTGCTAAAGGTTTCACAGGTGTACCTGGTAACTGCACATCCACTCCAGGTAACTCTACCGTGACTTGGGACACCTAGGAATATTTTGCAGTTAACCGAGGCGTTGCTTATGATTCATATGGGGGAGGATTGTGACGGGTGCTTTCAATGTGCACTTTAGCAGAGGTTTGGGTAAAAAAATTCTGCCACTTGGTGAGTGGAAACCCCACCCAGCGCCACCTACAAGAGAAGGTGAAGGATGATCATCAATGCACATGCTGTGATTGGGGCTTTGTTGTATACATGTGTATGGGGAATGAATCGGAGAAGTGTCGTGAATTGTTCTAGTTTGGTTTGTGTGTCTTGCATTCTCGAGTGTGTTGAAGGTATAAAACTCTTGTTTTAAAATATTCCACTCTTACATGAGGGACTCTCAAAAAGTTTTCACGAAAAAAACAAAATGGTATATTTGAAAACCGTAACACCGTTTTTGATGTGTCATCGTGAGCATGTTTCATTTGGTTGTATCATTGATGCTGTTGTCTTGCTGTCAATCTACCTTCAGTTTATTTCTCACTAAATATTTCTAAAAAGACATGGAAAATGTGTTACCCCATGATCAGCTTGATTTTGAATAAGTATGACTTCAGTTGGCAAACAATTTATGACAACTTGACCACTTTGCTGCTTTCTAATGACTCTTTGCAACATCAGTTTGGATTAATACAAGTGAACAAATCAATGGGTTTGTGTATGTTTGCTAATTACACTCACACTCAGATTTTTGCTGACCGTGGTGTTCAAGTGTTGGATATACATGAGGACTCGTTCACAAATGTTCCAATCTCCTGAGATTTTGAGTCCACTAAAATCATGCGGGGGCATTTTCGCAGAAAAGTAATAATTTTTCAATCACCTTTGTTCCCAAGAGATGGCTTAAGTTAGAATCCTGATTCTATGCTGGAAGCACAGGTGAATTTAATAGTACATTCAAGTGTAGCACTCTCCAAGTGTTCTCATCCGGTGATGTCTCAAAAAGTATTGGTTCAAATTTTAGTTAAGTAGGAGGTATCTGTGTTTGCTAACTGCATGATTGTGGATCTACATGTCGTATTTTTTGTTTCTGATGTCCCCCCGAAGGAACTTAAGCCTGTTTTGCTGAAGTCGTTTCTGTTGTGTTGTAGAAGTAAACAAAGACACTACCGAGTCGAAGAGTTCAGGTGGTGACCCAACAATCGGCGCCATCATTGGCGTCTGCGTGGTGATTGGTCTGTTGGTGGTAGGACTCCTACTCTACTTCGCCTGGCGCCATTACAGACGGTGGAAGCGACAGCCCGGCCAGTTCTGGACAGTGGGGCTGAGTCCGGAGACAGACGACCTAACGCTGCAGGCGGAGCATGACTGGCATGACCAGTATAACAGCCGGGACGACTCTCTGCTCATAGGCAGCAGCAGCTATGTGGGGCGGTTCTCAGCACCGTCGGGTGAGGAGCCGAACCCCTACCGGTCGATCACGGTGTCGTGACTTCCTGGTAGACACGAAGGTTAATGACGTATGAGTGCGAATGTGAATATGAAAGGAATCCTGCAATTGTGACCAGTCAATTGTTCGTCATTTTTCCATTGTGAATGGTCATCTGTCTGTTGGGAACTGACATTTGTCCATTGCGACCTATCGTTTTTCAATTGTGACCAGTCATTTGTCATTTGTCACTTGTGCCTGCTGATTTGCTGATAATTAGCAGTTTTGTCACGTGTGACATAACTTTGACTCTTCAATGGAATGGTGACCTCATTGTGTGCAGTTCTGCTCACTGGTAACGTTTGTAGCACTTATAAATTTTTGTATTGAAACGACAGGGAAGGTTTTTAGGCATTAATATGTAGGGAAATGTAATCAGCGTAACCTTGACAGTTCTTTATTGAAAGGTAAATTGTGACTACAAGCATTTACTTAGATCACGAGTCAGTCATCAAATTTTAGAATGTCTCTCTGGTATATAAACAGCAAGAGTTCAGTTCAATTTTCATAAAAAGCTCCTCAGTTAGGGACACAATTTTGCTGACTAGCAGAAGTTTGTTGTGCCCTGTTCATCAACAAAAATTTCTTATATGAAAATACTTTAATTTGCGTTAGTTTGCAGGATACAGCTGTCAGTGAACAGTGTTTGGCCTTTGCAGTAACATTGCAAACCTTTCATAAATGGTCATTTTAGTTGCCATTTTTGTTCCATATTGAAGAGTTTTTGCTATTCCTCCGACATTTGTTAGTAACCTAACTAGTTTGAATTATTCGGCAGCAGTGCTCTGGTGTATGGCCATGTTTGCTGCTGAGTATTCCAGCTACATATTGTATTTACTAAGTATGACCAGCGCCCTCTTCAGGTCTGTAGAATTTTGTTCTGTGTGTTGTTTATTGAGAGCTGTTGTTGATAGTTTTGAGCGGTGCACATTCTGACTAGAACTGATGTACCCTGCCATGACGAAGTCTGGTGGTGGATCCTGAATTCTTGGGGGTGGGCACGAGTGGATAAAGGTTGCGCCCTGTCATTAAATATATGTTCAGTTTAAGCATGGTTTTGTTATAAACAATTTGTTATTTTTTTGTAATTATATTTTTGCATCCAGAGTTGAGGACTTGATGGTTAAAAGTTTGAGTTGAAAGTTGGCTGGTTAGGTAAGCAAATTAACCCCCCCCCCAAAAAAAAAAAAACATTTCTTTTATACATGTGGCCGGAAGCCTTTGTTTTCATAAAATTGGTGAAATGAGACCATCTAATTATTAATCCTGTAAGTTATCTATTTTTACAATACTTTCTTGCCGTGGAAATCCTTTTAAACTGTGGCAATCCCCCACTTCACCATCTTGTTTGGCTCGCAATAATTGTGAAAATTGCCAGTTTGTAAAAACCTGGCCACTTTACTGCTGTTAGAAGTGAAGGAAGCTCCACCTACTGGGGAATGTTGACATCTGCACTGTACAAACCATGATAGTAGAGTAAATGTTTCTTCATCTTTATTTTGAGACAAATTTTGGCAAAATAAAATTAAATTTCACTTGTCAGCCATTATTGTGTACTAAGTATTTGAAGAATAACCTTCTCTCACAGTGGTTGATTCATGTAAATTGGATTAAACGTTTTAAATTTCATGGAGATCAGCTAAAACCAAAAATCGATTTGCTGCTGGCTTACGCTTTCCTAAATTCAAAGCATCACATTCCCATTTTGGCATGATTCATTTTGGATAATGGCAAATTCCAAAAAGTCACAGCACCTGCGACTTATATGTATGTCTTTAAAAAGGCAATGCTTTGACCAATTTTGTTTTGGTTCCTGGGTCAGCCCTATGTGTCTGAGGTCCTTAGTGTCTCTGGGTTCTATGGGTCCCTAAAGAAAGGTATTTGTTCTAAATTAGTAGTGAAAGTAATTTCAACATTGGCCATGTAAACCAATGGTTAGTGATGTCAAAGGGGAGCGTATCCATGTTAACCGGATTTTACATGTCCTGGGTTGTGTCTGGACCAGGTCATTCGCCTTGGGTGTTGTGCATCTCTGGTGTTTGGTGTCTCTACACAAGTTACTTTGCGTATAGGGTTCTATCTGTCTCTGCTTCTTTGTGTCTGGGCTTCTTCAATGTTTGTGTCTCGGCTTCTCTTTGTCTCTCTGTATCAGTGATGCTATAACCTTGTTTCTTACAAGCCCGAAAACCAGAAATTGTTTACTGGGGATTCGCAGACCCATCGAATGTGAGGGTATAGAGAGCTATGTATACTAACTTTTGTTGGAACGCATCTAATTCAAGACACACGACCCAGGTTAAATAGAATCCGGACTCAAACATAGAACCCTGGCCACACAGATACACTCTAGTGTTGCTGCCACTAGCCATTGTTTTAGACTGATATTGTTCTTGTCATTACTTACATAAGACATATTACTGCAATGTGATTAATTCTAAAGTGCTATGAGTTTATTTTTGTGTCCGGAGCATAATATGGCTTCGCTGTATTGGGTGTGTATTTTACATAGTCGACATATCATCTGTGGAACTTTTCCAAGTCTTCATGTTTTTAGAAGGTAAAGCTATTTTGTGACTAGATTTTGATGTATTTGAAATGGAAAAGGTTTAGCACCATTCCATTAGTTTGCTTGTATTCTCCTCAGGCGTACTACCTATTATGTTGACTTAACAAACTGTACATTATGGTCTCCATAGTGATCCTTAGTGTCAATCATGTGATGAAGTAAAATTTAGAAAACTGATATCCGGGTTTTGTTGCGTTGTATACATTTATTGTGATAAAATTGCCAACAGGGAATTTCAGACTTGCTTTAAGCAAATAAACACTCTATGGCCAATGGTTGGTTTTCTGTTTAGTACAGATATTCTGCGAAGTTTCCGAAAGTTGTCGTCTTTGACTGCAAGTTCGTAAGTCTTGAATACCTTGTTAGCTTAATTGATACTTTGGGCAACACAAGTCTATGTGTATTCTTATGCATGTTGCATAGCTTTCGCTACTAAGTTATGTGAAAATGAACTGACGGAAGTTATCTCCACATGAGTATGACGTCACAGGCTACACTTTGGTTCTACCTGTTCTGTTGGAAGATACCGTTGTCTCCGAGAAAAATCACAATTTGGTGGGATAGTTTCTTGTGATCATGGGATCTCGGGAACTGGATGTTTTCGTGTGAAAAGTGTGGTTTCAGTTTCATGGGTGGACAGTCGGTACACGTATTTCACGGATATTTAAGGAACTGTGTGTGTTGGTGCCAGTTCGGGAAATTGCATTATCCTAAAATCTTGTTTTCACCAGTGCTATAGTATTGCAAGAGTAGTCTCTAAACACTGTAATTATCATTAAAAATAGTTGAGGGTGCATTTCGCTCTTTTCAGCTGGCTAAAATATGAACGGCGAATTAGGACTTGCTTTCAAGATCTGTCTCGTTATATAACTTTACGTGGTGGGACGCCATTTCCGTTACCAACATGTATATGGAAACTATTAGTAACTCGAGAAAACCTTTCAGAGTCTGTTGGAGTTGGCCAATATTAAAATTGCTAATTCAAAATGGCGCATGTATGCATTGCCTGTGACTTGACTTGGTGAAGGAAAGTCACAGAATGCGAACTCTATCACTGTAAGGAATATTACCTGTCTGATTTCATAGTAAACGTCCTAATTCGAGTTTCGCTTGTTATGCAGCAGACGAGGGCGAAGTGTAGCTTTGAAATTAATTACCACGGGGACCAAGTGCAGGAAAAATCGTTGTCTAATTTTACACAATGACAAACTTGGATGAAGAAAAACCATCGTCTGCCTTGTCAAAACAAGTGCTTCGCCTGGTGGTGATTTGTGTCAGTATAAATTGGGCCACGGTGGAGCTCAGACATGCTTTTGTTTCTGTTCCTTGCTATAGTTTTATTGTATTATGACGAAGAGAATGTCATTATTGGTTCTGGTCTGCGCACTACTCATTTTGAAACGTGCCTCACCATTAAAAAAATGTGCCTTCCCAATACTAACACTGGGACACTGGCACCCTGCTGTCGGGGAACCCCACCCCCTCAACACTGGTGCTCCTACCTTTTGAATAACTAAAGTTATCACATTAATTTTCAAAAAGACCAGAACCAATTATGCTTTTTGATGTTTGAATTCGCTGTAGGCTTGAGGAGTAGACAGTTTGAATCTCCTGTTGTTGACATTAGCTGAAATTAGAATGAAAATTCCGTGTTGTTTGTTGAATTTTTTATGAATTGTATAATATTAGTTTCAGTTGGAAACCTTGAAATGCATAATGCACTGAAAATCATTGTTTCTTTCGGAATACTGCTATAGTCTTTGGTAGTGGTAAATGTAAAGAAATTTGATGGTGCGATTTGTTGACAAGTGCGTTCGAGATAATGGATGAATTTCCGCACACCACCAACTCTTAACAGACGTAGAGAAGGACGCGGACTAACGAATTCTCCTGACGTGGTTGTGGCACTACAAAAATGCGATGATAAATGAAGACGTCAGTTGCTTGTCAATGCATTCCTTGTTAGTTTGGTACAATGTTATGGCGTATTTAAAATTTCTTTTTGTATATCGGGTGTTGTAACGGTGAACTTATATTTACTATCCTGCTAATAAACATACGCAATGGTTATATTTCGTGTTATTGCATGTCCCGTTTTGGCGAGACTGCCCCGCTTTGTGAAGGTTTGTCCTGCTGTCCGGACACTCCATCAAATGTCCTACTTCTTGACGAACGTCCAAAAAGGAGACGCTGACGGGGCGTTTTTGAGTTTTACGGCTCACGTAATTTCCCGTTCGTCCAAAATATGCCATCGAATTGTTTTTGGATGTGCACTTTCCCGTTCGAGAAAAATAAAAAACCCATCTTGCCGTTTCCGCTTGTTCCGTCACAATCTCTGGCACACATCAACACTGATGCTTATGAGAGTGAAGTATGAACTGTGGGGTCAACGTATCTTTAATTATACAACAGCTTATTATTTTCAATAACTTATCATTAATATTACCATAGGCAAGAAATACATTTTTGAGCTTCACAAATGGCGCACATATGTTAATTTAGGTGACTCCACCTCCGAAGGCGACCACAAAGCGTGCTCCTTATAGAAATGTACAGTATGTTGCCCCACCTGAATGCAGCCAAAAAGCGAGGCTCCTCATCTTAATTAAGGAAGCCCAGTCCCTGTGGTCTTTGGGCGTGGCCCTCCTATATTGATAAAAGAATACACACTGAATTTTTGCTTACTTATGTTATTTCAATAAGAATAATAAGCCGTCATACGTAATCTACCATTTACAAAATAGCCCCTAAGGCCAAAAGTGTTTTTGACTTTAGGTTTCAGTGGAGTGACAGGAGCATTGAGGCTGAACTCGTCACATTAAGAAAAACACTGTGTAACAGTTCATGCGTTTTTTATTATAAAGCGTCCTTCACAGTTTTTATGCGCCTTAGAGCATGTATGCATATTGCTCCCATCTCTATCTTGGCGCCTGCTTGGTAGCTGTCTGAAATCTCATTTCGTTAAAGGTCAACAATTTGCAAGTTTCAATTGCTTGATTCTCAAAATTAGGAATCAACAATGACAATGTTATTATAGTAGTGGTTTGTCATTTAGTTTTGACTTCCTATTAAGACCGATTGATCAGGTTTGTTGGGAGGATCTAGATTATTGAATACGAAAGGACATTCCGCTACTGTCTAGTAGGCCCACTCCGACTGGAATACAAGAGGGATAGGTCACAATCTACCCAAATGAACTCTCACCAGTAACAGATTCCATTACGGAAACAGCTGAATTTTTGGGGAGCGCCATATTGAAGTCACGCTATTACACACATGTCAGATCAACAGGAGTCAGTACATATACATGTAAACTAGCCATCTCAGCTGGTGTGCCTGCTTTTGTTGTTTATTTGGCAATAGGAAGAATTTAAAAGTCTTAAAAAAATTGAGTACCGTTATTCCAGAGTGTCAAGCACAAAATCAGTGGATAACTACTTGATTGCCTTTGCTGGGCTTGTGAACCTATGTGCTGATCTGATCAGAGATCAAAATTTGGAAGTCGTGGACTAACAGTGTCTTTGTAAATTGCCCATTCCAAACGGTAACCTGTACTGTTTTCTGTGGGAAAAGTTGACACACACTTTGAGAAATTGCAATTCATAGCACAGTATGAAGCAACGCATGGTTCAAATGTTATAAGCTTGGAAAAACATTCGGAAGTACTTCAAGCGGTGAAAACAGTAAAGGCTTTACAAAAGCCAAATACTCTTAGCCTCAACTTCATCTACGAGGCGTTCGAGAACTTTATGAAAGTAAAATGTATGCAGTTGAGCAACAGTTTGCTCAACATAACTTATTCAAAACAGCTAGTATGTTATAGTAATTGTCACTCTGTACAAAACTAGTTTTGCTTTCTCAAAAGTCAAGTACAAAAAATGATTATTTTTGCATTTGACATCATCAGCATCATAATTAAACACAACGTATATTTATTTGGTGATACGAGCTAATGCTGTGGCGGATCTAGGATATCACAAGGCCGGGGGGCCCAACATTTTGTCCGGCTGTACGCATTTGCGCAAACCACGATTGTAGATGCGTATAGAACCGAATGGGGGGAGGTTTGCCCCCCTCCCGCCCAGGAAAAAAATTCTGTTTTTTTCCTCTAAAAATCAAGCATTTTCCTTGATTCCTGAAGTATTTTCCACGAAAAAAGGAAAACAAAAAAAAAACACGGAGAACATGTCAAACAGGAAAAACCACAAGTACCACAGACTTGAACTCACGAGCTGGCGGCTAGAGCGCGCGTGCTTTACCACTACACCACCACGTATTATCAACTAATCTTGTGCTAAGAGACCTACTTGTTTATGGTCCACAGCGTTTGCGCGCGAAACCTACTTCTTTTTGTAATGATTATAACACGTGTTATATTTTGTGCAATCGGTTCTTAACAAATTTGTTGTCTTCAAATGCCCAAAAGACCAAATCCGTTTTTCGTGTTGGCAANCTGAGCCCCCCCCCCTCCCCAAGCACTAAAACTGCACACATTTAAATCTTGTTTCATCCGTATAATTTTAATTACCGGGGTTAATTAATAAACTCAACATTTCCCTACGCTCTTGTTGGGCCCCCCCTAAATAAGCCTATGAGAGGAACCAAACTCATACAAGAAGAATAATATATATTTTAAGTTGTATTGAGAATTTCAGGGTCACAGCTCCACAAATAAATATTTCACAGAAGGAACCAGGTGGGTTCCTTAATTACAAGAGATAACACACAAATTTCTGATACCCAAAGTGTAGTTGAGTATCGGATACTAAGTGGCACAGGTAAGCATAGTACCAAATGGGTACATAATACCAAATGGGTATTGGCCGATTGCCTACCAACTGGGTCGAGCAAACCGGCAAATTCAATAACAAATACATGTACCAAGTGGGTACAAACTGCCAAATGGGCAAATACCCTATAAAGTACCACGTGGGTACATCAAACAGCCAACTGGACTATAACAACCTGCAAAGCAGGTTCCGGACAAGCTGAGTGAGCAGACCAGCCGAAATAATAAAACGAGATATTGTAAGGAACGTGGTGTTGTGGCTCGCTATGTGCCGAGAGCTGTGACCGGGGTGGAGAGAAGCAAGCTACAGTAATGGATGCTCAAGTACAGGTCTGGTCGCTAGCCAATGATGTCGGTTCTTTGCCTGACGGTAACACGCTCCGGGCTTTAAGAAGGCAGCACCAGTGACTGTAAAAACATCAATAACCAACAGCAGATTTTATTTGACAAAAGGGAGGGAGCGTGAGAAATGTATAAATCAGTTGACATGACATTTTGTGGTACCCATGTAGGGAGGGTGGAGAGGTATAAAATTTTCTAATTAGGAAAACTTACGAGTGAATGTACTTTTTCTTGAGGTTGGGCCAACAGGAAGCTGGAGAGAAAGAACAAACAGCGCTACCATCGGACTTGGTAGGAACTAACTAGGAGTTGGAGATGAAGGATGAAGGGGTGTATAATAGTATTTGCCCAAATAACAGAATTTATGTCAAAGCGCCATAAATCTCATTACGTAATTTTGTGTGAAATTGTGAAGTAGTTATCATATATTTTTGAAAAACAAGTGCAACATTGTTGACCCAATCTGACTTACTTAATTACTCATGTTCCAATACTTGTTCCAGGTTCAGTGACATTTTAAGGCCACTTCAAACCGCAACATAGACAAGTTTTGTTACTCCTTTCTATTCCCACGGCATGTCGTCCACACTCAAGCAGTGCTGCATGGCACAATGTACAAGCCGGTGGCTCTGGCGAAATGTACATGTAAATCGCAGTACTAAGTTACCATATGAAATTGTGCCAGTGGATTGTTTGTGTGTGAACTATATCTGACTGCTACACCAGCCAGTGAGGATGAACTTTCATGGGCAATGAGTCATGTGTGGACAACAATGACTCATTTCCTTTCCTGGAAGGAACATGAGGGAAGCTAAAGGAGACCTANTGACCTATAGAAATGTCTGGCGATCAAAACGAAGTATTCCCTTTGATTCCATTTGATTCGTTTATGTTTGAAACCATTTTTAGAGCTTTCTTAAGAAGGTATTTAAACAGTTTTAAGTTTTGTGTTAACTTGTCTACAACAAAAGTTACACTTGGAAGCAAAGTATGTTTTCAATCGTAGCTAGCTGGATAAGAATCTGCCATGCAGAAGATTTGAGAATGAACAATAATCAGTGTATATAAAAACAAAATGGCAAACTGAACAACCACATATTATATAGAACGGAACAACATTATTTGTTAAAAACAATTGTAATTTTTCCAATGCAAGGGCTGACTTAAGTTTCTGAATTGAGAGGTTCAATTCCCTCAGATTATTGCTGAAGTACTGCTTTTCACTTGGTCGATATGTAAAATAGACTGTAAAGCGGCTGGGTTCTGTCGTTTTCTCTCAACTGTAACAGAATAGTCAGAGAAATATTAGCAAATTATAAAAGAAAACACAAGACAAAACTACTTTTGTAAGGCATAACTTACTTGACATTTAATCTTCATGTTTATATGTAGAAACTATTAATCTTTGTACCCAAGCCTTATTTACGATTTGAATCAAAATATGTGAAACAGGCTAAAAGTGATTTAAGAATGTGTATTTTTCATGACTTCTAAAGTGTGTTTTTGATCTCAACAAATAAAATTTATTCTAGGTGTCAATGTTAATTCCAATGCAATGTTACGGATTTACTAGTGTCAGAATAGCTCATATATATGTATATGTATATGTATATGTATATATATATATATATATATAATCTGGTATTCTTGGGGGTGGGGTCGGCTATAAAATAAGGAAACTCACTCATCTAGAGAATCATTGCATAGTCTTGTAAAGTAACTGCTGTGAAAAAGTCACCCTTGACTTCTGAGCGGCACGTCGGCCATACACCTCTTATATTGGGAGCACTCCCACCCAGGGCAATATGTGGATATGTGCTGGTAGCTTACCATCCGGGTCCCGGGTGAGTTTCTGAAGACAAACACTTACTTCCACTGAATAAACCCGATATTAAGTGGGGTAACTGGTGGGGAAAACATTACTGAGCGATGTCCATAGAAACTTAATTGCAGAAATTGGCATTGTTGAACACGACATCATATATATTTGATGATACCAATTAATGTAAGGTAGATCATGAATAGGAACTTGGCGTTGTTGAACACAACATCATGTTTATTTGATAATACCAGTAATATAATGTTGACCATGAATAGGAACTTCCAACAATGTACATGTATGTCCGGTTTAGAATTCCCTAAGGGCTTGCAGCAAACCTGATTTCTGAAGGAGGACTGAGAGCACATCTTGTGAAATACTAGTGAATGACTTGCTGAGGCAGTAGAACGCTTTCAGTTCGTTCAGACTCTCATATACTTTGTAAAATAGTTGCGTCTAAAACTAGGATGGAAGCCAAAAAGTTCATGGCGTTGGTGGTTACTGTCACAGGGACTTTATGTGTGTTATCCTGATTTTCCTGGAGTCCTTCCACAAGTCAGAATTACTTAACTGAGCAATAAAAAGTGGCTGCAAGATCAAACTCTAACTTTTTTCATCTGGCTATTCGACTTTGTCGTAAAACGTGTTACAAGATGATGTAAAATAAGTACACCAATCACATTGCTTGCCCAATACTAAACTGACCAACAGGGATTCGCTTGATGTGAAATATTTACCAACATGACTTCTGAGTTAGACAGTAGGGGTACATGCCAAAATGGGGATTAAGCTTCACTGGTAGGTATGCTAAACACAAAGGAATGCACTAAGACTGGCATCTATAGAAGACACGGAAACAAAACTTAAAAAATCAATGAAGAGATGTATACTTCAGAGTGCCGAATAGTTACATGTACATTCATCAAGGAAAATGCCTGCTTGTTTTATTAGTGAGATCTTCTTGATATGGGTATCACCAGGAGTCAGGACAGTAATGTTGTGCAAATGAATCAATGACGAAAATTGTAGTGCAGAAAGTAAACAAATCAAAGTAGTAAGACAAATGATGGAGTAGCTACATTTGAAATAATGAAATTAACCTAGTTTAGAATAATAAACAAACAACACCTTCATGCCACATCACATATTTAATAAAATACAGACCTTCTACAATTCAGTAATGCAACTTTGAAATGCTCACTCATTATACTGATCTGCTATTCTGTTTTTTGTTTCTGACATTGGTCTAATGGCTAAGATAGGAAGTTGCAGGATCTCTGTCTATTGTTAGGACAGTAAAACTTGCATAACTCCGATCTAATTGAACCAAATTGTTCAGCCCAAATAAGGAAAATCTGCCTGATGTGACTGAGAGGCTGTGTACATGATTTCGAATTTTTACCAGGCTGTGGAATACTAGAATGTCGCAGAAGTTTGGGATAGTCAGACTTAAAATTTTCAGACTCAGTGCAAGTTTAACTGGTTTTGTTAAAATCAGATTTTTCAGTGTCATGATGAAAGTGATAGCTAATCTGGGTGCAACTTGACCTACGTTCAAGATGAATAGAATATGGACTGACTGGAATGATCTCCTCATGTCGGGAGGGACATGTTCCTTTTTCTTCAAGACACTTGCTTGGAACCTCAATCTAATATCTGCAAGTGTTAGCCAGTAAAGTCATTAGTAGGAGTACAGGAGATAGTAATTTTTATTTTTACTGTAATCTATTTTGTTTACGTAAGACCCCTCCTGTAGACCATGCCGGCATCTTCGGTAGTGGTTTCAGAGGGTGGCCAAGGGGTCATGTCCCCCTCTAAAATTCTNTCAAGATGAATAGAATATGGACTGACTGGAATGATCTCCTCATGTCGGGAGGGACATGTTCCTTTTTCTTCAAGACTCTTGCTTGGAACCTCAATCTAATATCTGCAAGTGTTAGCCAGTAAAGTCATTAGTAGGAGTACAGGAGATAGTAATTTTTATTTTTACTGTAATCTATTTTGTTTACGTGAGACCCCTCCTGTAGACCATGCCGGCATCTTCGGTAGTGGTTTCAGAGGGTGGCCAAGGGGTCATGTCCCCCTCTAAAATTCTTCCAGATTCCATTTGGCAGTGGGGGGTGCGAATGTCTGACGTGTGAAATCAAGGCTAAGAGTCTGCCCTGGCTTCCCTAACTCAAAATCCTGGATCCACCCCTGATCTTTACATGGATAAAATTACCTGTAAATGGGTTATACCTGGATTCCTAAGAAGCTGTAACATACCGTTGTGTTTGCTTATATCTACTCATTGTTTTCAGGTCTCTGTTAACTTGGCGGAGAGCTTGGAAGAATTAGACATCCAAACATAGACATCGAAACAATCACCGCAGTGGTGGTATCGGTCTTTCTACACCCACATGGCAGATAGAGATTCACATTTTTCATTGTTTTGCTAAAAATGGTGCTGCTATCAGGGTTTGAATTTGAAACAATTTAAAAAATCCCCTTGGTTTAGCCAATCCGCTTTTAATAACACATTAAGTTTTGTTAGATGGACTTCTGGTTAAAATGGCGGATTTTAAGACGTGTTTTGAGGAGCTCTGCTGAGACGCACCGCGAAATTCAAATTTTTCATACCGTAGTTGTATTTCTGCTTGCACGTTTTTGAATGATGGGTCGCTCTAAACAGAAGAAGACTATCTCTGATTATTTTGTGGCTACGAGGTCAGCTTCAATGAGTAGCGAAACTCGTACTGCACCCGAGACAGAGCCTGCGTGGATTTCATCTATCAAGGAACAGTTAAATTAGCAGGTATGAACTCAACTCTGTCGGAAATCAAGAATTCTATTGCAATAACTCACTCATTAGTGGAGGAAAGTAGCGAACGCTCTAAAAACAATGAAGCAAACATAAGGGCGTTGACGGAAGAAAATGAAAACTTGAAGAAACAATTATGTAATATCGAGTTTCAATCACGCCGTTCAAACCTTAGATTCGGTGGCATACGAGAAAGCGACAGGGAGTCCTCTAAAGAAAAGTTATGTTCCGTTTTGATAACGGTTTTCAACTGTAACACGTAGACGTCTCATTCGAGCTAGTGCATAGAACAGGAGTGAAAAAGAATGGAAAACTTCGGGCTATCATTGCGAAATTCACCTTTTTCGAACAAAGAGAGAAAATTCGGTCGGGGTGCAAGAATTTCAAGTGTAGAAGTATTTGTGAATGAAGAATTCCCCTGTCTAATGGGACAGAGGAGGAAGACGCTCATCCCGATTTTGAAGGCTGCAAAGGCTTCTCCTTCAGTGAAATCTATTTTCCTAACCAGAGACACAATTCATGTTGACCGTAAGTCGTATTCTGTTGATACTTTTCAGGACATTCCTGCGTATTTCCGAGAATTGTTAGGTTAAACAAGTCTAGTGACTGCGTTTGAGTGTAGATAGTGTTTCTATAATTTCATTAAACTTAAGACTTCAGAATATTGTTTGGTTTATTGCTCATAGGATATGCTTACACTGCTTTTTGCAAACGGTATGTTTTCGTCTCTTTTCTACGGTACGTTAGCTATTGACTTGACTTTGTAACATATAGAACGGTCTTTTCTTTGCTTGTTTTTAGGCATCGGCCCATTATATCTACTTGTTAAGTTTACCGATGTGGGCAGTATTCTATTCAGTTGAGTCTTTCATTGTGTCTACAACTGATTTGCATATCAACACAGGTCTATGCGTGCGGGTATCGTATTAGCTGATGTCCAGTGTGTATCATGGAGGTGGTGAAGTACATTTTAGCCACGCGCTTTTGTTTTTACACATATTTCTGAGTAGAATTTTTGTTGAATCATCAATTTGCCTACGTTCTATATACATCTCATTTAGTATTTTAATTTATGGAACCGATTTGCCATGTCTTTCGTCGGAACATGGTTAGTTATCTTATCTTTAAACTCCAGAGGGTTAACGGACAAAATTAAGACAAAGGATGTCTTTTTGAGACGGAAGTGTTGTGGTATCTATTGTTTGCAAGAAACTCATTTTATTGAATCATAAATTTGTGTTATTAGGGCCCAGTGAGGATATGATGTTTTCTTGAGCCCTGGAACAAGAGAATTGAGACGTGTCTGCATACTGCTAAATAAAAGCTTTGAATGTGAAGTTGGTAAAATCCGTCATGATGATAAAGGAAATCTTGTTGTCATCGAATTACTAATTGAAAATCGAGTCTCAATAACGTTAGCTTATATTTATGGTCCCAACAAGGATAATCCTGACTGTTTTAGAACCCTGCTTCAGGTAGTCTCTGACTACAATGCCGAGTTCATAATCATTTGCGGCGACTGGAATTTGGTTCAGGATTTCAATCTTGACTGTTTAGGATACAAGCACCAAAACAATTCGGCTGCAAGAAAACAAGTTATCGCAAGATGTCGCAGTTAAATTTGGTCGACCCGTGATGGTTACGTAACCTAAATACAACAAGCTACACTTGGTTCAGAATTAACCCTTGTAAGCAACCGCGTCTGGATTTTTTTCTAGTGTCCGACGAGTTTTCCTCTTGGATAGAAAATATTGAAACGTCCCCAGGTTATAGAACCAATCATCATTGTGTCTTGACTACTATTCAGGACTCTAAATTTGTTAGAGGTAAAGGTCTATAGCGACTCAACAAATCCTTATTACGTACTGTAGAATACATTAGCAATGTGACAAAATCATAGTTGAAACAGAGAAGGAATATTTATCTCCTGATAATGACTCCAATTTGTCAGACGGTCAGTCGACTATAGACAACTCTCTTCTTCTTGAGATGATTCTATTGAATATTAGAAATTATACTTTGTCTTATCCAGGTTTTAAGTAAAAAGAAAAGCATCGACATGAAAAGAATTTAGAGGAGCAATTAAGTCTTCTTGGAGAAATGATTGTGCAACAATAATTGTGCTCTGCTCCTTGAAATTTATTCAGATTTGCAGAACTATTACGAAGATATTAGCAAGGACAGAGTGAAAGGTATGATGATGAGATCTCGGGTAAAATGTATCGAGGATGGTGAAAAACCGTCCAAATACTGTAGTAACTTACAAAAACGTAGTTACGTGAAGAAGAATGTTGACGAGACTGGACAAAGCTTGACAAACCAAAAGCTATACTGTGAGCAATCGAAAAATTCTATGCAAATTTATATGCAGCCAAAGAAAATGACTCTCTCCAATATGAATTGGAAGACTTGGTGACCCCTGACAATATATCGAAACTAGACGCCGACTTGAAAGAAAAACTAGAATGACCAATAACATGTACTGAAGCTGTGGCTGTCCTTAAATGCATGAAAAATGACAAAACTCCGGGGACTGGTGGTTTTCCTGTAGAGTTTTACAATTTTTTTGGAAAGAATTGTCGCCATTTTTGATCAAATCTGTTAATTACAGGTTTTGAAGCGTATCAAACAATAAAAGAAAAACGTATTTTAAAAAATCCTAAAAATGTTTTTGTATGGATTACAGCACATCCAATATNCTTTTCAGGACATTCCTGCGTATTTCCGAGAATTGTTAGGTTAAACAAGTCTAGTGACTGCGTTTGAGTGTAGATAATGTTTCTATAATTTCATTAAACTTAAGACTTCAGAATATTGTTTGGTTTATTGCTCATAGGATATGCTTACACTGCTTTTTGCAAACGGTATGTTTTCGTCTCTTTTCTGCGGTACGTTAGCTATTGACTTGACTTTGTAACATATAGAACGGTCTTTTCTTTGCTTGTTTTTAGGCATCGGCCCATTATATCTACTTGTTAAGTTTACCGATGTGGACAGTATTCTATTCAGTTGAGTCTTTCATTGTGTCTACAACTGATTTGCATATCAACACAGGTCTATGCGTGCGGGTATCGTCTTAGCTGATGTCAGTGTGTATCATGGAGGTGGTGAAGTACATTTTAGCCATGTGCTTTTTGTTTTTTCACATATTTTTGAGTGGAATTTTTGTTGAATCATCAATTTGCCTACGTTCTATATACATCTCACTTAGTATTTTAATTTATGGAACCGATTTGCCATGTCTTTCGTCGGAACATGGTTAGTTATCTTATCTTTAAACTCCAGAGGGTTAAGGAACAAAATTAAGACAAAGGATGTCTTTGAATTTTTGAGACGGAAGTGTTGTGGTATCTATTGCTTGCACGAAACTCATTTTATTGAATCATAAATTTGTGTTATTAGGGCCCAGTGGGGTTATGATGTTTTCTTGAGCCCTGGAACAAGAGAATCGAGACGTGTCTGCATATTGCTAAATAAAAGCTTTGAATGTGAAGTTGGTAAAATCCGTCATGATGATAAAGGAAATCTTGTTGTCATCGAATTACTAATTGAAAATCGAGTCTCAATAACGTTAGCTTATATTTATGGTCCCAACAAGGATAATCCTGAATGTTTTAGAACCCTGCTTCAGGTAGTCTCTGACTACAATTCCGAGTTCATAATCATTTGCGGCGACTGGAATTTGGTTCAGGATTTCAATCTTGACTGTTTAGGATACAAGCACCATCATTGTGTCTTGACTACTATTCAGGCCTCTAAATTTGTTAGAGGTAAAGGTCTATAGCGACTTAACAAATCCTTATTACGTGCTGTAGAATACATTAGCAATGTGACAAAATCATAGTTGAAACAGAGAAGGAATATTTATCGCCTGATAATGACTCCAATTTGTCAGACGGTCAGTCGACTATAGACAACTCTCTTCTTCTTGAGATGATTCTTTTGAATATTAGAAATTATACTTTGTCTTATCCAGGTTTTAAGAAAAAAGAAAAGCATCGACATGAAAAGAATTTAGAGGAGCAATTAAGTCTTCTTGGAGAAATGATGTGCAACAATAATTGTGCTCTGCTCCTTGAAATTTATTCAGATTTGCAGAACTATTACGAAGATATTAGCAAGGACAGAGTGAAAGGTATGATGATGAGATCTCGGGTAAAATGTATCGAGGATGGTGAAAAACCGTCCAAATATTGTAGTAACTTACAAAAACGTAGTTACGTGAAGAAGAATGTTGACGAGACTGGACAAAGCTTGACAGACCAAAAGCTATACTGTGTGCAATCGAAAAATTCTATGCAAATTTATATGCAGCCAAAGAAAATGACTCTCTCCAATATGAATTGGAAGACTTGGTGACCCCTGAAAATATATCGAAACTAGACGCCGACTTGAAAGAAAAACTAGAAGGACCAATAACATGTATTGAAGCTGTGGCTGTCCTTAAATGCATGAAAAATGACAAAACTCCAGGGACTGGTGGTTTTCCTGTAGAGTTTTACAATTTTTTGGAAAGAATTGTCGTCATCTTTGATCAAATCTGTTAATTACAGGTTTTGAAGCGGCCGTCTCTCTACCACTATGCGTCAAGGTGTCATACTTTAATTCCTAAGGGCAAGAAACCACGTGAATACATTAAAAATTGAGGACCAATCTCCTTACTAAATTCAAGTTATAACTATTATCAGCATGCATTGAACAAAAGATAAAATCTGTTTTAAGAGGCATTATCTGAGAAAACCTACAGAGGTCGGCAGAGGCAAGTTAAAAGGCATAGATTTTGAAAATGGGATTTATTAAGTGTATCAAACAATAAAAGAAAAACGTATTTTAAAAAATCCTAAAAATGTTTTTGTATGGATTACAGCACATCCAATATTCCCATGTATTCCAAAAGGAAAATGGCTAGCAAGTGTGGAATTTCAAAAGGCTTTTATCAAAAAGTGGTTCCAAACTATTTGAAAATAAGTTAATTCATCCTAATCAAACTGGGTTTCTCCCAGGTCGTTTTATCGGGGAGAACACCAGAGTGATTTATGACATGTTACAATATACTCAAATTAAGGATATTCCCGGACTTCTGGTATTAATTGATTTCGAAAAAGCCTTTGATTCTGTGTCCTGGGGATTTCTTAAGAAAGTTCTACACTACTTCAATTTTGGTGACGATATTATTCGTTGGTTCACACTACTCAATCAAAGTGTCCAACTTTTTGTCATTCAATATGGTTTTACGTCTAACTACTTTAACATTTGCCGAGGTTGCAGACAAGGGGATCCCCTTTCACCTTATCTTTTTGTTGTGTGCCGAAGTTATGGCATCTATGTTGAGGCAATGCGAGAATGTTAAAGGCATAAAAGTAGGCTTTTTAGAGTAAAAATTAGTGCAGTATGCAGACGACACGGTCCTCTTTCTAGATGGTTCAAAGACCTCTTTAAAGTCGTCATTTAACCAGCTTTATCAGTTTGCTAAGTATTCTGGTTTGACACCCAATATCGATAAAACTGTTTGTATATTAATTGGTTCCAAGATATGTTGTGGTGATAAGCTTTGCTGTGAAAAAGATTTAAAATGGGAAAGTTCCCAGTTCACATCTCTTGGAATTACCTTCGCTGTCAACTTACAGGACATGATTCACTTAAACTACGATGTAAAATTAAACAAGGTCAGAAAAAGCATTGTAAATTGATCAAAAAGAAATTTAACCACCTTTGGTAAGATAAAGGTTGTCAAATCCTTTTTATTACCAAAACTGAATTCATCTCTTTTACAGACTTCATTTTCTAAATGCTTCATTTTAAGGACATTGAAAAAATATTTTTAATTATATATTAGGTACCTTTTCTCTAGAAAAACCATGGTACAGATATCTGAAGATGGAGGTGGGAATATGGTCCCTATTGCGTCATTTGTCAAAGCTATTAAACTGACTTGGATTCTGAGATTCTTCAAAAACTATTATAACAATAATTTTCCTTGGCTAAATATTTTATGTGAAACTATTCATAATATAAAAAGGACTCTTTTCAGTTAGGTTCTTGTTTTTTCTATAAAGTACATGTAGCTAACCGTACTAAGAATATTTTTGGAAGGATATTTTTACATCTTATACGAGTTTATCAATCTGTAAGAGATACAGGTTATAGATGACCTTTTGTACCAACCTTTGTGGTATAACCCCAAAATTTGTATAGACAGTAGTCAATTTTTTTGGAATGAGTGGTTTCAAAAGGGTATGCGATACATATACGATTTAATTGACCTTGATCAAGGATATATTTATGATTATCATACCTTTTGTACACGTTTTCAAGTCTGCCCTTGTATTACTCATTTTTATGGAATTCGAAGTTCAATACTTCGTTCTTGGAATCGTCTAAGAGACAAGAGTACCATAGTCACTCCACTTTTTCCAGAACATATTTTTCGAATCTCATCGTAAAATAAAGGGACGGGAAAAATCTATAATTAATTATTCATTTCCAAATTGTATGTAAAACCTGTAGCGGAATTGAAGTGGGAGAGAGAAATTATCTTATATACAATTGAATTTCCGATGTCAGACTCAGACGGTTTCAATTCCGTATCAGCAACAGACTTATTGGTACAAACTCTTATTTAAATATAATTAGTGAATCGTCTTTATGTTATTTCTGTGAGCAACATGAAGAAAGAATTCTACATTTCTATTGGGAATGTTCACTTGTTCAGAAGTTTTGGGGATGTTTAAAAAGATGGATGATAAATCAGTACGATTTTCCTCTGCAGTTAAACATGTCTTCAGCCTTGTTTGGAGATCCAGCCTGTAGATTAGAAGTTGTAAATTTAATTCTTTGCTTAGCGAAATTTCACTTATATGGGCAAAGACTCCAAAAGGGTAAGCCCAATTTTCAGTCATTTTTACGTGAGGTATGTGATTTCCACAACCTGGAAAAAATTATTTACAATGATAAATTGGATCTTGAGAGATTCCAGGCATGGTGGTCTTCTTTTTGCCTACCTAGCTTTTTAGAGTTCGATAATGTTCGTAATTTCTTTGATGTACACGTGACTAGATTTCATATTGCTGCACAACCATGTACTGGTTAGTTGAATTAATAAATGTTTCATTCAAAAAAAGTTTTGTAATATGCATGGTTTGCTCTAGATTGTGATTGCATGCTAGGTTAACATATCATGCATGTGTATGTTTTGTGCTCAAGTTGTGTAGAATAAATTTGTTTTGAATGTCTTAGTAGTGAATCCAGGATATTTAAAACTCTATTGAAAACAACTGGAAAACTGACCCACTGCAGTGTATGCTTGGAGTTAGTGTAACTTGCACACTTGTACAAGTTTTTGAATCCTTGAGAGTGATTGGTTAAGCTTGAGTTTGAAGACTATTTTCGAGGCTCTTTGTATAATGCAGTAATTGCATGCTAGTTTTACAAATCAGTGTTGTATAAAGAGCACATTAAATATCCAGCAAGTTAACTTGTCTCATAGTGATATCTTATACCCGTCTGTTATTAAATTTTAGTGTCTTAGTTGCAGAAATTGGCTTTGACAATCGCTGGATAAGGACGGCTATCCAGTAACCAGACAACACAACGTACGCACTGACGAACTGTAGCTCATGAACCTGTTAAACGGTTGAAAACCATGATAGGTAATTCTAGGCACTATTTCTAGCCTAAGGATTGTAGTTACCAAAATCATAGCTGTGACCATTTCCCATAAACTTTCAGATACCTGTTACGTTTTATTTTATGCTCTTGTCTCTGGGGATATTCTTGGATTTTCCATGTTAAGTGATTTGTTATTCCTGCATGGTGTCAGTGCTGTAGCTTTAGTAGAAAAAGTCTGTGCTGATGAAGCGTAGACTTTTGTTGTAGTCCTTCCTGGCCATGTAATCACTTTTTCTTTGGTTTTGTTTCATGATTTGGTAGTGGTTTCTCTGTTGGTACACTCTGTTTTGATCCCTCAATTCTCACGTATTGTCATAGACTGAGAACAATTCATGTATGAATATATTGTTAGCCTGATTTAGTTTTCACTGCATCGAATTTATGATTCTTGATGAACTGATTTTTGATATGTTTCTGGTTTTTGAAGTTCTTGCATTGTTCACACATGTTCACTTATTATAAGGAACTAGTATACTTTGAGGAAGTGCATTTCAATTTCTGCTATTAATCACTGCTAAGAAAATGTTAGTAGAACTGTATATTTTTATGAAAGTCATTAAATTCGTTACTGTACTCCACTCTTGTTTTAATGAAAATTGAATTTTCTGAATGGCTGTCTTATTGAAAGTTATTGCTCTTGGAAACTTCAGTTTTCAAAACTTAGTTCTTTTATAATTTATGTTTGTTTCTAAAAACTTGTTCCAAAATACTTAATTTTTTGAAACAAACTTCAGCTTTCAAAACTTAAGATTTCAGAACTTATGTTTTTAAAACTTAAGTTTTTAGAATTTAAGTTTTTGAAAAACTTAAGTTTTCAAAATTTAAGTTTTTAGAACTCAAGTTTTTGAAAAACTTAAGCTCCAGGAACTTAAATTTTTAGAACTTAAGTTTTTGAAAAGCTTATTAGAACTTTTATTAGTTTTTGAAAACTTAAGTTATGAAAACTTAAGTTTGTTCCAAAAAACTTGCTCTAAAATTCTTAAATATTTAAGTTTTTATGGATAAAAAAACTTAC
The DNA here is from genome assembly GCA_002633005.1 of Phoronis australis. NCBI lineage: Eukaryota > Metazoa > Phoronida > Phoronidae > Phoronis > Phoronis australis. The sequence continues at coordinate 303,419 of NMRA01000159.1, forward strand.
AAAGTAAATTTTCAGACCAAAAATTTAAGTTTTTCGATGAAAACTTTAGTTCATTTTTGTAGGGGCTTAGTCAGAACACAGATTCAAAAATCAAGCATTAATTGCCGTTCGTATCCTTCACATCTGGCACAAACTTAAAATACACAGCCAACCTAACAGGTACCACTTTTGTTGAATTTACCAGAGGCAAATTCAAAAAACAATTTAGCGCCACCTTAGGAAGTGATGGAGTGGGACTTCCGCTTGCCTGTGTGCACGTCTATACAGTTAGCTTACTGATCAAATTTTGGAAGCGGCAGAAGGTGAACCAGTTTTCAAACACTGTGCACTGTGATGAATCACAGGATGAGGTCACCAGGAGCCTTACACCCTCCGCCTTTCATAAAGTGTCATCGTTTCCGCACCTCCTCTCGAGTAATGACGTAATACATGTGTGTGAATACTCCCTATGATCGTCTCGTTCTAACGTATCGCCTTACCAGTCTTTGGTTTCAAGGAGTCAAAGCTTTGAGGCCGGGTCATGAAGATAATGTGAGGTGACTTATTATTTGTATTTATGTTATTGAGAGAAATGGTATAATGCGAACTTCGAATTAGCATTGAGTCATTTTAAACAACCCAAATTACCCTAGACACTTAGGCACTAGACTTGAAAACAGAAGGCGCAATTTCTGGGTTGTTTGCATGGATGTTGACATAACTTCTGTGTACCGGGTACCAAATAGCAGATCGTCTTTGTGAACATGTTGCAACAATTTTCTTCTAGTTGTCGACATTTGACATCTGTAGCGAGTGTACAATAAGTTGGTTCTTCACAATTGGCTTGAAGTCGCATTTTTTGAATTTAAAACATTTGATCTTTACAATCAGACTCAAATACAGTCGTAACAGAAATTTAGTGTTCGGAACATTGAAATGTCCACTTTGGCCAATCTCGTGACCAAAAACGCTTCACATCAAGAAGAATATCATTTATATCATCTCGATTTTGATTCGCTGTTTTAACTTTCCACTAAAACTGTACTTATTTAAAAACATCCACAAATTTTAAAGAAGATGTTGGAGGCGTCATTATCAAACGTTTAGCCAGGAGTGTCTCACAAAGGAACAAATTGATAGTTGTGGTGTGGCATTCATTAGATACATGTATAAGTAAGTAGAGAGGATGAATGCGCCCTACTCTTAACAAACTGCATCATAATTTTTGCACGAACGGGTTTTTGGCGCATGTGTACCCTAATAGCTCTGTATGGCGCTCTAAATAGTGTGTGGTGACACTAAAAAGTGCCTTTCTAGGTTTTTCCTGAAACATGGATTGACATGGTCTCCTCAGTAGTTTTGGGGCCCGCACCGCAGGGATATACTTAGCCACTTGCCCAGTCGCCAATGGGAGTAAAAATGGTGCGGGGCGAGTAGAAGTTGACTTGCCGGTCGCCCAGGTGGCGAGCGAATTTTCAGACAGCAAAAACACTATATCGTTTCCCAGGTGAGCATGAATAAATTTTCTCCTCGACCCTTGTGGTGTTTTATCATGAATTTAAGGTTCAGTTTAGTCAGCGTGTCGATGCTCCGGCAGTAAACATCGGCGCAGTGCGATTCAGTGTCACCCGTTACGCGATTCATCTCGACAAAAGAACACCGTGTGTGGTTATGCACAAAGGAATTTGTGGGCTAGTCCGAATCGAAGAAAAGGGTGCGGGGGGGAAGGCGGAAGACCGGTCCATGTGCTGGCAGCAAGTGAAATACCGTTATTCTTGGAACTGATTTCTTATTGTAATGTACAATGCAATGCCATTTTAGCTAAAATCATTCGTCCTAATAAGCGCCCATTCCCCTATTAGCGACCCCTCGCATTCGTTTTCAGACTTCGCTAAAATAAGAGTCCAGTCCACGAACGTGTACATATTCGAAAATTTCTTACCTGCACTTCTAAAATTCTACAGTAATATTTTCAATTTATCAATGATATCCGACAGTCCTTAAAAAATCATTGTGCGCGGAATTTCTAGATCACGAGGCTTGCCGCTATGTTTGTATTTAGCCGTGGCTGTACACTTCAAAAAGAACGCAAAAATTCTGCTGATCTTGCGAGGAACTTGTCTCACTATGCACAGGTCTTTCAGAACAGACGCAGCGTATTTGTCAACGGGATTGTATTGTATCTTTCAGGTACAGCTCTTCTTCCTCAACAGGAATGCATATTACTTTTGTACACATGAAAATCGTGAATCGAAACTTGACGACTGTTTATGAGCACGTGGCCAAGAAGCGCGCGCTAGGGCCCACATAATAGTATGTGGGCCTGCTACCGACTCTGGCAAATGAACACTGATGACACGCACGCGCTCGCTCACTCGGCGCACACCTGCAGACTAACTTCAAAACAAACGTCACGTGACAACAAGATGTGTGTTCGTCTAGATTTTTCGCTTGTTGCGGGGTGCGATCTAGTCCAGATTTGGTCTGCGGTTTATCCCAACACACAGGAACTTAAAAATCTTAAGTACGCTATTTGGAAAACTTAAAGGAGAATGCCACCCGATTTAATTAGTAGGCTATTTTTATCGATTTAATCGGTCACTGTATATCCACATCACCTCGTATACGGTATCACCTCGCCGAGTGGTGTCACATCAACCTGTGAGGAAGTTGAGAAAAGACTCAGCGACGTCAGTGGTTCTTCTGCAGAGTGAGTGCCGCTATAGAGTGGTGTATCGTTCCCGCTTGTGCAAATTATGAAGCTACGAGGAAAGCAGGTATACAGCCTGTATCGTTTTTTTTTCGATGTCCTCGAGAGCACACAATGCTTCGGAAGTGGTTCGCGGTAGTGAAGAATGAAAAGTACACGTACGCCGTAATATTAATTAAGTATGAGGCCGTGAAACTTCTCCGTGTCTGTGGCCGGTATTTCGTCTAAACTGACGATGGAATTCCGGCTTACAAGACAAGCTCATGCCAGGACAGAAAAAACTGAGTATGAAGTCAGACGTTGTGCCTAGGGTATTTGGGTTCGGTAGGCAGGAGACAAAGCAACGCGGGTCGGTTGTTGCTCAGTTTTTAATTATGGAGTATTGTATCTGGCCATGGTAACATAAACAATTATAATTAATTCAAGGCATGAGAACATAACGTTTTATGACTTACTCGTTCGCCAGGCTTCTGTTTGGACCTCTGGGTGTAGTATGCTTTCGCCAGTTCTTTTCCCAGTCCCAAAGACGTCGTAAGCAGACTTCTGTTTAGATGCGGTGCCAAATCACGATGGTCCGTGAGACATATCTACAACAAGGCGTTTCACTTGCGGACTTTCGTGCCAGCAAACGCAGTTGTCAGTTGTTTCCATTATCGTGCAGTTAGCACACCGACACCATGACAAATCACTGAAATGGTTTTTGGAATATGTTCACGGCGCCTCTCTTGTATTTCTTGATCAGTGAATTCCGGTTCGAACTGACCGCTTGTGAAACCTAACGATCGACCTGTGAAGTCTTCGTCGGATGAGCATTGGCCTAAGTCGAGGTTGTGAGTTGCCACGGTTGACGTTTATTATTGTGCACTATGTTTCAAAATGAATTATTCTCACCCTAAGCAATGCTTGTATAAAACTGAAACAAAGATGCAATAAACTAATTGACCGGGCATCTTCATACCGTGAATATTACGCTTACAAGGAAGTCCCGCATTTCTAAAGATAGGCGGAAATTTTCACCGCTCGTCATCCTGAGCAGCTGGTACCAGGATCAAAGAGAGGGCGGCACCGAAATCAGGTTCAATTGTGATGGCCGCATTGCCCGATGCGAGCAACACCCAATTAAATGTAATTATCCGACCATAAACTGTATTAAATATCTGTGACTGTATATAATGACGAATTTTTAAAATGCATGAACCACTAATTTTCGTCATAAGCGAACACCACAGCGGTATTCAGATGGAAAAAGACAACCAAGTACGGTTTTCGATTTTTAAAAATGGATCAACTAATAATCTAAAAGCTACAACCATTGGGTACGATTATAGATAAACTACCGCGCGTATTGATATACTCGGTGGATATACAGACGCTGATCAGAGTTAACAATATCACGTGGATTCATTTTTTAAAATTCTTTCAATCTCGTTTAACCCGATTTTTGACCAGGAAACAGTTGTTGTGCCCACTTTTCATTTTTTATTACTGACAAATAACTAGAATAGTTATATAGTCAGTGCCGCCGAAATTGTCCAGAGATTCCAAATCTTCAGTTTGGTTATCACCATGTTTGCACTTTTGTATATATTTTATGATTTGAGTTCTAATAAAGATTCAACTTTAATGACACGTGAAATGTTTAGTGTACCTGTAATGTGGTAAGTTAACTAATTAAGTTTAGCTGGCGATCAAAATCTACCACTCTTTGGTACTTCAAGCTTAAAACTCAGATACCAAGTTATGAACCCGTTCCCGGTAAGAAAACAAAAACAAGTGGACAGAAGCATTAAAAATTAAAAAAAGAAAAATAATATGAAATGTATCGTTCCTTTGGGATGTGGCCCTTTGTGGAGATAAACACAGGTTAACGTTTTTAGTCATTTTGTAATATTTATGATGTACCAAGTTAACACTACTCTCCAGAGTTGCAGGCTAAAATTCTGCAAATACCAGAAATAACCAAATTGGGGGGTACTAACAACAACCATTGTTGAGACAGTAGTGCTAGAAATTACCTTTCCACTTCATAGCTCAGATCTACATCAATACAATGGGCGTGCTGTATAGGCATCGTAAAAGTGTCTGGGGCTTAGGGAATCAGAGCGGTCACCAGTGTAAGCGAGAAATTATCCGTCAGTGCATGCTAATTCAGTGTTTGCTGACAGAAAGCTGTTGTGAAACAATATCTCGATTGTATATCCTATGGTCAGATGTTAGGGGACTCTTTATTTAGGTATTCTTATACATTAGTCGAATCATTGTTACTATGCAACTTTTTCCCTGACGGTTTTGCTGTGGAAGGGTAACCTGACTTCGCGGCCTCCGACGAGCTACTATGTAAATTTGCAGTGTTGCGTCTAATTCACCAAAATAATCACATTAACTTTATTTCTTTGGCTCACGTGTATAGTATTTTTGTGACTAGAAGTCTAGTTTCTAACTTTGGCTGGTTTATGTTCGTGATGTCTTCAGGCCGGCCGGCCTGATCGGGTTCCGAGCCACTGGCCGGGATAACAAGAGTTTTCGTGTTTAGAACTGAAAAAATCGCAAGTCTAAAATTACAACACACAGCTATGTTACCCTGTCTGTATTTCACGGACGAATAATTCGAATTTATCACCGAACAGGGCCCAAAGCTGCCGCGACCGACCTTGGTAAATTGGCCTGTCATACATAACGCGAAGTTGTCGTGAGGACTCGATTGGGACCTCAGGGGTCTCACGCTCCATCGGCTAAATTGAAAAGGCTTTGTCCAGTCACGCGTTGTGGGTCATAACTCGAGATAATGATACCAACAGCTGACACGACAAGCAGAACTACTTTCTTTTACTTCATTTGTGCACTAACTGGAGAAATTTAGAATTAGACTTTTAAACACTATCCGATCGTCAACTTTTTTCGGGAGACTTAAATCTCAATGTAGTTTGCGCAAAGACGATGTGCAATTTTTGGAGGTGTANCCGCCGTTTTCGCATTGCAACGGTAGCTATGGTAGGCGTGGTTTAACTGCGTGTATCGAAACTATCCAATGGACGAAGCGACAAATCCATCCTCGTGACAATAAAACCGACATACACTCTATCACGACGACGACAAATTTACTCCTTGATTTGTGTCCGCGAATTCCTTAGCGATGGCTGCTCTGATATCTCTCGTTAAAGTCGTGATTGTGATTTTTGTCGCGCATGTTGACTTGGGGAACGCTGATGGGACTTATTTCGGAAATGAAGTTAAAGATACTCGCAGGGTTGGTTCGAATACCACTGAAGTGAGAAAACCTACTGTGTCCACCATCGAATGTGCGGCGGAATGTTCCCGTGATGTTTCGTGCGATGCCTTGGCGTACAATGAGCGCGGAAAACTTTGTCACAAATACTCTATCGTCCACGATGACCCTGGCAAGCTAGAAATTGCTGACGGATGGGTGTATTTTGAAAAAACACTTTTTAGAGGTAAGAGTTCCAATTTCAAAGGGTGGGGGCACTACTCGAAGTTTTGCACAACTGTCACAATTTGGTGACTTTCGGCTGAAGCTGGTCTTGCATATTGTTTTCATTTACTTACGCTCCTGAGATATGCAAAGTACTTGTGTATACAATCTGCGGGCACCGGTATATTTATGCTGGATATTCAATCTGCTTGTATTTTTATGTTTGGCGGCAGTGTTTGTAACGTACGTTGTTAGAAAGTTGAGGCTGTGAGTCCAGAGCTACTATGAAATATTTTGTGTGCGGTCAAAAAGAACCGACATGGAACGAGCCTCTCAAAAGGAACAACTTTGTTTGGCCTAAAAAGACAGGACTGGGTTCAAGTGGAATGCCGAAGCGAACTACAGCAGTCACACCCGTGGAACTGCAAGCACGTTACAGTGGAACGTCTGTTGAAAGAATACAAAACCCGGTTTTGGCCTAAAACAGATACTAAAAATGACGTTTCCATTAAGTTTTCTGAATCAATATAATGCTCAAATGTGTGGAAGAAAAATTTGAAAACTCTTTTCAAAACCTTCTAAACGGACAAGCGTCGTACCTTAGTACGCATTCAGCGAATCACACGGCAAATTTGGAAGACAACCACCGAGGACCATAATACCCAGTTAGTGAGATTGGCAGGATGGCGTCAATGATACATTAGCAGGTGAGAGAAAGAGGATTGGTTGAAATCATGAAAACAAGATTTGGTATTTTGTGGAACAGGACTGCAGAGACCGGATTTCTGAGAGACTTCTGTGGACACTTAATAAGTTCTTTAACTTCTGTGTGACACTGCTCGAATCCCCATACACGTCTCAATAAAAGATCGGTAGTTTGTAACAAACTTCCGGTATATCATTAAATTATTGGACAAATCTGACAACAGCTCACATTTCTATTGAATGATATGCCGAAGTTTATCAAACTTGCTGCAAGCCCCCGTTACGTCAGTAAACTAAAATTGATTCTTGAATTAGATCAGCTAACCTATAAAATTGATCTCAACATGTTCCTATCTTGAATGTGAAATGAATTCTGCGCTTCGAAAGAAAATACGAGTCTTCATTGCAGGAGACTATGCTGACTCACAGCCTCGTTCCCAAGCCTCAACATGGCTCTGATCGGTTTAGGCAAATTGACTTGTTGTAGAGGCTGGTGTCAAGCCATAAAAAATGCCAATTCCTCCAAGACTGGCATTCAATTCTAATTGATTAAGGAGTAATTTGAATTTCCCTACGCAAGTGCACTAAATCAAATGCTGGTTTATGTAGCGAAAGGTGTTTCGTATTCGCTTTAAAACTTCCAAACAATACATTGAGAAACAGTGGTTGAAAATGCCATATCATTTTTGCAACAGGTTTTGCCCAAACTTATTTGATTAATATTTGCCACAGCTTTATAGAACAACTGTACAAATATCCACCCGCTTTCCAAAGACTCCATGGTATGCGGGTCTGACTGATTTAGAATACTGTGCATCAATCTGCTGCGAAAACACAACAGTTTAATGCTCAAGCATCGTACACCATTTTTCTTCTCCGTATGTTATCCGACAGCTATGACATAGATTCACAGCCGCTTTTATTTCAGACTGCTCTGAACTGTATAAAACTGGAACCAGAAAAAGCGGAGTTTACAACATTGCCCCCAGTGACGGTCTGGGTAAGATGAAGGTTTACTGTGACATGGCGACCGACGGAGGCGGATGGACGGTAAGTCACGAAATGCTTCGGCTATAAAGCCACCTTTCGCAACAAAATCTAACTTTGAATAAACCACTTACCGTTGAAAATTGGCCTCAATTTGATTCTCAATCAAAACAGGTAAAGTTTCTGGGCTTGGAAAGATCTGATCTACACTTTGTTGTTGCGTAAAATGACATATAGCGTGAAAAACAGAAAAAAAATGCACTATTCAAATTGGTTCTCTGCTAATGAAAGAGAAGCCAAACTGTTCACCAGGTATTTTTGTGGTTTGTTCGTTAAGATTTCTTTTAATATAGAAGCATTTTTCTAAAGTTTCATATTTCAGAAGACGATCTGTTAACTGTTCGTCACTTTTTGGAGTTTTCTCGCACACGGCACAGCACGTGTTCTTATCGCAAGACATTCATGTACCTGTAGACGCAACACATTTTCCTTGTATGGAAAATATGACGTGTCGCCTTTGTATTGGCATGAATGAGTTTTTACTTCCTTTACGTTTCAAAAATATTGAATCTGGCGATTCTTTTTAAAAATCTTGCAACATTGAAAGTGAAGATCTCCTAAATTAGCGTCATCAAGAAGTAAATTCTCCACAATCTGTTTAAAAAGTATTTTTAAGAATTTTTGCATCCCCTTTCTATTTAAGATTAGGTTCTACATGTGTGTCGTGTTATTATGTCATTTTATATGCCCAATAGGACTTCGAGCAACAGGCTAATAAGTTTTTACCGGGATATTCCGCACTTCATGTAAGCGCGCCCATGGGCGTTTACTTTGTGTTACAACCTCTGGTGTCTAGTGTCCAGATAGTGGATCACTTATTCAGAAGATTTGCTCCTAAAAATCGTTTAAAAACCGTAAAGTTTGTCACAAATTCAGTTTGTGGATAAATAACGTTCCTAAAAACAAACAACCAACGCATTTTTAACACCAAACTTAAAAATATAGTCTTAAGTAAATTTCAAAGTCAGCAATTCTATGACTTTCCGTTTGTACGCCCCCATTTTCCGAATAAATACACGAAAGTTAATTTGGTTTCACTAAAATGCTTTGTTTTTGTGTTCTCGAACCTGGATTTTTCTCTGAGTTTTTGAAATGGGGAGAGGCTGTCGTCAAGGAAACCCCATTTCTCCTTACCTGTTTGCATTATGTATAGAAATATTTGGTAATTTAATTCGACGGTATGGTGGCATCACTGACGTCAGGAAAGCTGTTTCTGAGTTTAAAATGACCCAGTGCGCCGACGACACGTGTTTAATTTTGGATGGTTCTGAATTATCTCTTAGATCATCTTTGAATTTAATTGACAAATTTGCGAATTTTTCTGGTTTGAAGCCAAATATCGAGAAAACAAGATGTGTTTGGATTGGCAAAAAAAGACTGTGACAAAAACGTTGTGTCGATGAAAACCTGTTATGGATTAACGAGTTTTTTGACAGTCGGTTTGACAGTTGCCTTTTGTTTTCTCAGACCAGGAAGCTATCGGTCGGTATACAGTAAATCGTTGAAAAATTGAGTATATTTTTGATACTCACTTTAAAAGGATTTACTCTAGCCGTCTTAATGTAAGCATGGTGTTATATCTTGATAGGTGACGTTATTTTCTACCAGGGTCTATCGATACAACATTCGTCAGTTTTCGCACGCATACATGTTGATACAGACTTGTGCAACGGATTTTTCGAGCAAACCCTACATGTATTTTGGGATACGTTATCTGTTTAGCCAAAGTTTCAGGCGATGTGCCTTATTCAACAACGTCTTGGCTATCATCTCTATTTTTTTCCGGCAATTTTATTCAAAACATATCTTAAATTTTCGAAAAATCCATAAAACGTCTTGTCCACTCTCTGCATTGGCTAATGTTACACAGTTGTGCTGGAAATTTTATCACACTTGTTTTCAAGATTAGGCATGCGTCAATTTGGAACTTAGGGTCACTAGTAGGCATTTATAATCATTCAAAAATGAACGCAATGTGGTGAAAATGTATCTGTAATTCCCGCAAGCACGAGTTCTTGTTAAGGCGTGAAATTCATGTAGCTTGAATTAACACCGAATTCCATATCTGATTTGATACCCCAACTTTGAAAACGACAAGTCAACCAACTAAACACATCAGGGCAATTTCATATAATATATTGTCCGAATCGGAATATGTGTCTTGCCTGATCAAGCACAGCTGATATTGTGTAATAAGTGCAATCTGTTAGAAAAGACGACGGTCAGGTCTGGCTGTAAATTGGTTGCATAAGCTCGTGCAAGTACTGTTTACACAATAACACCGTACGGATATTGGCGAAAACTGTATCTAAAAATCTTGTTTTCGGGTGCCACTGATTCGTTTGTATCGTTGCAATTAGTAAGTCGTTTCAACGTTTTAATATTAAGCGTAATGTATTGATTTCTAGGTCATTCAGCGCCGTCAGGATGGCTCAGTAGACTTTTTCCGCAATTGGAATGATTATAAAACTGGATTTGGAAACATGGTGACAGAGTTTTGGTTAGGTAAGATTGAACACAAAGCTGGCTTAAATTTAGATTTCAAATCGAAGAATATACTGAATTTTTCAATTTACAGGACTACTTCGACCCAGATGGTTATTACTGACATTTCAGTTTGTGAAGTATACAATTTAAAGAAATGAATCATTCCGCAATAGTAAAAGTTTGTCGAAACCTTACATAATCCATCCGGTAATACAAAAGTTGAAGCATTTAATTGAGCTGTTTTGCAGCAGCTAGTCGTTTTGGGGTTNCTGATTTAGAATACTGTGCATCAATCTGCCGCGAAAACACAACAGTTTAATGCTCATGCATCGTACACCATTTTTCTTTTTCGTATGTTATCCGACAGCTATGACATAGATTCACAGCCGCTTTTATTTCAGACTGCTCTGAACTGTATAAAACTGGAACCAGAAAAAGCGGAGTTTACAACATTGTCCCCAGTGACGGTCTGGGTAAGATGAAGGTTTACTGTGACATGGCGACCGACGGAGGCGGATGGACGGTAAGTCACGAAATGCTTCTGCTATAAAACCACCTTTCGCAACAAAATCTAACTTTGAATAAGCCACTTACCGTTGAAAACTGGCCTCAATTTGATTCTCAATCAAAACAGGTAAAGTTTCTGGGCTTGGAAAGATCTGATCTACACTTTGTTGTTGCGTAAAGTGACATAGAGCGTGAAAAACAGAAAAAAATTGCACTATTCAAATTGGTTCTCTGCTAATGAAAGAGAAGCCAAACTGTTCACCAGGTATTTTTGTGGTTTGTTCGTTAAGATTTCTGTTAATATAGAAGCATTTTTCTAAAGTTTCATATTTCAGAAGACGATCTGTTAACTGTTCGTCACTTTTCGGAGTTTTCTCGCACACGGCACAGCACGTGTTCTTATCGCAAGACATTCATGTACCTGTAGACGCAACGCATTTTCCTTATATGGAAAATATGACGTGTCGCCTTTGTATTGGCATGAATGAGTTTTTACTTCCTTTACGTTTCAAAAATAGTGAATCTGGCGATTCTTTTTAAAAATCTTGCAACATTGAAAGTGAAGATCTCCTAAATTAGCGTCATCAAGAAGTAAATTCTCCACAATGTTTAAAAAGTATTTTTAAGAATTTTTGCATCCCCTTCCTATTTAAGATTAGGTTCTACATGTGTGTCGTGTTATTATGTCATTTTATATGCCCAATAGGACTTCGAGCAACAGGCTAATAAGTTTTTACCGGGATATTCCGCACTTCATGTAAGCGCGCCCATGGGCGTTTACTTTGTGTTACAGCCTCTGGTGTCTAGTGTCCAGATAGTGGATCACTTATTCAGAAGATTTGCTCCTAAAAATCGTTTAAAAACCGTAACGTTTGTCACAAATTCAGTTTGTGGATAAATAACGTTCCTAAAAACGAACAACCAACGCATTTTTAACACCAAACTTAAAAATATAGTCTTAAGTAAATTTCAAAGTCAGCAATTCTATGACTTTCCGTTTGTACGCCCCCATTTTCCGAATAAATACACGAAAGTTAATTTGGTTTCACTAAAATGCCTTGTTTTTGTGTTCTCGAACATGGATTTTTCTCTGAGTTTTTTGAAATGGGGAGAGGCTGTCGTCAAGGAAACCCCATTTCTCCTTACCTGTTTGCATTATGTATAGAAATATTAGGTAATTTAATTCGACGGTATGGTGGCATCACTGACGTCAGGAAAGCTGTTTCTGAGTTTAAAAGGACCCAGTGCGCCGACGATACGTGTTTAATTTTGGATGGTTTTGAATTATCTCTTAGACCATCTTTGAATTTAATTGACAAATTTGCGAATTTTTCTGGTTTGAAGACAAATATCGAGAAAACAAGATGTGTTTGGATTGGCACAAAAAAGACTCTGACAAAAACGTTGTGTCGATGAAAACCTGTTATGGATTAACGAGTTTTTTGACAGTCGGTTTGACAGTTGCCTTTTGTTTTCTCAGACCAGGAAGCTATCGGTCGGTATACAGTAAATCGTTGAATATTGAGTATATTTTTGATACTCACTTTAAAAGGATTTACTCTAGCCGTCTTAATGTAAGCATGGTGTTATATCTTGATAGGTGACGTTATTTTCTACCAGGGTCTATCAATACAACATTCGTCAGTTTTCGCACGCATACATGTTTATACAGACTTGTGCAACGGATTTTTCGAGCAAACCCTACATGTATTTTGGAATACGTTATCTGTTTAGCCAAAGTTTCAGGCGATGTGCCTTATTCAACAACGTCTTGGCTATCATCTTTATTGAATCTTCCGGCAATTTTATTCAAAACTTATCTTAAATTTTCGAAAAATCCATAAAACGTCTTGTCCACTCTCTGCATTGGCTAATGTTACACAGTTGTGCTGGAAATTTTATCACACTTGTTTTCAAGATTAGGCATGCGTCAATTTGGAACTTAGGGTCACTAGTAGTCATTTATAATCATTCAAAAATGAACGCAATGTGGTGAAAATGTATCTGTAATTCCCGCAAGCACGAGTTCTTGTTAAGGCGTGAAATTCATGTAGCTTGAATGAACGCCGAATTCCATATCTGATGTGATACCCCAACTTTGAAAACGACAAGTCAACCATCTAAACTCATCAGGGCAATTTCATATAATATATTGTCCGAATCGGAATATGTGTCTTGCCTGATCAAGCACAGCTGATCTTATGTAATAAGTGCAATCTGTTAGAAAAGACGACGTCAGGTCTGGCTGTAAATTGGTTGCATAAGCTCGTGCAAGTACTGTTTACACAATAACACCGTACGGATATTGGCGAAAACTGTATCTAAAAATCTTGTTTTCGGGTGCCACTGATTCGTTTGTATCGTTGCAATTAGTAAGTCGTTTCAACGTTTTAATATTAAGCGTAATGTATTGATTTCTAGGTCATTCAGCGCCGTCAGGATGGCTCAGTAGACTTTTTCCGCAATTGGAATGATTATAAAACTGGATTTGGAAACATGGTGACAGAGTTTTGGTTAGGTAAGATTGAACACAAAGCTGGCTTAAATTTAGATTTCAAATCGAAGAATATACTGAATTTTTCAATTTACAGGACTACTTCGACCCAGATGGTTATTACTGACATTTCAGTTTGTGAAGTATACAATTTAAAGAAATGAATCATTCCGCAATAGTAAAAGTTTGTCGAAACCTTACATAATCCATCCGGTAATACAAAAGTTGAAGCATTTAATTGAGCTGTTTTGCAGCAGCTAGTCGTTTTGGGGTTGAGTTTTCTAGGTCTATTTTTGTTTTTAGCTTCTGGAATAGAATTAGAATTAGAAACATTTCGCTTTTGTTGATCATAGCACCGAAAAATGATGTACAAAACTGCCTGAGGTAAGGAATGTATCGCGAAAAGCACACCAAGATTTATGCTTACAGCAAAATAGACGTGACGTCACAGTTTCCTGTAAATATATTAGTTCTCATTATAGATAAACTGTAGTTTGATTTGAATTAGATTTTGCTTGTTTTTGGTGAGGTTATGTAGGTAATTGACCTATTCATGATGACCCAGATTGAAACGAAAGAATGAAGTCTAAGCAAAAGCGTCTCGCCACCGTGCGTTGGAAGTGTCATACACTGTACATGTACATGTTAGTAAATCTTTACACTTTGCTGAAAGTTAATTGTTTTTAGAGTGTTATTTTTAGGAGAGGCGCTTGACAGATGTAAATCAATGTTTTAGGTATCTCAAATAAACGAACTCTATTAAATTTCTCGTCGTGAGCGCAAATTTTCTCTGCCATTGAATACGGATTGATTCTTTTTTCCCGTATTCAACGTCTATTTCACTGTCGGCGAATTCCAAGGCATTTTCACGCATACTGTACAGAGTGAATACCGAAGTTGGCAGACAAAGCTGTTCACGCACTCCGTACAAGTACATGTATTGGGTTCCACACTGTTGAAAATGACTTACTTACCCAAAACATGACCCTTCCCCATTCACTAAGCTCGACTTTTCATTCCCAAGTCGCGTTTTTATTGTTGCAAGTCGAGTTTTTTGAGTGCAACGAAGCCAATCAGAACTGAATTAATCAAACCGTGACTTGGAGTGGTGCGAAGCTATGTTCACGAGTGGCTGAACCGTGATGTCTGTAGCCTGAGAGCAGACTGGCAGCGCTCGGAATGGAAATGACATCATAATTTTTATTCAAAAACGTTCAAATGCAAAGATTAAAATATTTATTTTCATATTTTATTGAAGATCACATAGTGCGTAGCTTTCAAATCCTTCCGGTGTTATTCAAAATATTCAAATCTATGACATACATGTAGACTGCTAGACTTGAGTGACACCACCTGATGATCTCATTTGACAGGTAACGAAAATATACACCGACTGACCCGTCAGACTGGGTACGTGTTACGTGTGCACCTGGAAGACTTTGAGGGCAACAAGGCGAAAGCCTCATACAAAAAGTTCTTTGTTGCCTCGGAGACTCTTAACTATGTTTTGACCATCGACCAATACTTTGGAGACGCAGGTACACAAGCCAGTATCGCATAATAATAGTTTGTATTACATGATTTTACATGGATTCTCATCAATCATCTCTAAGAATTCATCTGAGTTGTATGGCATGGCATAAATGGTTGGTAAGAATTCATATTCGAAATTTCATCGAAAGTCGTGGCTTCGCTGCACTAGCTGGAGCATTAGAAGAGAAATTACGCCAAATTTTTGTTTAAGTTTGGTCTTGTGAAAGTGATTTAACTCAACCGGATTCCAACATATAATTGTAGGCGAAGCCTATCGACCAGGGACTACTAGCGCTCTTCCGTTCACGGGGGAAAACGTGACATGCCCTCAGGCCAACTTTTCAACCGTTCTTATTCTCGACCTCCGCATTTTTGTGACAGCAAATTTGCGAAATTGTGTAGAACTGTTTTTCAGAACATTTGCCGATATCACAAATCATTCATAACCTAGGAATGGAGATATTTAGAGCTCCTTGAGCAAATTTATTCATTGGTGTGTTTCAGGTGATTCGATGACGTTCCACGACGCTGAACAGTTCAGTACTAAGGACAGAGACAACGACCAATTGACTGACGGCAGCTGTTCTAACTACCACAAAGGCGGCTGGTGGTACAAGCACTATGTTTGTGTCAAGTCCAACCTCAACGGAGAGTACGGTAAAAGCAAAGGCTACGGAGGTATCTTCTGGGACGAGTTCAAAGGTTACACATCACTGAAGAGAGCCAGTATGATGATCAGACCTGTCAACTTCACATCTACTCAATGACTTTGTACATGTACGTTCTGTACAGATCGGTAGCAGCCCTTCGTTAACATAAACATGTTAAAAACAATATTACACATTTTTGGGTGAATTAACACTAATACCAGATTCGTCCTTATATTCACTGTACAGTTATGAAGGAGATTGCCAGTATACATAACAAACAGATAAATTAAAATGGCAGATATTTGTTTTCTCACCTTTGCATAACAGACATACCTGTAAGAACGGGTGTTCTGGTTCTATTTATCCGTATTGCGAAATACACTTATTCTCTCGTTTACGACTTTATCCATATGTCTCCCTTTAACAATCATCGCAGAAGACTTCGGCCTCTAACTCTCGTCAAAGCAGGTCTAAGCAAAAGATTACTTGTTGGTGATATTTTTTGATGCTGCAGATAATTAGTCGAGTTAAACACAATGTTATGTATTTTTTTAACTGACGAGTAATTAATTAAACATATTGGTTTTTTACCAAAATTTGTAACCTCCTAGGAGTGCATGGAAAGTGATTCACCACATGTCTTTTTACAGTTTTGGGATTTTATAACAACTGTGCCTTGTTTGCTAGTTGTGTAACTTAAAGTCTTTGAAAAACTGTCAGCTTTAGGGTGAGGCTTTTGGACAACAACAATAATCTGTCATTGATCCATCGGAGCTACTCACCTCTTGATTGTCCTACACCATATTTGATAATGGCTTTGGTTCATTGCTAGAGTCCAGTAACTTTATTCAAAGAATAGTTTTGGAACTAGAAGTAACATTTTGGAGGAAGTTTGTGGGTTTTCATGTTTTGAACTATCTCGTCAACTTTTCTTTTATTCAGTATAAATATTCTGTTAGCTACCCTAGAATTCATATTGCTTGGAGAGAGGCTGCTGCTTGCTTCATATCACAGATACCCAGCACTAAAAAGCTGCAACAGTTACGGGTCATCAATTGAATGTGCTGTCTTCTTGTTAGCCACAGTCGATGCAGTCTAGAGTAAATCATATGCTACAGGGGGACGAAGCCCAATGTGCTCAAGGAGCCTTGTACCCGGGACGAGCCGCTAACGGAATAGAGAGTAGACACCGTCTCTCCTTTCGAGTCCCGCACGTGGTTCGAGTACACGGAGTACCTCAGCGTGGCAACCAAGAACAAGTCTACTGTACCCCCTACTCAGGGATAAGTAGACAGGGTACGCCACAAAGCCACCAAGTATGGAACGCCTCTAGAGTCACCTTCTGACGGGTCTTTTCTCACACGTTACGAGTCATCGAAGCACGTCAGAGTTGACTCGAAATGTACTTCCCAAATGTGTCAAGTTACCGCCCATTTACTGTGGGACCAATAAGTCGTTGTTGCTCAGCTATGACGTATGGTTCGATGTCAGTCAGCTTACGCCCCAACTGACCCGATATTTGACTAGCCTAAAAGGTCATTAGCCATCCCACTTTGCATTTGACGAATAAGGGACAAGTTAACATTCACACTCGTATCAATTAAATGAATCATAATCCACCTCTGTGGAGTGTAGCACCCAGCAACAGTATAACGGTGGCTTCTGAGTTAGAATAGCATGCAACGTCAAACTGTTATAAATATAAATATAAACGAGGCAATGCTGTGAATGACGAGGAGTGGATGACTGTGACCTTGGGGTCACGGTGATTTTCACAGTGCTGTGCCAACAGTTGTTGGTTTTATTCGCTTGATCACTGAAGATGTACCCGTAGGTATTACAGTCTTGTTCAGTGGAGACAGGCTGTCGTGTAGATTGTGAGGTTGTGTTTTTATACGAGGCAGTATCAGTGGCGAATTTAAGGGCGGGGGGGGGGTAAGGGGACCATGCCCTCCCCTAATATTCTCCCAAATTCCATTTGGTAATACGGGGGTGCAAATGTCTGACGGGCTAATACTCCGCCCTGGCCCCCCTAACTCAAAATTCTGGATGTGCCCCTGAGTGCTGGCCATTTTTATAATATATTTTTACGTCAAATGCTCAGTGAAGACAGGGTATGCTAAAAGTTGTTTTTTTTGTGAGAAAGTGGTGGCCTGTTATTGTTTGTTCTTAGAAGTAGTAAAAACTAAAACGCCGTAAATTGCATTAAATTGGTCAGTGAAAAAAGTCTTTTAATAAATTTTACTGGTACCACAGCATCATTTTAATGCGTTTAACCGTGTTTTTCTGTTTTTTAACTTTCGTCGGTAATGGCCTTCATACAGGGAAATGAATGTTTCTTGCACTTCTTAGCCAAGTACGAGTAGGGATTTGCATGAACACTTAAACATGTGCGTTTGAACTTAAAACATTAAGTAGCATAGGCGGATTTAAGGGGGTCGTCCCCCCTGGCTGCCACACGCAAAATGAAACAGCAACAGCGTGAACCGTGAGGAAATATAGAGTTCAGCAACTAGGACCGGTAGCGGATGAGGGGCTCACATACCAGAGGAATCGTGTCCACCGATAGATTTTCTGAAGGGAACGTCCACATCCCGGCCCCCGCAACTTTCGGGCCCCTGTGCACATACAATAGCGCTTTGCCCAATTCCCCAAGGCAACATGTTGGGCACCCCTTATGGTATCCTAGATCCGCCACTGAGTAGAGATGTCTTTAATAAAGGGACAATGTCTCTCTAATTGAGAAGCCATACGGTGTCCAGAGGCATGACATTTGAATTTTATGATTACCATAACAATACTTCTGTTTCTTTTCAAGATAAGTTTGAAGGACTGTATAACACAATATATGAAATTGCTTAGCAATACAAGTGTTTGAGATTTACCTAGGAATAGCAGTTTCACCTTCAACAGCGGTGGTGATATCAGGTGTCCCAAAAGCATTCAGCTGATATAGGAGCTATGGGATGTCCCGATAAAAATTGGCACAAAGTAATTTTATGTTATTTCCATTGAGAACATGAATTATGTAAGAAAAGCTGACACATCCTTGGGGGATGATTGATAATGAGGATGTTTTCTGTTTTTCATCGTAGGTTTGGCCTAGTAATTAAAAATACATCCAATCAAGATCATGTCAGAAATTTATTAATGCCCAGGCTTCTAATTGAGGCTTTATCATAGTCACAGGTCTTTGAACAGCAATTAAGCCATGACCACAAATATCAAGGCTTTAAAATAACATTTAAAGCCAGTCGAGAGCAGAATCCCACAAATAACAACGTCAAACATACACAGGAAGGAATTGTCAGAACAAACTAACAACTTAATGAATCCTTCCCACCCAATGCAGAAACTCTAGTATAACAGATTACAAGTTACTAGCTTGTGAAAGACCATTTCAACTGGTAAATTAACATGAGCACCTCGCCTATGAATATGAACTTGTAATAGAATTTACAAATCGCAGTGTTTTCTGATACACTTGTAAGCTGTGAGTTTCTCTAATGTATAGTGAAGATACAAGTTCGTCAAGCCAAGATAGGTTGTTACTTGAGAGAGGACATGGAGAACATTCTGCCGAGCTATTCATTCTTGGTATGTAGATCAGCATTTGTGGACATGTTTCTCGAACAGCTCAAGTACAGCAGTGAGATTGCTGTGAGGCAGTGCCAACACTTGCAGAACAAACAGCCAGTATGAGTTGCCCTTCTCTGTTCACAAACCATGGTGGTTCCATTGACCTTAAAAGGCTTTCAATGATTGATTAATTTTGAGTAAAAACACATAGTGCAAGCACCAAAAGGACAGCTGATCATCTGGATCCAAAACACGTTTCTCCTCTAAAAAATGAAACATCTCATGGTACACATTGGTGACACCACGCCACATATCTCGCCACAGTCTTTCTATCCTCTGATTGTGCACACTTTTTCCTTGAATGGAACTCCCTCTGTCTAGACCACGGAACATTTCCATGAAAGCACCATGGTCACATCTAACTCGAGAGGGTACACCTTACTTCATTACCGCTTTTTGAAAGCAATCAAAGACAGTTGTAGAACAGTTGTTAAAGGATGCTTTCCCATACACCAGGAACCCAGTGTCACTGTCTATTCCAGTATCTAAAACAAAAGATGTACTTATAGTGTATATAAGACAGGAAAAATATAGACATGTTTCTGAACAGTTAGTATTTAATATTAAAAATGTGATATGCACATTAGCAACAAACATTTATGGCACCCCATGTAAGCACATTTGCAGTACTGCACTAAGGCACTCGGTCTCACAGGGGCTACTATCTTTTATCAGAAATTATAGTTGAAACTTGATCATTCGTGACCCACTAAATACCTTTAAACAAATAAGCAGAAACCATGAGGTGAAATTACAGCTGACTTAAGCCCATCGCATTTGTCGTATGACGGGACAGTATATGATGTGTCAGCGACAGAAGTTAAGGAAAATCACGATAGTGAAGAGACCGTGGTACAACATTTGGGACACAAGATGGCACACAACTGACATTTTATTTTCTGCTTTTTGCATAGAACATTAGTATCCCCAAACTATTGCTTTCTCATTTTCAAGTTTTGTACCATAGCTACCATCAAACAAAGTTTTGAAAAATTGTGAGCATTCACAACATTAGAAGCCTT
>NMRA01000159.1:324170-338609 GCA_002633005.1 Phoronis australis
GGATCCAAAACACGTTTCTCCTCTAAAAAATGAAACATCTCATGGTACACATTGGTGACACCACGCCACATATCTCGCCACAGTCTTTCTATCCTCTGATTGTGCACACTTTTTCCTTGAATGGAACTCCCTCTGTCTAGACCACGGAACATTTCCATGAAAGCACCATGGTCACATCTAACTCGAGAGGGTACACCTTACTTCATTACCGCTTTTTGAAAGCAATCAAAGACAGTTGTAGAACAGTTGTTAAAGGATGCTTTCCCATACACCAGGAACCCAGTGTCACTGTCTATTCCAGTATCTAAAACAAAAGATGTACTTATAGTGTATATAAGACAGGAAAAATATAGACATGTTTCTGAACAGTTACTATTTAATATTAAAAATGTGATATGCACATTAGCAACAAACATTTATGGCACCCCATGTAAGCACATTTGCAGTACTGCACTAAGGCACTCGGTCTCACAGGGGCTACTATCTTTTATCAGAAATTATAGTTGAAACTTGATCATTCGTGACCCACTAAATACCTTTAAACAAACAAGCAGAAACCATGAGGTGAAATTACAGCTGACTTAAGCCCATCACATTTGTCGTATGACGGGACAGTATGTGATGTGTCAGCGACAGAAGTTAGAGAAAATCATGATAGTGAAGAGACCGTGGTGCAACATTTGGGACACAAGATGGCACAACAACTGACGTTTTACTTTCTACTTTTTGCATAGAACATTAGTATCCCCAAACTATTGCTTTCTCATTTTCAAGTTTTGTACCATAGCTACCATCAAACAAAGTTTTGAAAAATTGTGAGCATTCACAACATTAGAAGCCTTTAAAAATAAACAAGAGCAACGCAGGGCGTTGAAATGCGCCCACAAATGCTCAGCAAATGGAGTGCTTCTAAGGGTTTTTATTTCTATCAGAAAAATGGCCACTGGATGGCGCAAAATATGTTGAAGTCATCCGAAAACGGGAACAGGTCTTTAATAGAAAGCTATCAGATTTCATAAAAATCCGTCAAGGAACTTCAGAGAAACAGAGGAAAACAGAAAAAATGAAATTGTCACCAAGGGGCACATCATTGGTCACATCCGTCTGAAAATCGTTATCATCGTCCGTAGTCAACTTCATATAAATACACTTGCTAAATTTCATAAAGATTCTGCAGTGGGTTTAAGAGAGAACAGCTATGCCTGCAAAAAAACAAAAGTGCCACAGTAGGCAAAGTCGTCAGAAAAACACGGTCAACCATCCTCTTCACACTAAGAACATATGTGCTAATTTTCACAAACATCCTTAGAGTGCTTTATAGGTTTCATAGAGGGGCAGACGCCAAAAATAGACAAGAAAACAGTAAAAATTGCCACTAGATGGCACAAAATACGTTCAACCCATAACAAAATAGGAAAATGTCACCGCTTCTTTAATAGAAACCTATTTACAAAATTTCACACAAATCCATCAAGGAACTTCAGAGAAACAGAGGAAAATGAAAAAAAAATGCCGGAAAATGGTGTCATACCACTAATTGAAGCCCATGTGAAAAATTTCATGAAAATCCGTTGATGACATTTGAAGAAAGAGGTGAACATAAAAAATAAAAATTGCCACTAGGGGGCACACCGATAGTCCGATCCGTCTGAAAGCCGTCGTAGTTTGTTGTCGACTTGATACAAGTACACCAGTGGCGGATCTAGGATATCACAAGGGGGGGCCCAACATTTTGTCCGGCCGTAAGCATTTGCGCAAACCACGATTGTAGATGCGCATAGCACCGAATGGGGAGAGGTCGGGAGGAGGGTTTGCCCCCCTCCCGCCCAGGAAAATTTTCTGCTTTTTCCTCTAAAAATCAAAAATTTTCCTTGATTTCTAAAGTATTATCCAAGAAAACAACACAGGAAAAACTGCGAGTTCCACAGATTCGAACTCATGACCTGGCTGATAGGACGCGCGTGCTTTACCACTACACCACCAAGATATCACTACTAACCTAAAACTAAGAGACCTACTTATTTATGGTCCACAGCGTTTGCGCGCGAAACCTACTTCTTTTTGTAATGCTTATTACACGTTTTATATTTTGTGCAATCGGCCCTTAACAATTTTTTTTTGTATTTAAAATAGTCATCAAATGCCCAAAAGACCAAATCCGTTTTTCGTGTTGGCAATAATGACGGGATTGCTTTGGAAATCGTCTTAAGTTAAGGTTTGACAAAGAGAGAATTAATGAGTTTCTGAGTGATTCACTAAGGCTTAGATTAAAATTCACATCTTACCAACAGCTTCTGTTTTTTCATCGTCACTCAGGTTCCATTTTCTTTAAAAAATGAAGTAAATTTTCTTCATTGCACAGTGGAGCAGACGACGGAAANGGGCTCCCCGGGCCCCCTTAAATCCGCCTATGTACACTACCTCAATTTAGTACAGATCCTGCATAGTGTTAAGGAGAAACAACCATGGGCACAAAAAGCAAACAAAATTGCCACCAGGAGGCGCCACAGTAGTCGAAGTCGTCAGAAAATCCCCGTCAGCTGTCCTCATCATAGTAACAACCTACAGTATATGCCAATTTTCATAATCATCCTTGGATTAGTTTGGTTGATAGAGGGGCACACGCCAAAAAACAGACTCGAAGACAACAAAAATGGCCACTAGGTGGTTCAAAATACCGCTAATATATCTGAAAGCGAGAGGTTAGCGTCATCTCACTGATAGGCCCTATATTTCAAATTTTATGAAAATCATTTGAGGATCTCTGACTAAGATATAGAAACAAGCGTAAAAATAAAATTGCCACTAGGGGGCACACCGGTAGTCGTATAGGTCTGAAATTCGTCATCATCTGTCGTCAGCTTCATAGAAACACATCTACCAAATCTCTTCAAGATCCTGTGAGGGGTTTAGGAGATACAGATACGGACGCACATAAATATGTGGGCGCATAAAAATGGACGGTTTTGCCAATTATTATGGTCTGAAATTAGTGAGATTTTACCGCATTGCATGCCAAGAACAGCATCGGGAAATTTGAACTTGTTCAAAATCATTTCAACGTCGTACAACAGTTCTACAACAGATCTATATCGTAACACTGTTGTGCGATGCCTCACATTTGTTGTATGATAGTTGCACGACTGACATACGATCTTTGGGTTATCCGAGAGTCTGGAATAGTCCTACAATCGTACTAGACAAACGACAGTCCCCCAAACGTTTTACCATCACGTACATGCTCTGGGACCATCGAACATTAAATATATGACTACGTATCATTGGATGTCAGGCATACAATATGTCTTGCAACACCTTGGTTTAATGTCGTAGGACATTTGTACAACAAATGTGACTGCGCCTGTCAATACAGAAGACTATCGTACAACAGCATTTTTGTTGCCCTCCTAGCATCATACCACGAATGTGACGGGCTTAAGCAGCATCTGTATACAGTTGACAGTTCCATTCCATTTTCCAAAGCATTCATGATAATTCTGGTTAAAGAACAAACAGTACCTCCACTATAGAGAACATAACATGAAAATTCACAGCTTGAGGCTAGATTACACATGTAAATGCATTTAAAATTACTGCTGTCACATGCATGCATTTTTCTTCTTGACATAAGCATCGTATATTATCCAGTGTTTTAACATCACATTAAGAGCATTTTATTCCAGTGTTCTGTTTCAGAAAACATCTTGAGAACCATATTGAAAGTAAACAACAAATTTACTGGGCTCATTTTTGAAGCACACTACATGCCCTGGGCACAATTAAATTTCATGCGACATACTGAAATCTTGTCTCGCACGTCATTTGGTATGTTCGTTTTCCTCAGCCTGCAATTGAGCACATGTGTCTCCAACATTTAAGTAGAACTTGCTCTGATTATGATGGTCGAACTATTAATGCACATTGTACTTTAGTTTTCTCAATGCTCATTCAAGACTTAAGACTTAAAAGTACGATTTTGGTATATTTTTGGACAATTACTCCTATTTTTGTTACTCCCAGAGTTGGGTGGAATAGTGTTTTTTCAAAAACAAGAAGAGTTGGTCTAAAATCGGAGCACCATGGTGCATCTGTATGAGGTGACTCGCATGCACATAATTTCGAAGCTTAAGTACATGCACATAAATGTGCGGAACATTTGAGTAGGAAAGTTTGGCAAAAAATGCATGGACTTGTTCCACATGCGCTTATTTGCGGTTTTTTACGGTAATTATAATCCACTAATAAATAATTTAGTTGAACTTTGAAGTGCAATTTAACAATACAAACCAACTGTGCCTCCAACAGCTGAGTCTAGTTGTGAGTCTGCAACCTCATTGTATTGTCTTGAAGACTTAGCATACTCCCTGAGGACGAAGAAACATCGACACATTAACGTCGAAGCCTATGCACCATGCATGGCTTTAGGATACACCTGTCAAGAGTGTGTATACTACTTCAAGTGATTGCTTAACAGTTACATCAATACAAAATGTAAAATGTGTCAAATAGGGATAGTAACTGCACTATTACTGTTTAACGGGGTTTGACACAGTTTGCCAAAAAGTTGAAAAGCAGTAGTCTAGTTGCCAAAGTTGACCCTGCAAAGTTGTTTACTGTGAAGTTTTCTTTTGGAAATTTATTATATATGGTTAGGAGAATAAAAGTAACTTGGTTGCACTTTGTGCAACTTTGAGCATTTTTTATAATTCTAGATGGCGGCTTCCGCCATCTTGAATTTCGCCTAATTTCCACACTCTGTACATGATACATGTATCTTGTAGGATCATGCAATTCATGGTTTCCAATGTTCAATGGATGAGATTTACCAGAAACAATCTAAAGATTCTTTACTATACCACAAAAATCATACAATCGCATTAATCACCACTAATTAAAAGCCCTGTCCATCAAATTGGTAGCAGCTTAAGCACTAGTCAGGAGACAGTGTCAATTCTTGAACAGTGGTAATAGAATTATTACATACTTCAGTCGACGTGATATGGTAGAGGAAGTAACTCCCATTGATTTGGCCATCTCTTGTCGTGTGAAGTTTGCCTTTATCATACTAAGTGAGATGAGGTTATGTCAAACTTTGATTGTACCCAAATGTCGTTGCCCCTGCAATGTACATGTGTTTTCACATGTAATACACATCACTCACTCAAATGTTAAACGAAAGAATAGAGAGCTTACGTATATGGCCAGTTACAGGATACCAAATACCACATATATTCGTAAACAATATCATGCTGAAATGCACACAGGTGAGTTTTGGTCATGTAAAACGAGGGACATCTGCACGGAATCATTTTCATATAGGTTTTTGGTATTAATTATTCAGTAACCAGTCATCCATAAGTTCTCTATTAACTCGAGCAATAAATGTGGCAGCAATGAACACCTAGTCATGCACATAGGAATAACCTGAAAATGATATTACCCACAGTAGAGGGATCTCAAGGTAAAGGTGACATGCTGGTAACTTTAATAAGCATCGGTTCAGTTGTTAAATTTACACTGTGTTAAAAAGAGGTAATCATATTACTAGTACTCATTCAATAGATTTACAAGGCCAAAACTACAATACGCAAACAATGATGCTCACTTGATTCATATGCAGCCCGATCTGCCTCCTCCATTAACCACCTAGCAAAATTCAATAGTTTTGCTGCATAAGCCTGATCAACACCACCAACAACAACAGCATTTTGTATACTTCTAGTTAAACTAGTCAACCTGTAAAATAACAATAAGTTACTTATCAAACTGTTACTATTATAGGGCCAGGCACATTGCAAGACACTGAGAATATTTTTGTCTCAACATCAATTTCCGTGTAATAGATGGCTGGGCCAAATCCATTAATCATAGGAAACGACTCAAACATGACAGTAAACTCGCCGCAAGGGCTTTTTGAAAAAATGTGGGCGTCCTGTTATAGGGACTGGTGTAAATTTTTAGTAAACACTTTTCACACAAGAATGCAAGATTGACAGATCACCCAAAAATCTGGGGTACTAGTATGAAGGTTCAGTGTTCATGCCTATTGGAGTACCGTTCATTCAGTAACGTTACACATTCAAAGAATTTGCCAGCTTTTGGCCACATTCATTCAAGATATGTGTCTTTTCACTATAGTGTGTGGGAGGGGTAAGCCACTCTGAGGACGAAACTTGCCTTGCAACTGCTGTACGTGAACTTGGAAGCCTGCTTAATCTCAAGATTAAGCGGAAGTGAGTGTTGCGTGAACTTGGAATACGCGAAGCAACTTGACAAGTTCACTCAAAATAACCACGTTCATGTTCATAAAAATTTGCACTGCATTCAAATCAAGTTACAATTGAATAAAATAATGTCAATTTTAACCAACCTTTTCAACTACATGTACGAGCGATCAGTTTCACTACCCAATAATCAATTAAACCTTCACATATTCCACCTGTTCAGCGACACAAGTTACGGTAAAGGAGAAAATGGTTGATCGTGAGGCCAATAATTACAAAAATCCTTTTCACCGAACAAAAATTTCACCTTTTTGTCTTAAAGAATATTCAATTCCAAGTTCACGCAACACTCACTTCCGCTTAATCTTGAGATTAAGCAGGATTCCAAGTTCACGCACAGCACAGCCACGTGGCAAGCACTGAAACCTGGGGCTACATCAGTCTTCCTTTTATGAACTTAGGTCAGAGGTATATATGTATAGGAATATGTCCCTCTATGATTTTTGTGTCACTGATTACAAGGGGGAATTTCTGGTTTCCAAGTAGGTTGGATACCTTTTTGGTAGCCAAATTCTGACCTCTTGGTGGCACAGTTTCACTAGAGTAGAGAACCACCCCTCCCTTCTGATGAAATTAACCCAAACAAAAGGCGGTTTTGGGGAAAATTTTTGTCAAAGGTGAGTTTTTCAAGGAGTTTCTTACAGATGGGCCCCTTTGCCGGTACTGCGATATAGAGTCCACTCTCTAAATGGGTGTGCATCATAATTTTCCAAATCAGAAGTACCTTCCCGACTTCCCGTAGTAGTCTTTAGACTATAGTTAATTGTCAACACGGGGTACGACTCTATTCGTTTGCACAACCTACACTTATAGTATACAAATCGAGCACACCTGGCTAACAAAAAGGACAACTTACTTCGCTTTCATTAAAGTGACGGTTTCTTGCAACACTTGGTCCATTGAAATATGTCTACAGCAACACTCCAGGTCACGTTTACAATCGACAACAAATTCAGACATCGTGACATCGATCCCAGTACACAAGCTTGCACCACGAAGTTCCATTATAAATGTCGCGCTTCTTCTGACCGCCATGTTGGCTTAACTCTTTTGCACTCGACACGCGCTTACGCTTTGCTGTTGGTCGTACTCATGTTTGGTGAAAGGAATTCCTGGAATGCACCATCACAAGAAATTGTCGTCGCCGTACCCATCATCGTTATTAGTACTTGCTGATCGTACAAATTCCTTGAAGCCATCCAATGCACATTTCCCTGACACTTCCGTGTTCAGTAACTCCTGTTTTTGTCTCTTGGAATACTAAGCCAATATATGATTGACAGCCTTTGTTCTTGTCAGTCACCTCAAAACATGACGATCTCATTGGTTTAGTCAACACACTGGAAAACCTTAACA
Source organism: Phoronis australis (assembly GCA_002633005.1). Classification (NCBI taxonomy): domain Eukaryota; kingdom Metazoa; phylum Phoronida; family Phoronidae; genus Phoronis; species Phoronis australis. Next base: position 331,811 of record NMRA01000159.1, read on the forward strand.
CTGATTGGTTCTTTTAAGAACATCCACACGAGTTCGACAGCATCACTGACGCGTCAGCGTGTTAAAAATGACTCGTCACGTGTCAGGAAAGACCCGTCACAAGGTGACGCTAGAGGCATTAGAACAAAAATTGCGAAACCATTACAGTTATTCAGACGCGTTAATATTTAACGCCGTTTTCCTAGATAAAGTCGCATGAACGGGATTTGCATGTTTCGTAATTACTAAAATAAACGATTAAAAACAAAATTATCTTAATTTAATAACGTTTTATATGGGCGTGGTTGTTTGGCACGGCGGCATGAATGATGTGTTATGACAACTGATACTTCATTGGTCCTTTGTTTGAAAAAGTTATAGATTGATATTAAATAATTATAAGCCAATCATCGAGGGAAATTTACCAGTGATGTTGGTGCCAATAATGCCTAATTAAATTTTTGACCTTCCGTGATTTAAAAATGCCCTATTAACGAAAAATTGATGTGTTGTATCAATTTTCCAATTTTTCATAAAACATTTACAGCCACAATAAACCACTGTGACATTCTGGCTTTCTATCCAATTGATACATTTTGTTTCAGCTTGCCAATTATAACCACGAAATTATACATGCCTGCCGAAATTAATACAATGAGACGCAAAGTGCATCAAAGGAGGATGGAAGTTATGGACCTCAAGGAAAGAGTTCTTCTTTTGAAAGGAAAGAAACTACAGAAATAAATAAGTACATTGACGTAAGAAACAACACTGATTTTGAAAGTGTGAGCAGATTTTTTTAAATTTTGACAAGTGGATCAAACCTGTATTCGTTGTTTTCAGTTTTTGTGAACAAAATAGATGAATACATATAGTTATATACATCGACATATGAGTTTATGACTTGTTCATCAATTTACAATTCACACACTTCTTTGTTATTACGCGAAACGGTTTTGAATGAGCAAACGTCTGAAAACTAGTTCTCTTTGCTCGTCATGTGCAACAACAATGATGTTGACGTCTTCATCACCATCATCTTTGGGAATGTAACCGTCGTCCCCATTCAATCTTGACATGTTGTGCAATACGCACAGTGACACAACGATTGCCTGGGCATTGTGTGTTCGAGAATCTATGCTGATGCAGGGAAAACGTCTCTTAAGTGTCCTAAAGCCCTTTCTATGATATTTCGAGTAAGTTTGTGGGCAGTATTATAACACACCTCTGCATCTGTGGTTGGTCGTAGCACAGGGGTCACTAGATATCTTTCACACGCATATCCATTGTCCCCAAAAAGTGAACCCCTGATCCATCCATTTTGAAGCTTTTCAGCCAGTGTGCTGTTGAGAAATATTGGGCTGTCGTGGGTTGATCCAGGCCAGCGAGTTACGACTCTGCAAATCACCACTGATGCGTCGCATACTGCCTGTACATTCAACGAGTAATACCCCTTCCGATTGACGTACTCGGCAGGATTCCTGATTCCTCGTGGATAAGCAATTCTGATGTGTGTACCATCAACACAACCGACAACTCCTGGCAAATGCACAACACGAAAAAATGCTGTTCGTTTTGTCATTCAGAACCGCTTTTTGAAGTCTGTTTCGTCTTAAAATTCAAAATAGTTTACTGTGGCTCTAAAATTGCGTCGGCGACGCATGTCACGACTTCTTTCACCTGCTGGATAAGGCACATGAATATCTCGCAAGTCTGAGTCAGCCATCTTTAAAAGTGTTAAACCTGGGTCTGGCCACTGAGCTCTAAATTTAAACCTGGTTTAAGGTCTTAGTACAGGTCTAAGAAACTTAGACTACGGTGGTGAAATGAAAAGTATCTTAGACCAGGTTTCAACTGGAGTTAAACCTGGGCCTGGTCTCCAATCTTTTTACTCAAAATGGAACTCGAAATTAGGTTTGGCATTTTCTACTCTACTTTAGGATGAACTCAAGATAAGTGTCTATTATCCTATGCTCAAGTACACAATAACTTACGTAGATAATTTATTGGCCTTAGTTCACAGTTTGTAAACCCAATATTAAAGCAATAACTTCGAGTTTGAACTCGAAATTTCGAGTTTTTGCTCGAGTTTGTAGCACGAATATAAGGGTCTTCAAGGGCAACCTTGAACTAGAAACTCCTATGCATAAATTATAATGTATTCGAGCACAGTCTGATAACCAATTATCTTAAGTTCGCACAAAAGGAGCAGAGAAATCGCCAAAAATAGTTTCGAGTTCGTTTCGAGTACAAAGATTAGAGACCGGGCCCAGGTTTCACTAGACCAATGGTCTAAAAGTTAAACTACCTTTATGAAATGCGGCTTATCTTTAAACCTGGTCTAATTCCAAATTAAACCAGGTTTAACTTTGAACCACCTTTATGAAATCGGCTGTTAGAGTCAAATAATATCCGTTATATATGTTGACGAAATTTACGATATTACTTTTCAGTGACAAATGCTTTTAACTTTCTTAGTCGAGATCATTACGGCAGTCGACAATTGTACTGAGGTATCACCTTAATTGTCAACAAAATTGTCTGTGGCTTGTAATATTTCAAAGAATCGACCTTTCTAAAAACTAAAAACTTTATTGTGGAGGAATTTCTGATCTAAAATACAAGCTTCATTCACATACTTAAGCTGACGAGCCCCACGCGGTCACGTGATCAACTGGCTTTTGAAATCGTTCCTTAAGTCGTTCACAAACGTTGAAAGTAATAATGCACTTGAAAAATGACAGTAGCAATAAAACCCCCGAACCAATCACAAGTCAGCAGCTTCTCAGTATAAAGTCTTGTTCATGTGTGTTTTTGATAAAAACTCCAAGCGGTGCCGTCTCTGAAAAGCCTATTTTATAGGGCAATGGAGATTTCCGATAAACTGCAAATCACCATTGGGCGCTCAAGGGCACATTTTGTCATTTCATTTTGTTCATTTTGTAGTCGCTATTTAAAAAGACCTTGTGTAAATAATTGTCCGGTAAACAGAACGTCCAGTGCTCTCTATCAGAAACTTCAATGAACCATTTTTTGAATCTTAACACGAGTCAAAGTCACCAGAATATCAGTATAGTTCGGTAGTAGCCCTTAGTTTATAAAAACTTCATTAAAGACGCGACTGCAAGCTTGTTACTAGTACGCTCGTAGTGTCGTAACAGTCTCCGTTCTTCAGGTGAGCAGACACAGCGTATGTAGTAAAACACCGAGCGACATAACAAACAAACAAACCAAAAACAAACAAACAAATTAAAACACTAGCTATATGAAGAAATATAAGAGGAATGGATCAAATCAAGGTCACAAACTCAAGGGAAGATGGCAACATAAAGGTTCCATGTTCAAAACGATCCTAGCGATGGATTCAATGGGGGGAATTTGCCCCGCTAGCTGGATTTATTCCAGTTTGAAACTTGCGTGTTTTTTCAGTCCAAACAAATCAAATTCATAAAAATTTACAAATGAGTTGTTGAAAAGGGCACTTGAATTGAAGAGTCTTGTGTTTTTCAAACCTATTTGAGTTTTATTGTTCTTTGCTGAAGGGGCTACTTTTAATCAACGTTGGGATGTAACTGGAATTGATTTGTAGATACGTAATTACTGAACTGTTACAAATACCAAGGAAAAGAGTGAGATTGTTGTGTGTAGCATACCTGTAAACTGTGTAATGGTTTGTTACTAGTATTTCTTTCTTAGCAGTCCTTCATTCAAATATATAGTGTAAAAGCGATAGTACCAGCTACAATGGTGAATTGTTGATTAAACTAGTTTTGCTCATAGTAACTGGCCTCCTCCCTTGTCAATACTGCCCATACATTTTGCTGTTCCTTGTGGTTTACTTGTATGTCAAAAACTGAAACGTTGACTTGGATATGAATCGAATCCCAGTTTTTATTTTCACTTTCTCCTGTGAAATGTTTGCTTAAGCTTACAATTAATTCGATTATTCAATGTTTAATTTTACTTGTGTAGTCAAAATTAGGACTTCGTCACCATTCAAATTATTGCCTCCATGATTTCACTGGACTGCGGACTTTTCTGTGACTACAATGAATAGTGTGAATCAAAGTGTAGATTGCCAATAAAAATCTTGGTTAGGATTAAAAAATCTCGCCTCACATCATAGAAAAACACTATGCAGACAAAAACTCATAACTGTTCCATGAAAATTTGTTCGATTCCAGTTTTCTACAAATCTTTCAGTTTACGGTGTTCAGTTCAGTCTTTAATATTTGTGACGTTTTAGATCGGCATCCTAGAGCACTTACCAATATCAATTGTGCTTTTTGGTTTGAATTCGTTATAGGCTGGAGGGGTAGACAGTCTAAATCTCCCGTTGTCGAGATATGATGAATATAGAATGAACGTTCCGTGTTGTTTGTTGGATTGTTTATGAATTGTATATTATTAATCTTAGTTCATATCTTGAAATGCACAATGCAGGAAAATATTTTTCTTTCGGAATATTTCTATAGTCTTTGGTAGCCGAGGGATAAAATAAAGAAATGGTGCGTTTTGTTGACAATTGCGTTCGAAATAATGGATGAGTTACCGTACACTACCAACTTTTAGCAGTTATGTAGAGAAGGACCTGGACTAACTAATTCACCTGGTGTGGTTGTGGTATTACGAAAATGTGTTGATAAATGATGGTGTCAGTTGTTTGTCAATGCATTCTTTGTTAGTTTGGTACAATGTTAAGGCTTTAAAAAATATCTTTTTATACATCGCGTGTTGTAATGTTCAACTTCTATTTACTACCCTACTAATAAACATACGCAATAGTTATATTTCGTGTTATTGCATGTCCCGTTTTGGCGAAACTTCCCCGCTTTTTGAAGATTTGTCCTGTTGTCCCGACATACCATCAAATGTCCTACTTCTTGACGAACGTCGAAACTCAAAACCCCAAAAAGGAAATACTGACAGGGCGTTTTTGAGTTCTACGGGACACGTAATTTTTCGTTAGTCCAAAAAATGCCATCGAATCGTTTTGGATGTGCACTTTCCCGTTCGAGTAAAATAAAACCCCGTATTGCCGTTTCCACTTCTTCCGTCAGACATCTCTGGCACCATAGATTATAGACAACATTCGCAACTCCGACATTTTCTTCTGTGCTGTCCTCAAGAGTTGGCGTCACTTTCCTAAATTGTATGGTGCAGTTTCCGGTTAGTGTATTGTGAAGGGAAATTTTCGCATCTAATTTACTGTCCAGTACAACGAAAAATAATAATTTCGGCATTGAAACGCTCTTCAAACCTTCCGATAGTAGAACTGCTGGTATCGCAAGTACTTTTGGCAATGCGGTTCCGACCATCATGGGCTATAATACATGGACAGCCAACTCCGTATACTTTCAGTTGACGAAATGTGTGCTGTTTCGCAAATGCGGTTACGTCATTATTCACTAGCGTCACCTGGCCAAATTACCTGGTGTTATTTCCAGCAAGTACATGTACCTCGTCTGCTAATCACGGTCGTTTGCTATGTGGCCGGGTGTTCAGCCACACGGGCGAAATGCAAAGGCGTTGGCTTCCATAGCGTACGGAGACACCAAAATCGACTGTGGGAGAAAAGCCTTATGTCTTGTATCAACGTTATTTAAAATAACACTTTACCTATATGTTGAAGACATTTTGAAGATGGATGTTTTTTAAGAATTTCTGGTAAGCCTACTAGTACTACCACTACTGACGTATTCTATCTCACATAATCAATTGCACATGTACTCCATTTTGATGAACATTATCTGGAAATTTTTTGACGAAAAAGTTCTGCTAAATTCTTTCAAAAGATAGTGATTCACGAACTTTTGTCCTTACGAGGAACTTCAGCCATAGGGCAGTGTGCATTATAACCAAATTAGTCATCTTCGCTAACACTAATCATGCGGTTACTGTCTACTGAATGCTGGCAAAACCTTTAACATACATGTAAATAAAGATCACATTAATACTCCAAAAATAACCAACTGGCCTTCTCAAAATCTATCTCGCAATTCAACAACAGGTTACACGCTCATTTCATGTCAAATGTATGACGCACAAAATCTCTAGACCATCTTAGCCAAGTACATTGCAGTCTGTGAAAATACAAAGAACTAACCCGAGTTTCAACTTCTTTGGAAACATAGAACAGGAACAACAGAGGGGTGTGAAAGTTGTTTTTATTCCTCAATTTTAATTTTTTGTAAGCGAACAAATGATTTTGAATTTCCGCCTTAATTCCTAAAGTTTCCAAACTTAAGCCTTTCAAACAAACGCTTATGACGAAAACAAAATTCTTCAGCTGGTTTTGTAAAGTCCTATACCACCTCTAGGGTACATAATGAACCAATCCTACTCCTAATGTAACGAAAGGGTCTCGTGCGTAAAGGATACTAAGAATTGTCCTGAAATATTATGTGAAATGTCAAATCAGATCGAGCGGTTTGGAAGTCCAGTTTAACGTTTTATGAACTTCAGTTGCACTGCACACAATCCTTTATGAATTTACCGAAGTTGGCTACAGAAATTCGCAACGCAGAGAAACGTCTACACAAATTACACCCTATTCACCTCTTTCACGAACGCGGGGCGCTGCTGTCGTGTTGATCGAAAACGAGGCGCCTTGACAAACATGGCATCGTCCAAAAATCAAGTTGTCTGATGTTGAATCGATCTCCAAAAAACATACCAATATTTACGGCAACTAGACTTTTACCCTCCTCTGCCATTCCTTAGTAGTTTTCCCTCTTTTGAAAAAGTGTGGAAGTCAGGGATATACCCAGGCTTTTAGTCTTGAAAAACCCTGCTCGCCAGCTGGGCGAGTGCCGGAGCC
>NMRA01000159.1:339602-354077 GCA_002633005.1 Phoronis australis
GTTCAGGCACTGCACAGTACACTATGGCCAGCTGATGATCACTCACGAGGTTTTATCAGTGTGCCTCGTTTTCGATCAGTATTTAAAGATGGCGCGGGAAGATGGCGCTTTCGTGAAATAGGTGAATAGCCTATGCAGCTCCTGGAGGAGGCGGGGTGGCCTAGTGTGATTGGTGCCTACTTTCTTTACTCGAGGTTGTGGGTTCGAATCCCATTTGGCGAGATGGGCAAAAAGGACCGCCTCAGGGGAACAAAAAGTCCAAGAAAACGAGACAAAAGTAGACTAAAACGGCAAGAATTCGGCACAAGTAATAGCTCTGAACGTATTACCTCTTTCTTATTTTGTAGTCCCCGTTTTTTTAATCCCCGATTTTGCTTTTCGTTAAAAGGTCCAAACACCCAAAATATCGAACCCCCTTATAAAATTGTCAGGTTGAGCGCGCGCATGCGTGTCAGGTTTCAAGCTCCTCAATTCGGTTTTAACTATATATCAATAAAGCATAAAAATTGGTTCCAAGTGATCAGTGCAATGGGCCCACATGCACTGCCTTCGCACGTCCAGTACAGCGTGTATCAGACCACTTGCGATTATTTTATGCAGCTCCTGATTTAAACAACGACCTCGTTTTTAAGTTTGGTCCGGTATAAATAAATCCACAGACCTGGAAATCCAGCGAAACACTTCTACCTTACAAATTTGACAATCCCTAGTCTCAGGAAATTTGAGCACCCGGCACAAAGGTACTAGTGATGAAAATCCGGTGATGATATTTATCCACTTTGTTTATTTGCTTCACCTACACAATTTGAAATAGCCGGTGAAATGAAGCCCATTCGAGTAAGCACCATTTGTGTCCCTATACAAGCCCCAATATGGTAGAACCCAACAAGCTCAAGTTGCGATCAAATCAGGATGGGCATAAATATGGAGATTTACTGTATCAACAGGTTGGCCAAATAAGAATAAGATACAAAGTGTTGGTACAGTGCACACGTGCACAATACTTGGCCTATCATTTTTCCCGCCGTAAGTGCATGAACCAATCAGATCACCAATGACGCAAAGTTTTCGGAAACAAGCTTGATTCTTAGGAAAACCTGTTACTGCTCTAATTATTTTCAAAACTTTATTGTTGTACATTTAATTTATTTTCTGTTCAACAATGAGGCCACTTAATATAAATGCATGAAACACCATTAATGCATTGTATAAACCAAAAGTTATGTTCTATCAACATTAGACAAAATCAGTAAAACCCCTTTCTTAATCATGCACTATCAAGAGCTGGTACAGAACTTTTTAATGATACATGTATAACTGTTGTGCAATTCGGTTATCGACGTAGTTGCGAAAAGTTTTGAGTAATGGTAAATTTCATAGCAAGATCGAACACCCCTTGGAAGAAATGAATGCAAATTCCACGCATGCACAGCGCAACTTCATCAAGACGAGCTCGAAGCAGGAATTCCAATAGTTCCACTACGAAACTTGGCAAGTTGGTTTCTATCAATGTGACGACTATACTGATTGGTGACGACAACGAATTTCCATTTTCTGGTAATTCTTGTGTTTTGCGCACCTCCTTGACGTGGTTTTTAACAGTTTTGAGTCCATTTTTGACGCGTGCCTCTCTATCCGCCAAACTAATCGAAGGTCGTTTTGAAAGTAGGCACCAGATGTTTTTCTGAAGAGAAGACCGCAGCTTTGGACGGGTTCGACCATAGACACCAGTATTGAGATGTCTATGGGTTCGACTATTTTTGCGCCCCCTAGTGGCGTGTTTCGTCTGTGGCTGTGCTTTCTTAACCATTTGTAGGATCTTTGTAAAATTTGGCGGTCGTATTGCAATGGAGCTGACAGCATATTATAACAAGTTTCAGATCCATTCGATCACCGCAGTGTCCCCTATTTAGAGTTTCATTTTACGCTTGCCTCTGTATTTTCGGACTTCACCAAAGACGGGATTTTCGTAAAATTTTGCCAAATAGGTTTCTACTGTGGATATGATGACAATCTTCCATTCTCGAACGGATTTGATGTATTTTTGCACCACCTAGTGGCTATGTTTGTTTTCTTCGAACCAGTTGTTTCTGTTGCGAAAACGTTGATCTTTGAACCGATGTGACAACTGTGACGCATCTTTTTGTCTTTTTGCGTGTTCGTATTTCCATATTCCAGTGAAGGATCTTTGAAATTTTGGACTTTAGTTAAACTACAAATGTGATTACGGCTACCTGTGACTTTTGGACAGTTCTGACTACTTTTGGAGCCCTAGTTACAATTTTAATTTCAAAGTTTGTTTCTGTATCTTCAGAGTTCCTATAGAACTAAATAGCAGATTTATTGAATTTTGACAAACATGTTTCTGTTGTGATGGCGGTAACATATTTTTATTTTGGGATGGATCTGGCGTATTTTGCGTCACCTAGTGTCCATTTTGGATGCTAATGAACAATCCTGCTGGAAGCACGACTGTTTGCGCTGCAATCGTGGGCACATGAACACTCAGCGTTGCTCTTGTTTGCGCTATTTAAAAGTCTGTCATATTTTCCATTGATAGCTGAGTACTTTTGTTACGTTGTTCACCAGTAACAATCGCAGACTGGCTCGAACTTAAAAATATCGCGGTTTTCAAGTCATTTGCGTTTGGCTGAGCTATGCAAGAAAGCCCCGCATCAACGTTAATTGTAAGATCACTTTCATCTGATTGTGAGATAGGCCTCAAGGCGTTAGCAACGCGCTCAGATGTTCCACCTTATTTTAAATCTAGTTTCCCGGTTTTCTTTCTCGAATGTGTGCAACCACTGGAGAATTGATTAATCAACCGCACATGCGATGCTGTTCTTAAATATGACTTGAATTAATGCATTGTTAAACGTAGTTTTGATCTACAGTAATTCTGTGAATTACAACATTTGTAATCCTCGGGGTTCTTACACTTAACAAATTACAAATGCATACTAATTGTATCTTTTATCGGATGTCAGCCGTGCACAAATTGTATGGGACACCTAGTTAGTTTTTGCTAACTTTCGCCTTCCCTATTTGAGACATACCAGGAAATAGTCAAAGAACTAATCAATCCAAGTTTTCAGCCAATCGATATGTTCCATACATGTATGTGACATTATAGAAAGCAAAACAATAGCTCAATCATTTATGATCTGAACAATGTAATTTGTAATGGTTTGCATAAGACCTGAATTTGTTCATTTGAGGGAATAATTGTAATTGTTATGGAAAATAAACAAGTTCCAGTAACCGACTTTTCCAGTGAAACAGGACACCTCTCAATTAGCTCCTATAGCCATAGTCAAACGGTTGTCGTAGAATGTATCGCCAGCGTGTTGATTAGCTTCTGAAACGATAATGCAGCGCTGAAAATCATGTTATGTCATGGGCGGTGCAGCAATGAAAAAAGTGGGGATATAGCCCCCCCCAGCCCCCTATGGTGCGCCGTCCATGTATGTAGTTGTTCAGTAGAAAGCGTTTCACTCAGTCATCGAGTTCATAAGTGAAGCTGCTGCTGCCACGATCAATGCATTTGAAACTCTTTCAGAGCAATTCCACATAAAAACCAGATGGTGGGCTACATATGCAAAATCGCCGATCTTTTGAAACTTAGCACACCAGCTGGCCTTGACAACAGAAATCCGAGTCTGATTTTCATGTGTTTTTGAGTTTTAATAACAATTTTCCCTTTTTGTTGTTTACGCAATCTCGAACTGTTGTGGTACCTCAAACGATCTCACATGATTTTTCGCATGCTTAACACAACTAACCAAGGTCACATTTCCTCACACTTTTTGATGAAAACTGATGAAATGTAAAAGAACGGAAACCATCCTCCATATTTTTGCAATAACAGGACGTGCATGTAATCTCCAACCTTGAATTATCATTGGATTAGTTAAACAAAACATCAGGTGTTTTAGCAAATTGGGGTTTCAAAATTGATTTTTTTTATATAACACTAGGTCATATTAGAGCATAAATTTTAGGTAAATTCTGTGAATTCCAAAAATAGCTTCAATCCTCTTGTCAGTCAGAGTGAGCCCAAATCACAAAAATGTCCAAATTCGAGGGCTATGCTTAGCACTAAATGGGGAAGAGACCAGATTTTTAAAAGCACTCCACAAAGCTCGATCTTAGGAGTGTCTACACGGAGAATTTTAACTTCAAATATTACTCGTTATAGAAGGCAGAATAAGCAACATCTTGCCACTTGTGACTGGCTTGGGAGTTTTCTCCCCTGCTGGAAATTCAATAGTATCTGTGAGTTGCAAATATCTTTTTCTTACTAAACTTACATAAATCTTTATGACCACCAATGCCAAACTCTGTCACCTGGCGTGCGTTCAGTAGACGATAGGACCTACGCTAGGACCTAGCTAAAACCTAGTCAAAGTCACGTGCTCTCATTTAAAATGCACGGCAATATCTCACGTAATCTCGCGAAGTCTTGCTTTTTAGCGAGGTCCTATCGTTACTGAACGGGAGGCAGTTCTTCAAGTCTGATTTTTGTCATACTGACATGAAAAAGTGTAAAATATGCCTTTATAGCCAAGTGCCATTGAGTGCAAATATTGCAACAGTGTACTTTGGGAAAGAGCATCCCAACACATGCACAAAATATTAGCTCATACGGTTTTGATATGGAATCACTCTTCAGCCGTATTGAGGGTAGCATTTGTGTTTCAAAATGTTTTCTTATCGTGTATTTCCATTACCAATTCAAGTCGCAGAGAATGCGCGCATGCGCCATGTTCTAGTGTCCAATTTTAGGGGTGTCTAACTCCAACAGACGCCGAAGAGTTTACTTTTTGAGACGCTAAGGGTTTCAATATTTTTTAGGTTACGGAAATAGAATCCTGTCACTGACAAATTATGAAAAAAACAGCCTAATTACATGTAGATTTTCGTTATTGTCCTGTTAAACAAGGCTAAACGCAGCTTCGAAAAGGTTCTTAAAAATTCGGTAACTTGTGTTACCTTGTGTTGCAAACTGACGAAACCATGTTACTGTGACTACCACCGACAAATAAAACCCTATGTTTGGGTGCTGTCATGATGGAAATGCGATGTTGGGTGACTTTCATGAGAACCCATATAGATAATGAGGGCCTTGTGTCATTAATCAATCAATCATTGGTCAAAAAACTTTTAATATGGTCATTTAGTTTTTGAGATTTGAGCTGTTGAAATAACAAAAATATGGGCTTTGGAGAATACATCATTGGTATTGTCACATCCATTTTGGAACAAAAACTAAATCTGGCTTAGGAGCAAGAAAGTTTGATACTGGTAACTCCTGTAGGTAATCACTGAACATCAATAAAAAACTGGAGCAACGCAATAGAATTCATTTACTTGTTAATACCACTACATGTACTTCTGAATTACAAAAAAAGTTGTGTTTAGAAAAAGGGAGATAATACCGTCTTAATTTTCTTCACACTTGTGCAAATACAAATGTATAAGCTAATGGAAAAACTTTATCCTAAGACATACTCATCTCTTAACTATCATCAGAGTCACATCACCATCAATGAGATGCCTATTTCCATCAACTACCCTCAAAGAAATACAGAAAAGCACTTTTCATCATCAGTAAACATTGTATGCATAAATCTCACATAACACAGAGGTCATGGAGGGGGCTACGGAGAATACAAAATATGCAGATACCTGTTTATGAGTGGATGAACACTTGTGCAATGCAATAGAATTCATTTAATTGTTAATACCAACACTTCTGAATCAACAGAGAACATTCATGTTTTAATAATTATCCTTTTAAACGGATATGCAATACAATATATATAAATTGAGGGCTGCGTAGAATGCAGGAGGTACGGAAAATATGAAAGACATTTTGCTTATGATCAATTTAAATGCTGCACTTGGTCTAATATTTTTTGTGGGCCAAAGTTAGTTTTAAGATTCCCAATGTGCAGTATCAAATATCTTTCGTCTCTAAACATCCGTGCAAAATGGCGGCCACTAAAGTGATTGTTCGGTTGGTTAGAGTGTTGATTAATTAATAATTAACAAACACTGTTAAATGTTTGAACAGTATTAATTAAATGAAGTGCTCTTCAAATACAAGTGAAACGAGGAAACGATAATTAGGCCATAGGACCACGATTCACGCATGTGAAAATGGTACACCAAGATATAACCTGTACCTGTTAACTTAATTCCTTTTACACACGCGTTCACCGTTGGAGGAAATTTAACCTTGTCATGTGTCCGCTTTGCGCAAACTCCCGTTTTAATACTAAATGATGATAAATTTAAGCATTTACTTTTAATACAAAGCCTTACAATTCGAAAAGTTGTAGCTTTTCCGGTGTACGACAGGCGTAGCAACTGCACTTAATGGCAAAATGACATACAGTTTTGACTTGTACGAGTGCCAGCCTACTTAACAAATTATCGCAATGACAGTCAGCTTCAGCCTCCGCATTACGTCACTGTGTGCAGTAATACACACACTGCAAGTGCACGGGACAAGTGATCTTAAAAGCAACTACTATACCAAAACCGGCCGAACATCACCCAGGTGTTTAAAATATCGTCTACTCGGATATATAGCAATTTCGGAGCGATTCAGATGAGATTCTGTCCTTATGAATCGAATGACCAGCTAATTACAATCGTAAGTTGCATTTCAACTATCCAATCGTTATTCTTTATTTTTATTTTAAAAACAAAAAGGTGATGCGTTCGAATTCTTATTAAATACGCATTGTTGTCAACGTTATTGCCATTTTCTTTGTTTTCATGCGACATTCGATTATTCGCAAAAGAGCTCCTACTAATGTGTTATATGATACTGCATGAATAAAATCGATTTCTTAAAAATTTTAATACATGTAAGTAACTCATGAGCCTGAATAACGATAGCTTTTCCTCTTGCGACTGACAATGTATCATGTGCGCTACTCAAATATATCTCATTACAGTCTGGCTATTTTTGGTCTTTTCGCGCAACAGTGGGTAAACCCGAACACAAAGAATTGAATCGAGTGCATATTTTAACAAAACCCGAGACGTAACATTAAATTATTTATTGTTGTTGACTAGGGATATTCGTTTGTACAAAATATATGCGCTTTACTTAAAATAATTAACATTTACATTCATACCAACGTCTGAGGAGTGAGGATAGGACAGAGGAAACAACAGGTTTTAAGAAGGGCAGCCTTTCAACACTATTCGTGTCTAATGAAGCGGCATTATATCTGAGAGCGAAATTTAAAATTTAAAAATGAAACATGAGGTATACTATGCAACATGTGGAAACAATTCTTATATATTTAATGTAATAAAGAAAAATTTCCGTCGTATTACAGCATATTACATGTTCAACAAGCTCACAATGTATATTCCAACCCTTGTAAAACCTGACCAGGCTACGCGTGTTGCTGGAACTCCTCATCATGACTAATGCAGTTCATCACTGTGTTGACGGATAAGCCTACAATGTAGATGGCCCTCCAAAGTTTTTGCTGATTTTAGGATTGAAAAGACTGGTCGTGTAAGCTCCAACCGTCCCGCAAAATCTAAAAATGAAAATATGAACACTATCATGGTCCAAAGACTACAAAAAAATCTTGCACACAGTTAGTGAAACTGATACCAAAGTCAACTTTCCATCCCTTACGACTGCCCGAAGTGCAACCAACTACATGAACTTCAAAAAACGAGCAAAATACACCGAATAAGTAGGTTTCACCCCAAAGAAATGATTTGCAAGCGATTAGTAAGAACTGGGAGGCAGTGCACTCAGACTCATAAAACTCTCATTTTACAGATTGGTGTCGAACATAACAGACAGATATTTTACATATTAAAAGTGCCTGAAGGATACCTGAATTTCCAGCTAAATAACATTCTCCCGTTTTCGATCATGAAATGCCACGGCTGCGCAAAAAGTGGGTCAAGAGGTATAAACCTGGCAATCTTTTCCTTACAAAAGTGAACTTAAAGTTTTTCGCTGAAAACTTAAGTTTTGGCAAAAAAATATTTTTTTTTGAAAATAACTTAAATTTTAGAGGAAAACCTTTATATCTAACGAAACACTTAATTTTTTAAAAGAAACCTAAGTTTTTAAAACTTAAATTTTCCGACAAAAACTTTAATTTTCAGCACCATCTTAAGTTTTTGAGAGAAGACCATGGCGATATCTTCGGTGGCGGATAGAGAGGGGGGCCAAGGGGACCATGCACCCTCTAATTTTCGCCAAGATTCCATTTGGCAGTGGGGGTGCGAATGTCTGACGGGTGAAATCATGGCAAATAATCTGCACTGGCCCCCCTAACTCAAAATCCTGGATCCGCCCCTGATCTTTACATGGATAACATTTCTTGTAAATGGGTTATTCCTGGATTCTTAAGAAGCTGCAACATAATTTTATGTTTTCTAATATCTCCTCATTGTTTTCAGGTCTCTATTAACTTGGCGGAGTACTTGGAAGAACTAGATATCCAAACAAACATGTAGACATCGAAACAATCACCGCAGTGGTGGTATTGGTCTTTCTACACCCACATGGCAGATAGAGCTCCATATGTTTCATTGTTTACTTAAAAATAGTGCTGCTGTCAGGGTTTGAATTAGAAACAATATTTGAAAAGTCTCCTTGGTCAAGCCAATCCGCTTATAAGCTTTAACAAGCTCACAGATTCGTGTAGCCATTTGTTCAAGCCAACGTAAAGCTTCTTGGTTTTGCAATAAGTTTCAAAAGGTACAGTATACGCTAAAGTATGTATGTGAGATTAAACTTTCATTCCTATTGCGGGCTGTGCCTGTTGAATGGCCATGTAACATTAGTAAGGAGAAATTCCAGGGCTATGTTCAAGACTGTTAGTTAGAATACGACTAGCGCTGCTCATTGTGTAGAGTTGCGCATTGCTCTATCAGGCTTACCTCGTAAACTAAGAAAAGTTCATAAAAATAATGGGAATTGTTAGTTTATTGCAGTTGCAAACAATTTCATCATCTGATCAGTATATTCCTTAGATTCTCATAGAAGTTGAAATGAAAAGATACGAAATACGTTATCTGGTTAGCCTGAAGTCCAACTTTTATTAACATAGTATAATTGTTATACTATACATTGTACATGGTTTGCTCTAGATTATGATTGCATGCTAGGTTACCATGTGTATGTTTTGTGCTCAAGTTGTGTAGGATAAATTTGTTTTGAATGTCTCAGTAGTGAATCCAGGATTAAAATTATTTAAAACTCTAATCAACACAACTGGAAAACTGGCTCACTGCAGCGTATGCTTGGAGTAAACTTGCACACTTGTACTTGAATCCTGGAGAGTGATTGGTTAAGCTTGAGTTTGAAGACTATTTTCTAGGCTCTGTATAGCAGTCAGTAAGTGCATGCAAGTTTTACAAATCAGTGTTGTATAAACAGCACAATAAATATCCAGCAAGTTAACTTGTCTTATACTGATATCTTTTATCTTTTATATTGCAATTTTTTTTTTCTAATTGTCGACATTTGACATCTGTAGCTAGTGTACAATTAGTTGGTTCTTCACAATTGTTGGCCTCAAGTCGCATTTATTTGAAATTAAAACATATGATCTTTACAATCAGACTCAAATACAGTCGTAAAAGAAATTCAGTGTTCGAAGCTCTGAAATGTCCACTTTGGCCAATCTCGTGACCAAAAACGCTTCACACCAAGAAAATTATCATTAATATCACATCGATTTTGATTCGCTGTTTTAATTTTCCACGAAACTGTACTTATTTGAAAACATCCACAAATTTTAAAGAAGATGTTGGAGGCGTCATTATCAAATGTTTAGTAATAGTGTCTCAAAGAGGAACAAAGTGATAGTTGTGGTGTGGCATCCAATAGATACGTGTAGAAGTAGAGAGGATTAATGCCTCCCTTCCCTTAACAAACTGCATCATATTTTTTGCATGAACGGATTTTTGGCGCATGTTTACCCTAATAGCGCTGCATGGCGCTCTAAATAGTGTTTGGTGCCACTAAAAAGTGCATTTCTAGGTTTTTACTGAGACATGGATTGGCATGGTCCCCTCAGTAGTTTTGGGGCCCGCGTGCACGTGCCTTAGTGGACCCTTTGGAAAAGACGGCACTACCCGTGATAACTCAATACCTTAAACACCGGATCACCAATGGACACTGCAAAACTTTATAAGCCAATCAAATTGCAACAAGACTCGATGATAGTTTTTATCACCGTTGGAGCAACTAATCTTGTAGCCCAGAAAGATTGCAATGCGAAGCAACTATAGTTTGTTTACCGAACAGCCAGTGATTAGACATCCGTACAATGTATTATTGGGCTGGTGTAGACCACTGAATAGGCTGCAAAGTTGGGCATCAGTGGCGGATGTGACGCTGCGCGGAAAAGTTGTTTGCTTCTCTCATGACAAATTCCAATTACATGGCTCTAACAGTTTAAGTGAAATGTGATCAAAACGCGCCGACAATCTATTGTTGTAGTTCGCGTGTAAAAAAATTCCGCCGCTTTCGCTTCGCAACATTAGCCATAGTAGGCGTGGCTTACTGCGTATGTCGGGACTATCTATTGGACGAAGTGACAAATCCACCATTATCCCATGGAATGCTCCTAGTGACTATAAAACCCATTTATACAGTGGATCATGACGACAAATTCACGCCTTGGTTTCCGTCGGCGATTTCCTTAGCGATGGCTGCTCTGATATCTCTAGTTAATGTCGTGAGTGTTACCTTTGTCGTGCATGTTGACTTGGGGAGCGCTGGTGGTACATACATGTACTTCGGAAATAAGGTTAAAGATGCTCGCAGGGTTGGTTTTGATACCACTAAAGTCAGACCACCTACTGTGTCTTCCATCAAGTGCGGAGCGGAATGTTCCCGTGACGCCTCGTGCGATGCCTGGGCGTACAAGGAGTTCGGAAAACTTTGTCACAAATACTCTATCGACGGCGACAATCCTGGCAAGCTGGAAATTGCGCACGGATGGGTCTATTATGAAAAAATGTCGAGAGGTTAGAGCTTTAATTTCAAGGGTTGTGGCACTAAGTACACTGCAAAGTTTTACACAACTGTCACAATTTGGTGACTGGTGGCTGAAGGTATTCTTGCATGTTGTTTTCATTTTGTTAGGTTCCTTTGATATGCTAGATACTTGCAGGAAGAGAAAACCAGGAAGGGACAACTAGCTAAACCGCCGTTTTTGGCCTCCTTCCCCGGACTAATTTCAGGACTTAAGTTTCGTTTAAAAGGAAACAGATGATTTTATCAGAGAGATTAAAGCTTTTTCTATAGAAGGATATCAAAAAATCACTTTGCAACCTTAAACAGTGGTGTAATTGTACTTTGAAAATATCGACTTCAGCGCACGCAATCGCAACTTCCCACACGCAGTCACGTGTACATGTATTTAAGCTTTCCCGTCGATGTATAGATGGCGCAGTAGTCAAGATCTCCCTCATTTGCATATCAAATTTGCATGTGGGAGTTCTGAGACTCTCGTCAGTTTAGTTGTTGTCGAGCGCAACATCGAAATTTCCGCGGCTACCTATCGTGTCAACAAAAGTTCGAAGTGTCAGAACTGTAGACGGAACGCGCGGCATGTCTATGGTTCCTGTTCTTCAGTTGACGAAAACATCGCTATCGTCATAAAGAATGACCGTGGGAAATTCATTTTGAGGTGGACATCTGTATCCAAGAATAAATATTAATACTCTGTAATATCTCACCCTCCGCGTTTCGTTTCTTCGACGTTGGTTGAGGTTGCGGTATCGTGAAACAACGCCGTCAGGTGAGAGAAGTTGCACCGAATAACTGGAATTGGCTACAGTTCTTTCCTTTAGAATGCCCGGACTCAACTGTGCCATTTTCTTGGCCTTTTCATCGGCCTTCTCCTGCGCCAATCAACCTTTTATCTGCTACAGAAATGGTATGCCTAATTTTCTAACATTTTAGTACACTTTGTGGCTCTGCTACAATTAGCACTGCCATAATCTTATTTCTTAATTCCGCCACTGTATGCATACTTGGAAGTTAGTTTTGCTAAGTGTTTTTCCAAATTAAGCCACAACAGTTGTTCATCATTAAATGCCTCAGATTCCTCGACGCCATGGACATTTCCGTCAACACAAAACGCACCCTTGCCATTCTTAAAAATTCGTATATATGTGCTATAATTGCTTCGAATGACCGGCAGTAACCGTGGCTGGAATGTCGGCAGCTTCGCGACTAAGTCTACAGCTAACTCCCGTTGAAATTCTCCATACTTCAAAATCCTTGTTTGCAGGTGCTGATAATTGCCTTCAATGGTTTTCATAATAAGAGAGTAGAAATCCGAGTTGTCACACACGCCCACTGGCCTGGTGCTGCCTTATATTTTCACTGGCCACCTTGCTGCAGTCGACTTGCGCAATAGCCGAATTAGTGTCCTCATTTGTGGTCACTTGCCGGATACAGGCCCATGAGACAAGTTGCAGCAACAAATTCAGTACGAATCCATAAATCCTTTTACACGCACAATTAAATGCGCAAAACTGCTCCTGTATTTCTTAAACATATAATTTAATGCTCAAGCTATACAACGAGTGCGTGTTGAAACACAACATTGACCTTTGACCAAAGATGGACTCCTTGCATCAGGACCTTACTAAGCGGGGGGAGGGCGAGTGCCACCCCAAAAAAATTGCACGCCTCAGGGTTAAACCATGGCAACCGACAAAGGTGTGCGGCTGGGGAAAGACAAAAAAGAAAGACTTCGAATACTGATCAGAGAGAAAACTCAAGATAACTTTGACAACTCGGTATCAGCGTATGGTTTACCATTTGAGGGGCCTGACGAGGACAATTGTTGTTAGGGTCTCCGTTTTTGCAGCATACATGTAGGTCGTCTAAGCGCTCTTGAAAATGTGCACTTAATCATTCATGCATGTATTTCGAAAATTCGAGAAAATTTGTAAAGGAAAAATTTTGCGGAGCGTATTAAAGGAGCATGCCACCCAAAAAACAACCTAATTTGTATCAACTTAGATCGAGTAGTTCTACTCCATAACGGTTGCGTTACCTGACACCTGACGGCAGACTGAGGTGTTGAAATTATCCAATGACGTAATTGGTTTCACACGCAGTCTGTTCAGCAGTTCACAACGGGTTACTGGTGTCGGCTTATAGCTTGAATTCATCGTTTTACACCAATAAATCATCAAACTTCGATGTAAAACCCTTAAAAATACACCTAGTTCTTATAAAAACGTGTTGTTTTATTTCGCTGTTACGGATTTATTAGTATTTGGACACGGCCGTAGCCTACAACGGCTCGGCAGGCCAATAACGTCCGTAGCAGCAGTTTGGGGTCTGTTCGGAGATAAATTCGAAGTATTTTCTGTGAGATACAGACAGGAGAACCTAGTCTGTGTTGATTAGAATTGTGTTTTTTTGAGTTCTAAACACGCAAAACGCTCGTTATCCTGGCCAGTGGCTCGGAGCCCGATCAGGCCCGTCGCGGCCGCCCGGATAGACTCGTTATCCCGACCAGTGGCTCGGAAACTGATCATACATCACGAACATAAACCAGCCAAAGTTGGAAACTTAACTTCTAGTCAGGAAAATACTATACTAGTGAGCCAAAGTAATGTGCACGTGATTATGTTGGTTAATTAGCCACGAAACTGCAAATCGTCGGGGCCGCGAATTCAGGTTCCGCTTTGTCCAAAGCACCGTCAGAATGAGCGCACCCAGCCTTCAATATGGGGGGGCTCGAATTTCTGACATTGTGGACCTTTTGGTAACAAAAAAGCGGGTGAGCAAAAAAAAAAAAAACGGGGGCACCACTGTGAATTGCCCGATTGTGCTTATTAAGAGGACTTTAGTCTCATTTTCTCGGACTTTTTGTTTCCCAGAGGCGGACCTTTTTGCCCACTTCGCCACTTTGCGCTCGTTTGACCCCCCGAGCCCCCATGGGTGTGCGCATGGTCAGGGCAGAAGTTATACATTGACAATCATTGAATAATGTAAATCTAAATAAAGATTCCCCTAACACCTGGCCGTGGGATGGAAATCGAGTTGTTTCACAGCAGTTTCTGCCATCAAACACTAAATTAGCATGAGCTCACACGGCCTCGGTGTCCCGTCAATTAGTTTTATTGCACCTAAAGCCGGTAACGCAGTGATTTATTCATTGCTGGCTTCTCAAATCATTTGCACTCACGAACACTCCAAAGGCATTACAAATTGCATATAATGAGACAGACTTTGTTTCAGTTTTACATAAGTATTGGTTAGGGTGAGAATAATTCATTTTGAAACAGAACGCTCAGTAATAAACGTCAACATGGCAACTCGCAATCCCCCGCGACTAAGACGAGAGCTCATCAGTCCCGACGAAGACTTCGCAGGTGGATCGTTAGGTTTCACAGGCTATCAGTTCGAACAGGAATACAGTAATGAAGAAATACTAAAGAGGC
>NMRA01000159.1:371173-436723 GCA_002633005.1 Phoronis australis
CGGGGGGGGGGGTCAAGGGAGCCATGGCCCCTCTAAAATTCTCCCAGACACCATTTGGCAGTTCGGGGTGCGAATTGCTGACTAGCATATGAGCGCACTCAGGGGGGATCGGAGGGCGAATGCACAAATGGATAGGCCTTGGACAAACCCCCGTTTACCGTTTTTTTTTAGTAATAAGGTTCACAAACCCATAAAATTCGAGACTGCTGCATCCCTACATTTTAGGCTGGGCGCGAGCATGTCGTGAAATTCTGGTTATTCCTCGCCCTGGCCCCCGCTAACTCAAAATCCTGGATCCACCCCTGTCTAGGCCATTGAAACTCGATCCCAGCGGGTATAAATACCTTTCCTTTCTCACTGAGTGACATTAACTTTTCCTTTCAGAAGGAAGGCTTGATACTAATGGTAAAAACGTTTTAACTTGGTACGCATTATGTGAAAATGATTGTCTTATTGTCAGTAAAAAACCCGTTAATGTTACACTTTGGTGAACGAATAAATTTTTTATCAACAGGCTAGTTTGTCGCTAATTATTTAAACCACAGTATTTCTTCAGTTTTAATTCCCCATACAGTGCAGTTGTGCTGTTTCTTCATAAAGATGAAGTGATTACCGATTAAGCTTGCAAACTATCATTTTCCTGTTGACCTATAGAAATGTCCGGCGATCAAAATGAAGTATTCCCTTTGATTGCATTTGATTCGTTTCTGTTTGAAACTATTTTTAGAGCTTTCTTAAGAGAGTCTTTGAACAGTTTTAAGTTTTGTGTTAACTTGTCTATAACAAAAGTTACTTGGAAGCAAAGTATGTTTTCAATCGTAGCTAGCTGGATAAGAATCTGTCATGCAGAAGATTTGAGAACCACATATTATATAGAACGGAACATCATTATTTATTAAAAACAATTGTAATTTTCCCAATGCAAGGGCTGACTTTCTGAATTGAGAGGTTCAATTCCCTCAGGTTATTACTGAAGGACTGCTTTTCACTTGGTCGATAGCTAAAATAGACGGTAAAGCGGCTATGATATGCTTACACAGCTTTTTGCCAACGGTATGTTTTTGGTCTGTTTTCTACGGTACGTTAGCTATTGACTTGACTTTGTAACAGATAGAATAGTCTTTTCTTTGCTTGTTTTTAGGCATCGGCCCATTATATCTACTTGTTAAGTTGAACGATGTGGGCAGTGTTCTATTAAGTTGAGTCTTTCATTGTGTCTACAACTGATTTGCATATCAACACAGGTCAATGCGTGCGGGTATCGTCTTAGCTGATGTCCAGTGTGTATCATGGAGGTGGTGAAGTACATTTTAGCCATGCGCTTTTTGTTTTTACACATATTTCTGAGTGGAATTTTTGTTGAATCACCAACTTGTCTACGTTCTATATACATCGCACTTAGTATTTTAATTGATGGACCCAATTTGCCATGTCTTTCGTCGGAGCATGGTTAGTTATCTTATCTTTAAACTCCAGAGGTTTAAGGGACAAAATTAAGACAAAAGATGTCTTAGAATTTTTGAGACGGAAGTGTTGAGGTATCTATTGCTTGTAAGAAACTCATTTAATTGAATCATAAATTTGTCTTCTTAGGGCCCAGTGGGGATATGATGTTTTCTTGAGCACTAAATAAAAGCTTTGAATGTGAAGTTGGTAAAATCCGTCTTGATGATAAAGGAAGTCTTGTTGTCATCGAATTACTAATTGAAAATCGAGTCTCAATAACGTTAGCTTATATTTATGATCCCAACAAGGTTAACCCTGAATTTTTTAGAACCCTGCTTCAAGTAGTCTCTGACTACAATTCAGAGTTCATAATCATTTGCGGCGAATGGAATTCGGTTCAGGGTTTCAATCTTGATTGTTTAGGATACAAACACCAAAACAATCCGGCTGCAAGAAAACAAGTTATCAGTCTGATGTCGCAGTTAAATTTGATCGACCCGTGGCGGTTACGTAACCAAAATACAACAAGCTGCACTTGGTTCAGTATTAACCCTTGTAAGCAACCGCGTCTGGATTTTTTCTAGTGTCCGACGAGTTTTCCTCTTGGATAGAAAATATTGAAACGTCCCCTGGTTATAGAACCAATCATCATTGTGTCTTGACTACTATTCAGGCCTCTAAATTTGTTAGGGGTAAGGGTCTATGGCGACTTAACAAATCCTTATTACGTGATGTAGAATACATTAGCAATGTGACAAAATCATAGTTGAAACAGAGAAGAATATTTATCTCCTGATAATGACTAGAATTTTTCAGATGGTCAGTCGACTATAGACAACTCTCTTCTTCTTGAGATGATTCTATTGAATATTAGAAATTATACTTTGTCTTATTCGA
Source organism: Phoronis australis (assembly GCA_002633005.1). Classification (NCBI taxonomy): domain Eukaryota; kingdom Metazoa; phylum Phoronida; family Phoronidae; genus Phoronis; species Phoronis australis. The sequence continues at coordinate 373,517 of NMRA01000159.1, forward strand.
GCTTCAAGAAAAAAGAAAAGCATCGACATGAAAAGAATTTAGAGGAGCAATTAAGTCTTCTTAAAGAAATGATGTGCAACAATAATTGTGCTCTGCTCTTTGAAATTTATTCAGATTTGCAGAAATATTACGAAAATATTAGAAAAGACAGAGTGAAAGGCATGATGATGAGATCTCGGGCAAAATGTATCAAGGATGGTGAAAAACCGTCCAAATATTTTAGTAACTTACAAAAACGCAATGACGTGAAGAAAAGTGTTGGCAAACTTATAGACGAGACAGGACGAAGCTTGACAAACCAAAAGCTATAATGTGTGCAATCGAAAAATTCTATGCAAATTTATATGCAGCCAAAGAAAATGACTCTCTCCAATATGAATTGGAAGACTTGGTGACCCCTGAAAATATATCGAAACTATACGCCGACTTGAAGGAAAAACTAGAAGGACCAATAACATGTACTGAAGCTGCTGCTGTCCTTAAATATATGAAAAATGACAAACTCAAGGGACTGATGGTTTTCCTGTAGAGTTTTACAATTTTTTTTTTGAAAGAATTATCGCCATTTTTGATCAAATCTTCTAATTACAGTTTTTGAAGCGGCCGTCTCTCTACCACTATGCATCAAGGTGTCATTACTTTGATTCCTAAGGGCAAGAAACCACGTGAATACATTAAAAATTGGAGACCAATCTCCTTACTAAATTCAAGTAATAACTATTATCAGCATGTATTGCACAAAGGATAAAATCTGTTTTAAGAGGCATTATCTGATGAAACCTACAGAGGTCGGTGGAGGCAAGTTAAAATGCATGGACTTTGAAAATGGGGTTTTATTAAGTTTACCAAACAATAAAAGAAAAACTTATTTCAAAAAATCCTTAAAATGTTTTTGTATGGATTACAGCACATCCAATATTCCCATGTATTCCAGAAGGAAAGTGGCTAGCCAGTGTGGAATTTCAAAAGGCTTTTATTAAAAAGTGGTTCCAAACTATTTGAAAATAAGTTAATTCATCCAAATCAAACTGGATTTCTCCCAGGTCGTTTTATCGGGGAGAACACAAGAGTGATTTATGACATGTTACAATATACTCAAATTAAGGATATTCCCGGTCTTCTGGTATTAATTGATTTCGAAAAAGCCTTTGATCCTGTGTCCTGGGGATTTCTTAAGAAAGTTCTACACTGTTTCAATTTTGGTGACGATATTATTCGTTGGTTCACAATACTCAATCAAAGTGTCCAACTGCTGGTCATTCAATATGGTTTTACGTCTAACTACTTTAACATTTGCCGAGGTTGCAGACAAGGGGATCCCCTTTCACCTGATCTTTCTGTTGTGTGCCGAAATTATGGCATCTATGTTGAGGCAATGCGAGAATGTTAAAGGCATACAAGTAGGCTCTTCAGAGTATACATGTAAATTAGTGCAATATGCAGACGACACGGTCCTCTTTCTAGATGGTTCAAAGACCTCTTTAAAATCGTCATTTAACCTGCTTGATCAGTTTGCTAAGTATTCTGGTTTGACACCCAATATCGATAAAACTGTTTGTATATTAATTGGTTCCAAGATATGTTGTGGTGATAAGCTTTGCTGTGAAAAAGATTAAAAATGGGCAAGTTCCCAGTTCACATCTCTTAGAATTACCTTCTCTGTCAACTTACAGGACATGGTTCACTTAAACTACGATGTAAAATTAAACGAGGTCAGAAAAGGCATTGTAAATTGATCAAAAAGAAATTTAACCACCTTTGGTAAGATAAAAGTTGTCAAATCCTTTTTATTATCAAAACTGATTCATTTCTTTTGCACACTTCATTTTCCAAATGCTTCATTTTCAGGACATTGAAAAATATTTTTAACTATATATTGGGTACCTCTTCTGATAGAATCTCTAGAAAAACTATGGTACAGATATCTGAAGATGGAGGTGGGAATATGGTCCCTATTGCGTCATTTGTCAAAGCTATTAAACTGACTTGGATTGGGAGATGCTTCAAAAACTATCATAACAATACTTCTTCTTGGCTAAATATTTTATGTGAAACTATTCCTAATATAAAAAGTGACTCTTTTCAGTCTGGTTCTTGTTTTTTCTATGAAGTATCTAACCGTACTAAGGATATTTTTGGAAGGATATTTTTACATCTTATACAAGTTTATCAATCTGTGTGAGATAGATGACCATTTGTACCAACCTTTGCAGTATAATCCCAAAATTTGTATAGACAGTAGTCAATTTTTTTGGAATGAGTGGTTTCAAAAGGGTATAAGATACATATACGATTTAATTGACCTTGATCAAGGATATATTTATGATTATCATACCTTTTGTACACGTTTTCAATTTTGCCCTTGTATGACTCAATTTTATGGAATTCGAAGTTCAATACTTCGTTCTTGGAATCATCTAAGAGACAAGAGTACTATAGTCACTCCACTTTTTCCAGAACATATTTTTCGAATCTCATCGTAAAATAAAGGGACTGGGAAAATCTATTAATTATTCATATCCAAATTGTATGTGTAACCTGTATCGGAATTGAAGTGGGAGAAAGGAATTATCTTATGCGATGTTACTCATTCTTGGAAAAACTTAATTCTGTAATATACAATTGTATTTCCGATGTCAGACTCAGATGGTTTCAATTCCGTATCAACCACAGACTTATTGGTACAAACTCTTATTTAAAGAAAATTGGTGTTAGTGAATCGTCTTTATGTTATTTCTGTGTGTTGTATTGGGAATGTTCACTTGTTCAGAAGTTTTGGGGATGTTTAAGGTGGTCTTTGTTTCAAAAAACTTGCTCTAAAATGCTTAAATACTTAAGTTTTTGTCAAAAACTTAAGTTTTTGAGGATAAAAACTTATTATAAATTTTTCAGACCAAAAATTTAAGTTTTTCAATGAAAACTTTATTTCATTTTTGTAGGGGCTTAGTTAGAACACAGATTCAAAAATCAAGCATTAATTGCCGTTCGTAACCTTCACATCTGGCACAAACTTAAAATACACAGCTAACCTATCAGATACCAATTTTGTTGAAATTACCAGAGGCAAATTCAAAAAAACAATATAGCGCCACTTTAGGAAGTGATGGAGTGGGACTTCCGCTTGCCCGTGTGCACGTCTATACAGTTAGCCTACTGATGAAATTTTGGAAGCGGCAGAAGGTGAACCAGTTTTCAAACACTGTGCACTGTAATGAATCACAAGATGACGTCACCTCGAGTCTTACACCCTCCGCCTTTCATAAAGTGTCATCGTTTCCGCACCTCCTCTCGAGTAATGACGTAATACATGTGTGTGTCAATACTCCCTATGATCGTCTCGTCCTCACGTATCGCCTTAACAGTCTTTGATTTCAAGGAGTCGAAGCTTTGAGGCCGGGTCAAGATAATGTGAGGTGACTTATTATTAGTATTTATGTTATTGAGAGAAATGGTATAATGTGAACTTCGAATTAACATTAAGTCATTTTAAACAACCCAAATTACCCTAGACACTTAGGCACTAGACTTGAAAACGGAAGGCGCAATTTCTGGATTGTTTGCATGGATGTTGACATAACTTATGTGTACCGGGTACCAAATAGCAGAGCGTCTTTGTGAACATGTTGCAACAATTTTCTCCTAGTCGTCGACATTTGACATCTGTATCGAGTGTACAATAAGTTGGTTCTTCACAATTGGCCTCAAGTTGCATTTTTTGAATTTAAAACATTTGATTTTACAATCAGACTCAAATACAGTCGTAAGAGAAATTTAGTGTTCGGAACTTTGAAATTTCCACTTTGGCTAATCTCGTGACCAAAAACGCTTCACATCAAGAAGAATATCATTTATATCACCTCGATTTTGATTCGCCGTTTTAACTTTCCACTAAACTGTACTTATTTAAAAACGTCCACAAATTTTAAAGAAGCTGTTGGAGGCGTCATTATCAAAAGTTTAGTCAGGAGTGACTCACAGAGGAACAAACTGACAGTTGTGGTGTGACATTCATTAGATACATGTATAAGTAAGTAGAGATGATGAATGCGCCCTTCTCTTAACAAACTGCATCATAATTTTTGCACGAACGGATTTTTGGCGCATGGCGTTCTAAATAGTGTTTGGTGCCACTAAAAAGTGCCTTTCTAGGTTTTTACTCAAACATGGATTGACGTGGACCCCTCAGTAGGTTTTGGTCCCGCGCCGCAGGGATATACTTAGCCACTCGCCTAGTCGCCAATGGGAGTAAAAACGTGCTGGGCGCGTATAAGCTGACTTGCCGGTCGCCCAGGTGGCGAGCGAATTTTCAGAACGCAAAAACACTATATTGTTTCCCAGGTGAGCATGAATAAATTTTCTCCTCGACCCTTGTGCTGTTTTTATCATGAATTTAAGGTTCAGTTTAGTCAGCGTGTTGATGCTCCGGCAGTAAACATCTACCGATTCAGTAGATGTCACCCGTTACGCGATTCGTCTCGACAAAAGAACACAGTGTGTGTTTATGCACAAAGGAATTTGTGGGCTAGTCTGAATCGAAGAAAAGGGTGCGGGGAGGGGGAAGGCGGAAGACCGGTCCATGTACTGGCAGCAAGTGAAATGCCGTTATTCTTGGAACTGATTTCTTATTGTAATGTACAATACAATGTCAGTTTAGCTAAAATCATTCGTCCTAATAAGCGCCCATGCCCCTGTTAGCGACCCCCGCATTCGTTTTCAGACTTCGCTAAAGTAAGTGTCCAGTCCATGAACGTGTACATATGCGAAAATGTCTTACCTACAGTTCTAAAATTCTACAGTAATATCTTCATTTTATCAATAATATCCAACAGTCCTGAAAAATCGTTGTGCGCAGAATTTCTAGATCACGAGCCTCGCCGCTATGTTTGTATTTAGCCGTGGCTGTACACTTCAAAAAGAACGCAAAAATTCTGCTGATCTTGCGAGGAACTTGTCCCACTAAGGCCAGGACTTTCAGAACAGACGCAGCGTACTTGTCAACGGGATTGTATTGTATCTTTCCGGTACAGCTCTTCTTCCTCAACAGGAATGCATATTACTTTTGTACACGTGAAAACCGCGAATCAAAACTTGACGACTGTTAATGAGCACGTGGCCAAGAAGCGCGCGCTAGGGCCCACATAATAGTATGTGGGCCTACTACCGACAAATGAACTCTGATGACACGCACGCGCTCGCTCACTCGGAGCACACCTGCAGACTAACTTCAAGCCAAACGTCACGTCACAACAAGATGTGTCTTCGTCCAGATTTTTCGCTTGTTGCGAGGTGCGATCTAGTCCAGATTTGGACTACGGTTTATCCCTACTCCACAGGAACTTAACAATCTTATAAGTACGCTATTTGGAAAACTTAAAGGAGAATGCCACCCGATTTAATTAGTGTTTTTTACCGTCTTAATCTGTCTATATCCACATCACCTCGTATACGGTTTCACCTCGCCGAGTGGTGTCGCGTTAACCTGTGAGGAAGGTGAGAAACGACTCAGCGACGTCAGAGGTTCTTCTGCAGAGTGAGTACCGCCATAGAGGGGTGTATCGTTCCCGCTTGTGCAAACTAGGAAGCTACGAGGAAAGCAGGTATACAGCCTGTATCGATTTTTTAGATGTCCTCGAGAACACACAATGCTTCGGAAGTGGCTTGCGGTAGTGAAGAATGAAAAGTACGCTGTAATATTAAGTATGAGGCCATGAAACTTCTCCGTGTCTGTGGCCGGTATTTCGTCTACAGTGATTTCACTGACGATGGAGTTCCGGCTTACCAGACAAGCTCATGCCAAGACATAAAAAAGACTGAGTGTGAAGTCAGACGTTGCGCCTATGGTGTTTGGGTTCGTTAGACAGGAGACAAAACAACGCGGATCGGTTGTTGCTCAATTTTTAACTATGGAGAATAGTAGCTGGCCTTGGCAACATAAAAAATACAATGAATTCAAGGCATGAGAACACAACGTTTTATATAACCTGTTTGATGACTTACTCGTTCGCCAGACTTCTGTTTGGACCTCTGGGTGTAGTATGTTTTCGCCAGTTCTTTTCCCAGTCCTAAAAACGTCCTAAGCAGACTTCTGTTTAGATGCGGTGCCAAATCACGATGGTCCGGGAGACATATCTACAACAAGGCGTTTCACTTGCGGACTTTCGTGCCAGCAAACGCAATTGTCAGTTGTTTCCATTATCGTGCAGTTAGCACACTGACACCATGACAAGTCATTGAAACGGTTTTTGGAATATGTTCACGGCACCTCTCTTGTATTTCTTGATCAGTGAATTCCGGTTCGAACTGATAGCTTGTGAAACCTAACGATCGACCTGTGAAGTCTTCGTCGGATGAGCACTGGTCTAAGTCGAGATTGTGAGTTGCCACGGTTGACGTTTATTGTTGGGCACTATGTGTTTCAAAATGAATTAGTCTCACCCTAAGCAATGCTTGTATAAAACTGAAACAAAGATGCAAAAAACTAATTCACCGGCACCTTCACACCGTGAATAATACAGCACGTTTACAAGGAAGTCACGCATTTCTAAAGATATGCGGGAATTTTCACCGCTCGTCATTCTGAGCAGCTGGTACCAGGATCAAAGAGAGGGCGGCACCGAAATCAGGTACAATTGTGATGGCCGCATTGCCCGATGCGAGCAACACCCAATTAAATGTAATTATCCGACCATAAACTGTATTAAATATCTCAGACTCTCAGACTGTACATAATGGCGAATTTTCATAATGCATTAACCAATATTTTCGTTATAAACGAACACAACAGCGGTATTCAGCTGGAAAAAGACAACCAATACGGTTTTCGATTTTTAAAAATGGATCAACTAATAACCTAAAAGCTACAGCCATTGGGTACGATTGAAGATAAACTACCGCGCGTATTGAAATACTCGGTGGATATACAAACGCTGATCAGAGTTAACAAAATCACATGGATTCGTTTTTTAAAATTCTTTCAATCTCGTTTAACCAGATTTTTGACCAGGAAACAGTTTTTGTGCCCAATTTTCATTTTTTATTACTGACAAAGAGCTAGAATAGTTATATAGTCAGTCCACCGAAATTGTCCAGAAATTCCAAATCTTCAATTTGGTTATCACCATATTTTCACTTTTGTATATATTTTATGATTTGAGTTCTAATAAAGATTAAACTTTAATGACACGTGAAATATTTAGTGTACCTGTAATGTGGTAAGCTTAGGGATGGGCTCACAATGAACTTAATTAATTAAGTTTAGCAGGCGATCAAAATCTACCACTGTTTTGGTACTTCAAGCTTAAAACTCAGATACAAAGTTATGAACCCGTTCCGGTAAGAAAAAAAAACAAGTGGGCAGAAGCCCTTTGTGAAGATAAACACAAGTTAACCTTTTTAGTCATTTTGTAATATTTATAATGTACCAAGTTAACACTACTCTCCAGAGTTGCGGGCTATAACTCTGCAAATTCTAGAGAAAACCAAATTGGGGGTATTATCAACAACCATTGTTGAGACAGTAGTGCTAGAAATTACCTTTCCACTTCATAGCTCAGATCTACATCAATACAATGGGCGTGCTGAATAGTCACGGTAAAAGTTGTCTGGAGCTTAGGGAATCAGAGCGGTCACCAGTGTAAGCGAGAAATTCTCCACGTTGGCCGTGTCAGCGCATGCTAATTCAGTGTTTGCTGACAGAAAGCTGTTGTGAAACAATATCTCGATTGTATATCCTTTGGTCAGATGTTAGGGGAATCTTTATTTAGGTATTCTTATACATTATTCGAATCATTGTTACTGTGCAACTTTTGTCCTGACGGTTTTACTGTGGAAGTGTAACCTGACTTCGTGGCCCCCGACGAGCTACAGTGTAGTAAGTAAATTTGCAGTGTTCCGTCTAATTCATCAAAATAATCACATTCACATTATTCCTTTGGCTCACTGGTATAATATTTTTGTGACTGGAAGTCTAGTTTCTAACTTTGGCTGGTTTATGTTCGTGCCGCGACGGGCGTGATCGGGTTCTGAGCCACTGGCCGGGATAACAAGCGTTTTCGTGTTTAGAACTGAAAAAATCGCAAGTCTAAAATTACAACACACAGCTATGTTCCCTTGTTTGTATTTCATGGACGAATAATTCGAATTTATCACCGAACAGGGCCCAAAACTGCCGCGACCGACCTTGGTAAATTGGCCAACCGAACTTTGTAGGCTACCATACGTTCCAGTACCTATAAATCCGTAACAGCGAAATAAAACAACACATTTGTTCAATAACTCGATATATTTGTAAGGGTTTTACATATAATTTTGTTGAATTTCTTGGTGTAAAACGATGAATTCAAGCGATTAGTTGACACACCAGTAAGCGTGTTGTGAACTGCTGAACAGACTGCGTTCTAACCTCTGATGTCATTGGTTAATTTCAACACCTCCGTCTGCCGTCTTGTGTCAGGTAAAAGAACCGTGTTTGCAGTTATCGAGTGGAACTACTCAATCTAAATTGAAACAAAATAGGTGGCTTTTTGGGTGGCATTCTCCTTTAAGAAGGATTTCAGGTGATTTGTTGAGTCGAAACTGTATTTTTACTCACGAATTCAAGCTGCCTCATCGACGATCGCGAGGCAGCGACGCATCAGTCCGTAAGTTTTCGCCATGGGATTTCAGCACATTTAAAAAAGGATCGTAATTTAACAACAAAGTTTGATAGCAATGCACTACAGTATTGTAGAAAGCCTGTCATAAGTTACAGATACGCCACAGCTCGTAAATTTGATCTCACCCGTTATCGGTGACCGGGTTTCAACCGCCTTAGGCGACAACATGCGCCCCCTTCCGAAATGAATTTTTCTAAGCACCCTGGGCGAATACGGAAGCCCTCAACGCACGAAAGGATGATTATTATTTACACTGGCAGCATGCAAGTTTGTGGTGACAAACGCAAACGGGCGGGCGACTGAGTTTCGGGCTGGGCAAGTAGATTTTCTGGCTCATTCGCCCAGCTGGCGAGCAGGGTTTTGAAACCTGGGTACATCCCTTGCCGCGAGCACGTGCCTTAGGTAAAGACGGCACTACCCGTGATAACTCAATACTTTAAACACCGGACCTCCAGTGGACACTTCAAACATTTGTAAGCCAATCAAATTGCAACGAGGTCGTTTTTATCACGATTATTTCTACTATAAAATAGCTTGAAGGAGCAACTAATTCTTTAGCCCAAAAAGATTGCAATGAGATGCAACTATACTGAAGAGCCAGTGTTTGAATCTATTTAGCATCCGTACAATGTTTTCGTTGGGCTGGTGCAGACCGCTGAATAGGATGAAAAGTTGGGTATGGCGGATGTAGCGCTGCATTGAACAATCGTTTGCTTCTTTCATGACAAATTCCAATTACATGACTCTAACAGTTCACTGAAGTGGAACATGATCAAAACGCGCTGACTATCTATCGCTGTAGTACTCTTGCAAAAACACTTCCGCCGTTTTCGCATTGCAACGGTAGCTATGGTAGGCGTGGCTTAACTGCGTGTATCGAAACTATCCAATGGACGAAGCGACAAATCCATCATTACCGTATGGTGTGCTTCTCGTGACAATAAAACCGATATACCACTCTTATCACGACGACGACAAATTTACTCCTTGATTTGTGTCCGCGAATTCCTTAGCGATGGATGCTCTGATATCTCTCGTTAAAGTCGTGACTGTGATTTTTGTTGTGCATGTTGACTTGGGGAACGCTGATGAGACTTTTTTCGGAAATAAAGTTAAAGATACTCGCAGGGTTGGTTCGAATACCACTGAAGTGAGACGACCTACTGTGTCCACCGTCAAATGTGCGGCGGAATGTTCCCGTGATGTTTCGTGCGATGCATGGGCGTACAAGGAGTGCGGAAAACTTTGTCACAAATACTCTATCGTCCACGATGACCCTGGCAAGCTAGAAATTGCTGACGGATGGGTGTATTTTGAAAAAACACTTTTTAGAGGTAAGAGTTCCAATTTCAAAGGGTGGGGGCACTACTCGAAGTTTTGCGCTACTGTCACAATTTGGTGACTTTCGGCTGAAGCTGTTCTTGCATATTGTTTTCATTTACTTACGATCCTGAGATATGCAATCGTCGTGCACCGGTATATTTTTACTGGATGTTCAATCTGCTAGTATTTTTATGTTTGGCGTCAGTGTTTGTAACGTACGTTGTTAGGAAGTTGAGTCCAGGGATACTATGAAATATTTTGTGTGTGGTCAAAAAGAACCGACACGGAACGAGCGTCTCTCAAAAGGAACAACTTTGTTTGGTCAAAAAAGACAGGACTGGGTTTAAGTGGAATGCCGAAGCGAACTACAGCAGTCACACCCGTGGAACTGCAAGCACGTTACAGTGGAGCGTCTGTTGAAAGAATAAGAAACCCGGTTTTGGCCTAAAAACAGATACTAAAAATGACTTTTCCATTAAGTTTTCTGAATCAATGTAATGTGGAAGAAAATTTGAAAACTCTTTTCAAAACCTTCTAAACGGACAAGGGTCGTACCTTAGTACGCATTCAGCGAATCACACGGCATATTGGGAAAAGACAACCACCAAGGACCATAATACCAGTTAGTGGGATGGGCAGGATGGCATCATTGTACATTAGCAGGTGAAAGAGAGAGGATTGGTTGAAATCATGAAAACAAGATTTGGTATTTTGCGGAACAGAACTGCAGAGACCGGATTTTTGAGAGACTTGTGTGGACACTTAAGTTTTAACTTCTGTGTGACACTGCTCGAATCCTGATACACGTCTCGAATAAAAGATCGCTACTTTGTAACAAACTACCGGTATATCACTAAATTATTGGACAAATCTGGCAACAGCTCACATTTCTATTGGATAAGATAACGAAGTTTATCAAACTTGCTGCAAGCCCCCGTAACGTCAGTAAACTAAAATTGATTCTTGAATTAGATCAGCTAACCTATATAAAAATTGATCTCAACATGTTCCTATCTTGAATGTGAAATGATTTCTGCGCTTCGAAAGAAAATACGAGTCTTCATTGCAGGATACTATACTGACTCGCAGCCTCGTCCCCAAGCCTCAACATGGCGCTGGTCGGTTTAGGCAAATTGACTTGTTGTAGAGGCTGGTGTCAAGCCATAAAAAATGCCAATTCCTCCAAGACTAGCATTCAATTCTAATTGATTAAGGAGTAATTTGAATTTCCCCACGCAAATGCACTAAATCAAATGCTGGTTTATGTAGCGAAAGGTGTTTCGTATTCGCTTTAAAACTTCCAAACAATACATTGAGAAACAGTCGTTGAAAATGCCATATCATTTTTGCAACAGGTTTTGCCCAAACTTATTTGATTAATATTTGCCACAGCTTTATAGCACAACTGTACAAATATCCACCCGCTTTCCAAAGACTCCATGGTATGCGGGTCTGACTGATTTAGAATACTGTGCATGAATCTGGCGCGAAAACAACAGTTTAATGCTGAAGCGTCGTACACCATTTTTCTTCTCCGTATGTTATCCGACAGCTATGACATACGTGTAGATTCACAGCAGCTTTTATTTCAGACTGCTCTGAGCTATATAAAACTGGAACCAGAAAAAGCGAAAACACAACAGTTTAATGCTGAAGCGTCGTACACCATTTTTCTTCTCCGTATGTTATCCGACAGCTATGACATAGATTCACAGCCGCTTTTATTTCAGACTGCTCTGAACTGTATAAAACTGGAACCAGAAAAAGCGGAGTTTACAACATTTCCCCCAGTGACGGTCTGGGTATGATGAAGGTTTACTGTGACATGGCGACCGACGGAGGCGGATGGACGGTAAGTCACGAAATGCTTCGGCTATAAAGCCACCTTTCGTAACAAAATCTAACTTTTGATAAACCACTTACCGTTGAAAATTGGCCTCAATTTGATTCTCAATCAAAACAGGTAAAGTTTCTGGGCTTGGAAAGATCTGATCTACACTTTGTTGTTGCGTAAAGTGACATAGAGCGTGAAAAACAGAAAAAATTGCACTATTCAAATTGGTTCTCTGCTAATGAAAGAGAAGCAAAACTGTTCACCAAGTATTTTTATGGTTTGCTCGTTAAGATTTCTGTTAATGTAGAAGCATTTTTCTAAAGTTTCGTATTTCAGAAAACGATCTGTTAACTGTTCGTCACTTTTTCGAGTTTTCTCGCACACGGCACAGCACGTGTTCTTATCGCAAGACATTCATGTACCTGTAGACGCAACACATTTTCCTTGTATGGAAAATATGACGTGTCGCCTTTGTATTGGAGTGAATGAGTTTTTAATTCAATTGCGTTTCAAAAATAGTGAATCTGGCGATTGTTTTTAAAAATCTATGAACATTGAAAGTGAAGATCTCTTAAATTAGCGTCATCAAGAAGTAGATTTTTTGACAATCTGTTTGACAGTTGCCTTTTGTTTTCTCGGACCAGGAAGCTATCGGTCGGTATACAGTAAATCGTTGAACATTGAGTATATTTATTAATACTCACTTTAAAAGGATTTACTCTAGCCGTCTTAATGTAAGCATGGTGTTATATCTTGATAGGTGAAGTTATTTTCTACCAGGGTCTATCGATACAACATTCGTCAGTTTTCGCACGCATACATGTACATGTTTATCAACTGACTTGTGCAACGGATTTGTCGAGCAAACCCTAGTTTGGGATACGTTATCTGTTTAGCTAAAGTTTCAGGCGATTTGCCTTATTCAATAACGTCTTGGCTATCATCTGTATTGAATCTTCCTGCAATTTTATTCAAAACATATCTTAAATTTTCGAAAAATCCATAAAACGTCTTGTCCACTCTCTGCATTGGCTACTGTTACACAGTTGTGCTCGAAATGATATCACACTTGTTTTCAAGATTGGGCATGCGTCAATTTGGAAAGTAGGATCACTAGCAGGCATTTATAATCATTCAGAAATGAACGCAGTGTGGTGAAAATCAATCTGTAATTCCCGCAAGCACGAGTTCTTGTTAAGGCGTGAAATTCATGTAGCTTTGATGAACGCGGAATTCCATATCTGATGTGATACCCCAGCTTTGCAAACGACAAGTCAACCAACTAAACACATCAGGGCAATTCCATAAAATATATGGTCCGAATCGGAATATGTGTCGGGCCTGATCAAGCACAGCTGATCTTATGTAATAAGTGCATTCTGTTAGAAAAGACGACGGTCGGGTCTGGCTGTAAATTGGTTGCATAAGCTCGTGCAAGTACTGTTTACACAATAACACCGCACGGATATTGGCGAAAAATGTGTCGAATAATCTTGTTTTCGAGTGCCACTGATTCGTTTGTATCGTTGCAATTTGTAAGTCGTTTCAACGTTTTAATATTAAGCATTATCCATTGATTTCTAGGTCATTCAGTGCCGTCAGGATGGCTCAGTAGACTTTTTCCGCAATTGGAATGACTATAAAAATGGATTTGGAAACATGTTGACAGAGTTTTGGTTAGGTAAGATTGAACACAAAGTTGGCTTAAATTTAGATTTCAAATCAAAAAATATACTGAATTTTTTAGTTTACAGGAATACTTCGACCCAAATGGTTATTACTGACTTTTCAGTTTGTGAAGTATACAATTCAAAGAAATGGATCATTCCGCAATTGTAAAAGTTCGTCGGAAACCTAACACAATCCATCCGGTAATACAAATAGTCCAGTCATTCTACGGATAACCCGGAAAAATGCAACAGAAGGTTTTATTGCATAAATCGTATCCTTTCACACCCCTTATTGGGAAAAAAAGTCTACCGGAATCGGAGTTGGTTTTTCAAGATGGCGGACAAAATGGCCGCCAGATTTTCTGATGCGCACTATAACTCAAGAGTTTAATGTGATAGAGTAAAAATTCAAAAAGGTTTACCTATGTTTTGTGGGTCAAAAAATCCATAGGAAATGGTTTCACATGGCTGTGGTGACACCGTCCGCCATTTTCCAAGATGGCCGCCAAATCTATTTGAGTCGCACAACTTCACACGAACAGATTAGTTTGTCGTCTTGCTTCAAACATCGCGTCATAGGTTTTCTGGGTCGACTAATCCATTGAGACTCATTGCATTTGGCACTAATGATTACTTCCATCATTTCCAAGATGGCGACCAAAATGGCTGACAGATTTGCAGATGATCATTATAACTCGAGAGTGGAATGTGATAGAGTAAAACTTCAAAAAAGTTTACCTATCTTTTTGGGTCAACAAATCCATTGGAAAAGTTTTGCATGGCCGTGGTGACACCATCAGCCATTTTCCAAGATGGCCTTCAAAACTCTTTCGAATCGCACAACTTCGCACAAACAGATTAGTGTATCGGTCTTGCTTCAAGTATCATATGTTTTCTGGGTCGGCTAATCCATTTAGACTCATTGCGTTTGGCTCTAATGATTACTTCCAGCATTTTCTAAGATGGCCACCAAATAGTTGCTTCGTGTAAGAACTTCTGATTCCAGAGACACGCAATATCCTGAGTTTTTTAAGTCAGCACATCCATTACAATATTTTTTGTCTGGCTCTTGATGATTACGACTACCATTTTCAAAATGGTTTAACGAATAACTTATTTGGGTCAAAAACATCAGGTTTGCCTGAACTGAAGGATCATTCTCCTCCTGAAAAAATGTGCTGTATTGAAAATAACTCTCTGTGATTAATTCAGTGATCTACTATCCACACTGTCTGTGTCACTTCCAGTTAGTTGTAAATGCTAGTGAATCTATACACAATCAACCAGTATTTTACACAACTAATCTCTGTCAACTCAGAATGAATTGCTGCAGCTAAAACCACGGCATTATCCACATGCAACCGAGTACACCTATCCTAACTTCTTGCAAATACATCTCTTGGAACTGGAGTTGGTCTTACACGAGCATCTCACTACTTTCAGCAGGTTCTCTGGTGCTGCTGAATGGTCCGTCGTCGTGGGAATGAATTTTCCACCTGCCAGCATCCATCCCCAATACAGCGAGCCTAGGCCACTGCCACGGAAACTTGACTGCTCTTGTTCTTGATAATATGTCCGGCAGCATGGAATTTAGCTACTAAAGAAAGGTGGTGATAATGACTGTATTTGGGCTGTCGCTAGTCCGAAACCTCATCCACAAATTGCCTGTATCGCAAATCATCCAAATTTCCAGAGCCAGTACCGCCATGTAGCACAGATACAACTCTTGCCAGCTTCAAATATGTTTTGATTCAGCTGCATGTGTCTAGTGAATACTCTTAGAGTTTTTGCAGAATTCTCGATCACGCAGTTTCTTGAATGGGAGAGCCTTTGCTAATACCGAACAGCTGTAATGTTGTGTTGCAACCACCTATTGCATGCGCAAATGGCAAAACTGCGCAACTTTCGGCACTAAGAGACAACTGTAGTTCCTTGATGTCCCAGACTCTCCTCTTGCTTTGGTGTCTCTTGTCAAATTTCATGAACATGAAATTTGTTGTGAAGTAGCATGGTAACGCAAAAGAACCAACAAGTCTGTATCGTTTGCAATAAGGGTAGTTGGACCTTGTGTTTCGTTCTCTACTGCTGTTTCTACAATTAAAACATCTGCGTCACCTTGAGCTTCTACCACTGTGCAACCAGCATTTCCTAGCATACTTGACAAGAAGTGAGTGAATCATTTGTTTTTGCTTTTTGAAAAAATGTTCCTTTTTTACTTGATCACCATGTCACCATTGAAGTGAACTTCAGTTCCAACCACCCCACCCAGTCTTCGAACATGAAAGACATCTTTAGTTGATGGTCCATCTCAGTAACCATCAAAAACAACAATAGGCTGGGTGCACTTGCTGATGTAATCCACATAACCTCTACCAAATGACTGATACGTTGCACCTCTAGGCCATGGAATACGGTGAAGGAGAGAACCACCGTCGATTACATGCATCACCGTGTTTTCTGGAAATTGAAATCCTTAGGTAGTCCTCCACTGGAGCAGAGTGCATCAGCTCATATTGATTTATTAGCGACTCTGGGAAGACCAAATGTATCAAAAAGAACAGGGGAACCAACACACAGCTCAAACTTCAAAAGGTTGATGAACTTTCACTGTTGTCTTTTGCAGCTGTCAGGATTCGCTGAAATAGCAGTCGTGGACCCACTTGTGTAAAATTACTGTTAGCAGCATGAATTTAACAATGCTGCGGATGTCTTTGTCGTCACGCGACTGTCTTGCCTGGGTACATTCTTTATGCTGCTGACTTGTTTCACAAGTTAAGTTTGTCACAGTCTGCATGGCACCATTTATACTTGAGCATGCCGGCAAGGAAAGCAGCCACAGTGCACTCTGTGTATCTCCCATTTCGAAACCTCAAGTTAAACCTCCTGTTGTTTTAATGCTTTTCATGAGCATTTGTTCAATTACAAGGTCTTATCTCATGACAAGCCTGCCCAGAATCTGTCACTTTGTCTTATGGTTTGTTGGCCGTAGACGTCTGGACGGGTGTCTTTGAGTTGCTACGTCTGCTTCAGTCAAGTATATGTATGAAGATTTTGCATAAGAGTTTTGACCAGCAGCGGCAAAGTAAGGCAGCATTTCAAAAACTACTTTTAGGTGAAGCTGAGCCAATCTGACATTATTTCTGCTTTTAAAAATGTCGAAGGATGTCAATCATCTTCATATACTGTAGTCAAAGACTAATGATTGGACTTTGCATGGATAAGTCTGATTTATTTGCTTCGATTTTTTATGGATACCCACAAGACACTCCGTCCAGCATACATCGTCGCACACAGACGTCATGCCAGCAATAAGATCATCATACTGCTTCAGACCAGCTCTCACATCATCATGAAGAATATCATTGGCCATTGATTCTTCTGACGAACTATTCTCTGTCACTGTGAATTCTGAAGACCTACTCTGATTCAATATACCAATGGCAGTAGGTCGGAATCCAGAAGTGAACTCTCGTGAGGGCATTCCACTGTAATCCAAGGTTCAGAATCGGAAGACACTGGCTGGGCATGGCATGCCCCATAGTATACATCTAGTTATGTGATCAGTTGGGATGTCTGAGATGTCTGAAGAATCTGTCTCCATATTCTGACGAGCCAAAATTTGTGTACAAGCATTGAACTGCTCCACCTCTTGGCATGTAATTTGTGTGTTCTGCATTGGTGACATTCCGTGGAATTTCTGAAGAGCCTGAATTTATTTCTTCATTGGTTTTGGATTGGCGTTACTTGATCTGTCAATATTTGGAAGTGGGATGTTGAATGTTCTGGCTTTTGTGATAGCATTGTGCTGAGTCTATCAACATATGCCCCCTCACTACTCTACCCACACTTTTTCCATTTAACAAAAGGATCACACTGTTTGATGCATACATCGTCTCAAGAACTTGTTGAAGCCCTGTGCTTGCCATTACGTATCCGATACATTCCACAAAGCTCATCTCAGTATGAAATCTTCCAAGCCTGGCTAAGAACAAGTGACTGCAGATCACTATCGTTTTGTTTGCAGGCACCAATTTCTTCTAAAATCAGTTGCCTGTGTTCATAAAAAGCATGCATATTAACCAAATTGTGGATCCTAACTATTAAAATTTAATTAATAACTTTTTGTTACACAATCCTGTTTGCTTTTCATCAAATTCAGGTGAAATCAGCAGCCAATTCTCAATACATGCCAGCAGCAGACGAAATCGATGCTTGGGAACAACTAATAATATCTCCAATAGCAGAGAAAGAAGCCACTTCCTGCCCAATTTTATTAAGGGTTTGTATAATGAATAAGCCAATAACTCCACCAGAATAAATATTTTTCTAACAAATATTACTTTTGATAACTCAAATGAATATATTTTACAGAAAAATAATTGAGTTTGTGAAATTTATAATGAAAATTTAACTAAAGCCTTTTCTGAAAAACACCAATTTTTATGTTATATAATCTAAAATGTGATTAAAATTCCAGATTTAGTATATAAATCTTAAAAACAAATTATAGAAACAATCAACTCATTAACCCTGACTGTAGATTGTAAGATGTTTTTGTGTAAATGCGTATCAGGTTACAAACAAAGTTTGCAGAACGTAACTGCGGTAAATTGGGGTTTTTGAATTGGCAGCCATTTTGGCGGCCATTTTGTCAGCCATCTTGATTTTTTTCTCTCAAACCAGTGACCAATTGTAAGGTCCACATATTTTAAATTGTTTAACTTACAAAAGAATAAAACTTTTGCCATTTTCAGGGCAAAATATAAAAAGAAATCTTGCAACATGTACCAAATTGCCCTTTCGGCCACCATTTTGTCGGCCATATTGGTTTATTTTACGGAAAATTGGCATCTTTTGATTGGTATGCCTGTTATGAAAAGTGTATAATCAATGACAAACTTTATTGTTTTGTTTTATTTTTAGCTGTTTCATAAGAGTAATATGCCAGAAAACAGTAATCACCGGTTTTGTCGGCCATTTTTTCCGCCATCTTGAAAAACCGACTTCCGCCACTCCGATTTCGGTAGATTTTTTCTGACACCAAGGGAGGTTTGAAGATGCCATTTATGAAAAAAAAACTTCTGTTGCAATTTTTCTAGGTTGGGCCCTCTGGAGCCCTAGAATGACTGGACTAAAAAGTCGAAATATTTTATTGAGCAGTTTTGCAGCAGCTAGTCGTTTTGGGGTTTAGTTTTCTAGGTCTATTTTCGTTTTTTGCTTCTGGAATAGAATTAGAGCTAGAAACACTTCGCGTTTGTTGATCATAGCACCGAAAAATGATGCACGAAACTGCCTGAGGTAAGGACTGTATCGCGAAAAGCACACCAAGATTTATGCTTACAGCAAAGGAGACGTGACGCCACAGTTTTCTGTAAATATATTAGTTCTCATTATAGATAAACTGTAGTTTGATTTGAATTAGATTTTGCCTGGTTTTGGTGAGGTTATGTAGGTAATTGACCTATTCATGATGACCCAGATTGAAACGAAACAATGAAGCCTATGCATAAGCGTCTCGCCACCGTGCGTTGGAAGTGTCATACATGTAGGTAAATCTTTACACTTTGCTGACAGTTTATTGCTTTTAGAGTGTTATTTTTAGGAGAGGCGCTTGACAGATGTAAATCGATGTTTTAGGTATCTCAAATAAACGAACTCTATTAAATTTTCCGTCGTAAACGCAAATTTGCTCGGCCATTGAATACGGATTGATTCTTTTTCCCGTATTCAATGTCTATTTCACCGTCGGGGAATTCCGAGGCATTTTCACACATATAGAGTGAATACCGAAGTTGGCAAACAAAGCTGTTCACGCACTCCGTACATGTACATGTATTGGGTTCCACACTGTTGAAAGTGACTCACTTACCCAAAACATGACCCTTCCCCATTCACTAAACTCGACTTTTCATTCCCAAGTCGCGTTTTTATTGTTGCAAGTCGAGTTTTTTGAGTGCAAGGAAGCCAATCAGAACTGAATTAACCAAACCGTGACATGGATTGGTGAGAAGCTATGTTCACGAGTAGCTGAACCCTGATGTCTGTGCAGCCTGAGAGCAGGACTGGCAGCGCTCGGAATGGAAATGACATCATAATTTTTATTCAAAAACGTTCAAATGCAAAGATTAAAATATTTATTTTCATATTTTATTGAAGATCACATAGTGCGTAGCTTTCAAATCCTCCCGGTGTTATTCAAAATATTCAAATCTATGACGTAGACTGCTAGACGTGGGTGACACCACCTGATGATCTCATTTTACAGGTAACGAAAATATCCACCGACTGACCCGTCAGACTGGGTACGAGTTACGTGTGCACCTGGAAGACTTTGAGGGCAACAAGGCGAAAGCCTCATACAAAAAGTTCTTTGTTGCCTCGGAGACTCTTAACTATGTTTTGACCAGCTACTATTACTTTGGAGACGCAGGTACACAAGGCAGTATCGCATAATAATAGTTTGTATTACATGATTTTACATGGATTCTCATCAATCATCTCTAAGAATTCATCTGTGTTGTATGGCATGGCATAAATGGTTGGTAAGAATTCATGTTCGAAATTTCATCGAAAGTCGTGGCTTCGCTGCTCTAGCTGGAGCATTGGAAGAGAAATTACGCCAAATGTTTTGTTTGAGTATACTTCTCTACGTTTGGTCTTGTGAAAGTGATTTAACTCAACCGGATTCCAACCTACATGTATAATTGCACGAAGCCTATCGACCAGGAACTACTAAGCGCTCTTCCGTTCACGGGGGAAATCGTGACATGCTCTCATGCCTACTTTTCAACCGTTCTTATTCTCGGCCTCCGCATTTTTGTGACAGCAAATTTGCGAAATTTTGAAATCTGTTTTTCAGAACATTTGCCGATATCACAAATCATTCGTAACCTAGCAATAGAGATATTTAGAGCTCCTTGAGCAAAATTATTCTTTGGTGTGTTTCAGGTAATTCGATGAGGTTCCACAATGCTGAAAAGTTCAGTACTAAGGACAGAGACAACGACAAATGGACTGGCGGCAGCTGTTCTAACTACCACAAAGGCGGCTGGTGGTACTGGTACGATGTTTGTGCCAAATCCAACCTCAACGGAGAGTACGGTAAAAGCAAAGGCTACGGAGGTATCTTCTGGGACGAGTTCAAAGGTTACACATCACTGAAGAGAGCCAGTATGATGATCAGACCTGTCAACTTCAAATCTACTCAATGACTTTGTACATGTACGTTCTGTACAGATCGGTAGCAGCCCTTCGTTAACATAAACATGTTAAAAACAATATTACACCTTTTTGGGTAAATTAACACTAATACTAGATTCGTATTTTTATTCACTGTACAGTTATGAAGGAGATTGCCAGTACATGTATACATAACAAACAGATAAATTAAAATGTCAGCTATTTTACTAGAACTTATCTGTCATCAGGCAAATAGCAACATGGTAGAAAAAAAGTCAAAAGTGAAAAGCTAGAAACAGCTATGTGAAAGTTTTCAACAGAAAATTCATTCGTGCTCCTAATCACGTTTCATGTTGCACGTTTAGTGAATTCGGGGGATTTCAACCCCGGCAAAACTTACAGACTTACTCTGGCTGCGGACTTGCACGGCATTTTAGTCGAGATCATTACGGCAGTTGACAATTGTACTGAGGTATCACCTTAATATTCGACAAAATCGTCTGTTGCTCGTAGTATTTTAAAGAACCGTTCTTTCTAAAACTAAAAACTTTAGTTTTGACGAATTTCTGATCTAATAAAATACACTCTTCATTCAGGCACTTCAGATGATCAAGAAACTTTAGCATGTACAAGTTGACGAGCCCCACGCGGTCACGTGATCCACTGACATTTGAAATTGCTCCTTGAGTCGTTCACAAATATGGAAAGTAATAATGTATTTGAAAAACGACAATAGTAACCCGAATCATTCAGAAATCAGCAGTTTCTCAGTCTTGTTCATGTGTGTTTTTAATAAAAACTCCAAGCATCGCCGACTCTGAAAAGCCTATTTTATAGGGCAATGGCGATTTCCGATAAACGGCACATCACCGGAGAGCGCTCAAGGGCAATATTTGTCATTGCATTTTGTCGTTCATTTTGTAGTCGTTAATTAAAAAGACCCTATGTCAATAATTGCCCCGTAAAAGGAACGTTCAGTGCTCTTTATCAGAAACCTCATTAAACCATTTTTGAATATTAATACGAGTCAAGTCAACATTCCTTATTAAGAATATCAGTATAATTCGGTAGCAGCCCTTCGTTTATACAAACTTCGTTAAAAACACGACTAGACTTTGTTTGTAAGCTTGATACTGGTACACTCGTAGTTTCGGAATAGTCTCCTTTCTCAGGTGTGCAGGTATGTAGTAAAACATCAACAGACATAACAAACAAACAAACCAAAACAAATAATCAAATTAAAACACTAGCTATATGAGGAATGTTAGAGGAATGGATCAAATCAAGGTCAAAAACACACGGGGAGAGGGCAACAGGAAGGTTCCATTTTCCAACGATCCTAGCGGCAGCTTCAATGGGAGGATTTGCCCCCGCTAGCTGGATTTATTCCAGATTGAAATTTGCAATTTTGGCCTGACCTAATTACAATTCCTTGTTTTTCTGTACAAACAAATCAAATGCACGCAAATTTACGAATGAATTGTTGAAAAGCGCATTTGAATTGAAGAGTCTTGCGTTTTTTATTTCACACTTACTGTAGTTGTATTGTTCTTTGCTGAAGGAGCTACCTTTAATCAACGTTGGGATGTAATTGGGATTGATTTAGATGTTTTGTTGTCAGTTCTGTAGATCTGTAATTATTGAACTGTTACAAAGACTAAGGCCAAGAGTGAGATTGTTGTGTGTGGCCTACCTGTGAACTGTGAAATGTTTTGCTACCCATATGTTCTTTCTTAACACTCCTTCATTCAAATATGTAGTGTAAAACGGCAATAGGACTACCTACAATAGTGAAATGTTTTTATCACTAGTTTTTGGCCATAGTAACTGGCCTTGTCGCTTGCTAGTACTGCTCATATGTCGCGCTGTTCCTTGTTGTGTTTTGATTGTATTACCGGTCAGTGACATTGTTCCTGATGATGAATTATGTCAATAAAGCGAAACGTTGACTTGCATATGAATCGAGTCTCAGTTTTTATTTTCACCTTCTCCAGTGAACTATTTAGTAACACTAAGAAGTTTGTTTGAATCTACACTTAAGTCGAGTCTTCATTTTACTAGCTTAGTTAAAAGTAAGATTTCTTCACCATCCAGGTTACTACCTATAGGATCTCACTGGAGTATGAAGGGTGTACATCAAAGAGTAAATCGACAATAACAAATCTTGGTGAGGATTCAAACATGACGCCCCAAACCATAGAAAAATACTATGCAGACAAAAACTAATAACTGTTTTATGATAATCTGTGTGAGCCCAGTTTTCTACAAACCTTTCATTTTAGAGTGCCCAGTTCATAAATGTTTGTGACTTTTTAGACCGGAATCCTAGAACAATAGCATAGTTACACGAGGCATCAACATCTGATCCACGGAGCCGTTAGAGTCCACTCTGCCGTAGTCTACACTCCGGGTGTGACACCTGGGGACCTTACACGGGTGCACAACATGAGCTTGATTAGATATCAGGGGAACCTCAAAAAACTGTTCTTTGCTTCGCATGTTAACAGGCTCGAATAATTATACATCGAATGTATGAAAATGACACCGAGTCAGATTCGATGTAATGCTTTCTAGCGCCTTTAGGACTTATTGTACATTATGTTTTTTAAGAAGTCAGGACTTGTTACTCAGCTTGTAGAATCATTTAGTCATGAACTGGGAGACCGGAGTATTATCTCGAACTTGAAATCTGGAACTTGAAATTATTTCTGATAATCCTTGTCACCTAAGTACTAACTTAAACCCATATTATTGGTTGTTGATTTACTTGAATGAGCGTGTAGTTCTAGTTCGCAGCTGATGACCTTGGCACAAAACACGCGTAGTAAGTTCGGGGAGCCTGAATTCGAAATTCTGAGTGTGTAACTCGAACCGCCATAATTGTGGTTTGTCACTGTTTACATTCATTGCATTAGCAGATCTACGATATCAGTAAGGGGGGTGGGGTTTAGAATTCGAGCGAATCCGAGGCGCATAGCGCCGAGCCGAAGGAAGGATTTGTTGTGCTTTTTAGTAGCTGATTTTGTTTTTCAGGTGATTTTTTTTTCAATTTTTATTTTTGATCCTGTACCGAGGGGGGTCGAACCCCCTAAACCCCCCTGTAGATCCGCCTATGTATTCACTGTACATCGGGAGTAAGTTTCCCGTTATGTTAAATACACGACACTTGTCGAGATTAACAATCGTTGGCCGTGTGTCTTTTAGTCTCTTGGTCAGTTGCTTTACCAATGGTCTGCTGAGTCTCAAACTTTGTTCCGAGGAAACGATCGGAACGGAATGAAGATTGTTAGTAAGGACAAGCGTCGTGTATTCAACCAATTACTACTTTAGTTAAAAGCAAAAATAGTCAGCTTTTTCCTTCGGCTTAGCTGGCTAAAACCGAAAGTCGAATCAAGTATTTCCTTCTCATAATAGTCCTAAGTGTAATAGGATTATATTTCCGTCACCAACTCTATTGACACAAAATTCGCACATGCTCCATTTTCGATTTCGCAACGGTTGGCCAATAACAATAAAGTTTTGAATATTTCCTTGTGTTGCCAATGGTTTCGACATTGTTAACGGAAAAATCCTATAACAGTGAGCCCTGAGTACTATCATGACATTGATTTCATGAGAGTAAAGGACCTAATTCAGTTATAGCTTTTTTTTTAAATTCATCCGAGTTTTAACTCGGATGAATTGCAGCTTTAAAAGAGCACTCCGTTTTTGATCGGAGGAAATTAAGTGGATTAGCTTGGGTAGTAATAAAAGAAGTGCCTGCGTGCATATCAGCGACATGATCTTTCATGCACTCGATTAAAATTATATGATTTTATAAACTGGAGACTCCACAAATCCTTTGAGAAAAGCTTAATTTTGCATTTAAAGAAAATTTTTGCGGCAAGCGTATCTTCGACATGGATGATCTGGGTTACGAACTCGATGTGTTCCAAAAATTACAGAATTACTAGCTGCTAAAAGCCTGCTTTACGTAAGATGTTCGGTTTTTACTTACTCTTACTCTTATACACTAACCAACTTGCATTCTGCATTAGAGTTGTCTCCCTTTTCGTTAGTGCTGTACATGTACATCGCTGGGAGACCAGCCTCCCGTTTAGTAACGCTAAGACCTCGCTGAGAAGCAAGACTTTCTGAATGAAGATCGTGCGTATCAGTAGAAACTTGAACATCAAGTTGTAAGGCTACTTCACTCACATTTGTTTATTAATCGTTTTAATAACTAACTGTAAAAACAACACATTAAACCGACATTGAGAAATACGCTCACCTTAAGAAAAACGTGAACGGAAATAAGCACCCCTTAAATTTCTTTTTTATCTTTACATACAATACAGTTCTGTGCATGTGCGTGTCCATAAGAGGGCGCAACCTTCAGTCAAATATGCTCATGCCTTGGTTTAAAAAGTTGGATCTTGGCTGCGGTAAAACGGCAATTGCATCAACAAAATGTATTCCCATGGACAAAAAGCCATTTGTAGTTGCAGCGCAAGAAAAGGTAAGCCCACATCGCTTTCAGTCTCCTTGCGGGAGTTCCTTAGTGATATCTGCTCTTGACATGCACATGTCTGAAGTGCTATTATGATTGAGGAGCGCTGGTAGGTAATACTTAGGAAATGCGATTAAAGACACTCGTAGGGAAGTCGCATGACCAAATGCGATCACCAACAAGTGGGCGGCAGAATGTTCCCGTGATGTCTCGTGCGATTCCTGGGCGAACAAGGAGTCCGTGAAACTTTGTCACAAATACACTAATCATGGCATTAACCCAAATATTCTGGCAACTGCAAACGGATGGGTGTATTTTGAAAAATGCGTAGTTTCAGTTTTATAAAAGAGCCCTGTTTAGCTGGCCAAATCGAAATGACGCATTTCACTCTGATGACATCGGTGTGTGCATTCGTTTCATCACTGTACAGCACCGCTTGTGATCTAGCTAACGGTGTTAGACAATTTGTGTCATCACGAACCATAGAACTACTGGAGGAATGTTATCTATGATGTCACGAACTAAAGACAAAGCGACGTCCTTTAGGGTTGGGTGAGTCGACAAAGACAAGACGAAGGAGAGAACGTTGTAAAGAGAACACAGAGGCCGAGGATATGGTTGGATGTCGAGCCTGCATCTGCAGACGTTGCTGGGTAAACGGGACATATTCAAATGAACAGCTTTTTTGTCGAGGTTTCATACTGGAACGGTAAGTTCACGTATTAAAATGAACAAGTTACTTATATTTACATAAGAAAAGCAGTTGATCGTCGAGGTCAACAACACTTCAATCTCAGCCTTCTCGCCAGATTGGCCTTATTGGCTGTCATTTTCCGGGGGGCCTTGCTCTTTTGCCTCATCGATTTCCCATCACGATGTCAGTTGCTCGACCGTGATTCCTGTATGCACGCATAACCTACATGTACAATAATCTTTTAGAATCTGTTCGTCACATTCTTGGAAACATAGGTTATGTGGCACTTTCCATGGTGAAAGTCGCTTCCATTTGTCAAAGTTAATTTTGTAGTAAAAACAGACAGATCTTTTGAAAATAACGAAATTTTTTTGAGAACTCGTTAAATGTTGTTTGGTTTCTATTCCAAACAATTCAAAACCAACATAGCATGATAAAACAGAATAATGCAGCACTGAAAGGAATGAGCAAAGAGAACCCCTTATTTGAACATGTCGAGGGTCAAAATTGCTTTAATGTCAGATGACCTGGCATGGAATTTGTTCGAACAGATATGCCGGTAACATCGCAATAATGTTATCGTGATATTATTGATACGGACATTGTCGTAAAATCTGTGTTTCCTTTCGTCAAGTATTGTTCAAGTTACAGATACACAGTTACAGTGGAGACCACTTAACGTAATGTAATTCGATAATTCAAATTTGTTTGTAAATATCAGTCGTTTCCTATTTACCAGTGTTTATTATGAGACTCTACACTACTGATAGGAGTGGTTACAATCACTGCCAAGTTAAAACTTACTCAATGGAATGTCCCACATATTATCATTATTGACGTAGGATTTGACCTCAATTAATCTCAATTGTATATTTTTGAGGAGTTCGACATTGAAATGGAAATAACCTCTAAATAATAAACCCAGATTCATTTGATTCGTTCCAGAGCAAATTTCGTGTTATAAATATCGCAATTGTGCACACTCTATGATTGTTGCTAGAGCCCTTAGCAAAAGCGATAGTTTTCGATATTTAACGTGCCATTTGTAATGTATTCAAAATGCTCTCTAATAAGAGGTATTGTTTTCATTACACGCATATCTAAAACCTACTTCAATTGCAGGTACGAATTTTCAAAAGTGACCCATTTCCTGTTTTGTAGACTGGTGTAAATATTTCGATTTGTTTATACACCTTGGGCTGTAAATAAAGTTTGCACAGCCTTTTGGGTGTTACTGTTGAAGTACTCTTGTAGATACAGTATATGGTTCAACTTGCCCACTTAGCACACGTCTATAAATCAAAAAATGCACAAACACACCTCTAGTCTTTACCCAGTCTGTCTCAAGACGCCTACCTACGCGGAATGGAACAACTCAAGGTCGTCCTTATAGTCTTTGGTAAGTGAAACTTCAAAAAATCTCTTAGATTCATATTTTCATGACTAATTAAGAGCTTAAAATTTCTGTGGAAGTTTAGTTTCAGTAACAAATATTGAAAAAATATATGTATAGTCTTACGGGTACAACAGTTTTATATATAACGGGTTGACATTTCCAAATATGAAGAAATTGATAACATTCTGCAGAATACTTCACCGTTGCTTAGCAAGACTTAGTCCAAGTCAGATGCTTAGGCAATAGTGTGGAACATACCGGTCAACGTTGTACAATGATTAAAGAGAGCTTGTGACGGAGTTCGAGTAGTGTATGCGAAATAGTAGAATTTTCTCTTATTACAATCCAATTTGTCATTCAGCCACGTTGTCAAAGCGTTTCTTGTCATTTCAGTGGCCGTTATTGTTGCAAGAGCCGACATCGACCCTTGTGTTAACACGAACGAAGTCAAGATTGTGAACCATGACGTTCACGGAGGTTTGAGAAGCGCCAACGTCACTACTCCGACAGGCTCGGACCTTTACTGCGACCGAACAATACACGATGGTAGAGTGTCAGGCTGTGTAATGTAGATTGCCAACCAAACTGTAATTGTTTTTTTAGGAACTAGTGTATACACTTTACTTCTCAAGCTAGAAGGCAACCAAGTAGTAAAACAGGGTCTCCCGCTCAAAGGTGACCAAAAATCGGGCCATGTATGTGTGTGTGTGTGTGTGTGTGTGTGTGTGTGTGGTNTGTATGTATGTACATGGTATGTGGCTCTCACCGAAAGGGACTGAAGAGCGAGACTTCTCCTAGGGCCCGAAATCGAATTTCTTGCTTAGGTCATTTCAAAAAGAACGAGTCATTTAAAATATAAGTTGTTAACTCTTTTCTCTCCGAACAGTGTAATCTTTTTCTAACGTTTCTCTTGATCAAAACCTAGACTCCGCACATTAAATCTTCCGGAGGTTGTTTCGCTGAAATGCTGCAACTTTTCAACGTTTTTACATAGAGTTTAAACGAACACTTACGTCAAAAGTCTCTTTTTAAAGTGTGTGCGATTTTTATATAGATAAGACATTTTAGTGAAACATTTCCTAAATTTCAAAAAGTTGGAGTTCGTGAAAGCAAAAGGGTCACCCTACTTTTGTTACATGGTATTGTAGTGATCAACAACAAATCGTCCTGTACTGTGACGTATTGTCCCTGCTACCGCCAGATTACGTTTATGGTTGGCGCAGTGCGACAATATTAGGTTATCTGACATAAATAAGAATTATGTCAGTCACGATGTACGTAGGCCCAGTGACAAGACCATCTCGTCCACGTGTGAGCTCACCTATAACTGCGAAACTACATTTCATGAGTTTGCTTAAAAGATAGTAGACAATTTACGAGAAAAGAAAAGAAATGGAGACTATTTATACAAAGTATTGGAAAATCATTCTCTTGGAATTTCTTTTGACGCCCAATATTACAAGATAATGAGATGGGCGTTTTCGCAGAAAATACCGCATGGGAAAATGTTTTGACCGTGTTGCCTTATCAAATAAAATACATCTATTGATATGTGCCTCTAATGGTCAACAATACACAAACAGAAGTGTGTGTTCTAGCACATGCTTAACTATATTCAAATAGAAGTGTGTTTTCCGGACATGGTCATTCATACACAGATAGACGTTATTTTCCTCCACAAAGTCACCTAATGCTTCCATAATTCTGACTTACGTGACGAAAGAACTTTTGATTTAGCCTTTTTACCGTTATGAAAGTGGTCTCAAATCGTTTTTAGTCAAAATAAGATTAATTTCGGTGCTTGGAAACAACTGGCAGCTGGTTATTGCTTGAAATTAGCCTTTAAAAGTCGACTTGTCACGGCGTGTTATTTTATGCGCGAAGCATTGGTCTCGAGCAATAACGGACCGTGAGTTTTTGCACGATCAAAAGTCACTATATGGATACGGGTATAAGTTGAGACCAAGTTGGTAACTGTAAGACAATGTTCTAAATCAAACGGTTTAAGGTTTCTTTGACGTAACACCAGATTATTGCTGTTTAAAGTCCAGAATTGCAACTGCTGTTCCAAAGATTGCGTCACATTGCTGCTGAATCTAGGAGGTCTGTTGTCCATGATTGGAAGTCACCATAGCGGGAAATCAAGCGTGCCTTCCATAGACGCGAGACCCTCTCGTAAACGCGAGAATTTGTGAGATATTGCCGTGCATTACTAGCGAGCACGTGATTACACTAACTTTATTCCTGAGATCCATGCGTCTACGGAACTCAGTTCAGTTTTGTCGTTTCCGAATAACATTGTCAAGTAGTTTTGCAGGCTAAAACGCTATGTATGTGGACATGTATTTAAACCGAGTCTGATATTTATAGGGTGGTATATGTATCTTGCTCCTGAGACGGGTGGAAGTATAATGAAGACGCTAGAAATACCTCGTAGATGTGTCCACCAATACCACTGTGGCACCAAGTACCCGATCTGGATGGACGGTAGGGCATAGCTTATGGCACGAAATGTTGTTGTCGTGGGTGTAGCTAATATACACAACGTTTCAGTGGAGATTAGAATAATTGGGTAAAATCACTTAAATAATTTTCGCCAGACCCGAAGGGGCAGGTTCTCACTGTACCGATCAGTGTCACGTGCATAACATGGTCACCGAAAGTTTGACACGGGAATCTTGAAGTAATATAATTGTGCTCTGTTCAGGTAACACGATAATTATTTCGAGACATCCCGTTTCACAGCCCTTTTTCACTCAATGTCGATTGCCAAATGTTTTGATTGAAATGTCACGATCCTCTCGCTAATCGCACCATTCTTATGTTATCTAACAATTTTGGGGGTCATTTTAATCTGTCAATATATCGCGCACTCAATATTATTTAAAATTGAAGTGCATCTATTATCTGATACTCCTTCATATGAATTTATTACAAGAATGACGTAGAGATTTTATTTGACAATTTTACTATTAGATATTTCTTGTAAAGGATTGTGATATTGGAAGTCAGAATTCCTAACAGAATGAAATAAATGAATAAAATTGATGGATGTGCACTCATAATTTTCTTGTTAAAAGTAGTGAGGACGACAATCTTATTACCGTAAGCGAAAGCTGCCTGTGGTTTTTGATTTGATGTAAAAATTGATCTTAAAGTATCGTTTTGGTGACGTACACATTTGTTGAGACAAAATCAACTTTATTACTCGGAAATAAAGTTAAATACGATTGTAATAGTAACATGATACGAAATCCAGCGCCATTTTTGGTACCAGAAACGTTAGTTCATTATACCTGTATTTTATTTTGGTGAAAATGTTACAAAAACGCTGTTGTTGCGCAACTTTTACAGATACGCTGCCAACGCCCAGTGAAGGAATAGTCTCCAAAAAGATGTGCGTTTCCGTGACCAGTTGCTGTACTTATGCATTTTGGGTGAAGGTGAGAAACTGCGGAAATGACGTCGTGGCCTATAGGCTAGTACAAAGCCCCGGATGTCCTTCGGCATACTGCTTCGGTAAGAGACATAGTCGTTTTTACGCTACATGTGTATGCTACCATTCGAGTTTTTCAAAGTATTTAACACTTTACCAACAAACCTGTTAATATTGCAAGTCTGGAAATGTCGACAAAACTATACCAACCTTCCTTTAACTGGGTCACGTGGCCATATCTTTTCAGTAAAAGTTAGCCAAAAAGAAGGGAACAAAAATAACACAAGCATGACCTAATTTTGCTTGATATAAATGGCCACGGTGTTTCGTTTTATGCAGCTTTTGCTTTTTTTAGAAAAATCACAAAACGTCTTATTCTTGGTAAGCCGTCGTACAAAAGTTGCACACTTTAAAACCAATTCCTAACAGCCTTTTGGAGAATACTGCACAAAGCACATTACACGTGCCACAAGTGCCTCGTGTTTCCACGCTTTGGTCCAGGATCGGGTAATATTGTGTATATTTTTAGCAACACCTGGCGTGCGTTCAGTAGACGATAGGACATACGTTAGGACCTAGCTAAAACCTAGTCAAAGTCACGTGTTCTCATTTAAAATACACCACAATAACTCACGTAATCTCGCGAAGTCTTGCTTTCTAGCGTTACTGAACGGGAGGCTGATTTGGTGGAATTATTAGCTTGATTGTCATATCCGTTCTGGCATGGTTTGAAATGATACTCCTCAGCCTAAAGCGACTGCCACAAAAATATGTGATATGAGCCCTACCAAATCGTTCTTTTGTTGCTGGGTTTCGTTTCTGCGGAGTGTATTGCTGATTCGCTGTCTCAACCGAGATCGTTAAACCGGAAGACGTTGGGTGTTTGTTAGCAGGTTTTAAACGCTTATCCCAGAAATACATAATTGTCCGTTGTCAACCACTATCACCCACTTTGCGTTTCACTTTTGTCACAAGTTTTTTGCAGTCTGGACAGACCTTGCAATTTTATCCGTATGACGAATTTCTTGTTGTTCATACTTACGGGTATATTGGGTTAAACTCGTCTTATTACAGAACTTTCAGATTGATATTCACCGCGACGCCAACTTGTCTTCGAAGCTTGTTCGAAATCCTGACAATGTTGCGTGAGGTTAACTCATGCACATAAGAAATGTTACTCCGGCGTGCATCTATTCGGGTGTTAGCGACTTGGGTTTTTCTGGTTCTCCAACTGATCAATTATCCAACATTTTGATGGTTTCCAAGGAGTAAGTGAAAAATTACGTCACAGGTCTCTATCTTCCCGGCTTTCAGAATATGAATGCAAGTTAACTGCGCGGTTTTCCTAGATAACACGCGGGACTAGCGTTCATTTTTCCTGAATTTTTGTTTATTATTCACGCGTAAATATAATGCATATTTATCATGAAATAGGCATCAATTGGCGCTTGGTCAAGGATTGGTGCCATCTAGGCCTGTTTGTTCACACATTGCAGTAGGCTCCGACGGCCGGCCTTTGAACTGGCTGACAAGGAGTTAGTTGGAATCTATTAGCCATGTGAGTACAATCAGACGTGCGTGTTGCTCTTTACAGTCCCTTGAAAATTTATATTTCAAAAATTTACTGCCACATTCACATAACATTACGCTTCTGCACTTTCCTCTTAATATTTCTATTTACGTTTTTGTCACTAAGGTGAGCATCAACCGTGCCCCCCTCCGATGGCCGGATTTACACCCAACTGCACACGTGAGTACATGAACATAAGAGTGCCAGGAGAGACATTATCCTTAAAGTCCTTGTCTAGTTTAATCCGTACCTTCATTTGTCGATATCCCCGCCCCAGCCACAACCCGTTCATACGTTCACGCAGCCTCAGAACCAATCTAGCTATTTTTCGTAAATAGCTTCTGACAATAAGACGAAACACTGTTCACGGTGTTTTGAAATTACACCAATGTTGTCACCGCATTTGTATAAGTAGCAGACTACGGCTTTCACTTCAGCCTCCTCCGGGGCATGTTTCGCAAAGAGATTACTAGCCCTGGTATTTGGTCTTTCGATAAATGTTGACTTTTTGTCTTTTTCGTTTCTCGAAAGCTTTACCTTCTGTTTAAAGAGAAGACTGTGAATGTCCTATTTTTGACTTTGAGCTGTAGACAGACTTTCTGACTTCGAGCCTTACCTTGTTTTCGTTAAAGAGGCTGAAAGTCGAAAGAGAAAATCCAATAGATTGTTTGAGAAACTGCTCCCTGGCGTTATAGCTTTAGTAATACAAAAAAAATTGATGTCATCAGATTTCTTTATAATGAGAGCACCAATCAAATAGACTGTGCCTCCAATCACCCTTGGTTTTGGAGTTATCTCCCAATAATTAACAAAGGGGCTAAGCGCACCTTTAACGTCGACATAATACACCCTTCTTCCCGCAATTTTCCTACAAACGCTTTATTACCAAAAATGCCACGTGTTAGCTTCCAACTCATTACTTCCATAATATGAATTTGTCTCATTAAGTTGATACATGAAAACGATAACGTCATCGATTGTGGAAACTTTGAAACTTCCCCAAACCTATTGTATTGTTCACTGATTTAAAGGGATATTAAATCAGGTTTTGGCGTATAGTAGCAGATATTAACAATGAATTTCCAAATCATCTCTCCTCATTTTTTCTGTAACCTCTGTCAACCCTGAAAAGTTTGAAGCGAATTCAAAAACTCCATACAAATTCTGCTAACTTGCCGATCGTGACCTAAGCTTTAGGCGAGACACAAAATCAAGTGAGAAAAGTATACACCAAAGACCATAATATCCATTCTGTGGCGCAGTGAATAAGTCTTTTTAGTTGAATTTTACCTTTATCACACAAATGAGGCGCCAGTGGTGCTTTAGCACGAGAAAGAGCGAGGATTGGTTAAAATTGCCAAAACCAGCTTAGTATCCTGTCAGATTTTCGATCGATGACAATAGTGTACTGCACTTCACCGTGCATAAACGTTAAATTGACAGCTGCTCCCGTCGAGCTGCCGATTGATCCGCCGCTATCGCTAAAGAATGAGGACGACGCCATTTTGTCTGACATACGGTTTGGTTGCTCTATGACGTTACCATCAACGATAGACCAAAAGCTTAGACTACAAGTGCAGTGGTTGGCTAATGGTGTGCAAATTGACGAACAGGAGTCGTCTGGTTCCGTAAGTGGGCAAACGGAATTTCTACTCCGTGAATGGAAGCTCACCTACATTGACAACCACGGAAGAAACGTTTCGCATTTTGGGAAGCTTGTAAGTTCAGTAAATATTGGTAATGCAAAGTTATGAGATTTCCTACTGAGATCCATTAAAGAGCTTTTTTATCTTTAAATATTACAAAAAATGTTTAACCTTACTGCAAATGCTTCATGAATATTCAACTATTATATAAAAAGTTCAAATGTCAACACCAGTTGCTACATAAGGTGCTGTTTCATTGTGATGGTCGTAAAGTTTGCAGCGTACCCAAGCACACCAGGCAAACAAAATGTCGAAGAATTTCCGAATTGCTCTCCTGTTCTTGTTGACAAAAATTAATCTACAATGTAGTAACGCCCGACTACGTGGGCTCCAAATTTGACCTCAAAGTTACATTTCTTTTCACTTATCGAGAGGACCCAATATATTCTTTCGTGTATCATGCTTGCATCGAAATTTGAAATTTTATTAATGAAAGTTACCATTTATTTTGTTACATTTTTTCCAGCTCACCTGCAGAATGCGGTCATTCTTTACTCATGGAACCTACAGCCAGTGGAGAGTGAGTCGCGAGAGCAAGTTCTTGGGAATTAAGGTAACGCATATCATGCCTGAGGCGCCTCCAATAAGAATGATTGTATCATGCCTGTCTTTCGTGGTTACGTTAGTCTTCGCAAGATTTCACTATGTACATGTACCTTAAGTGAATCAAGACACTGTCTGTTGTTACTGGACACGCTCCTGTGTATCCACACATTCGAACGCGATCGGGGATGTGAACGATTGAAAAATGAGGGCCCAGCAATGGAAAAATCTAAATTAGTGATACCTTTGAATTGAGTTTATCCAGAGCTGTTTTCTATAGACTGAAGACACTTAAATGCACTTGCAGGCAAAATCTTTTATTGAACATCTACAACGAGTGTCCCATGATTCAGAATTATAAGTACTCTGACCAATCATTTCAGCGTCCACCATTTTGCTGGGATCTGTACAATAGTACATGTAAGATTCCGATCATACTTGAGAATCACGTACATGTACCTCACACTCGCAAAATTTTGCGTGGTTTTGCCTGATCTTGCTTTTAGGCGAGTTTCTTAAGTCTAAGGAACGATACCCTGATCACGCAGGACTGTTAACCTGCAAACGTTTCCGTGATGTTTAAAACTGCCATAAACCCAATTTTGTCGACAAAATACAATTTTGATTTAGGTTCCTCATCGCTATGAAATTGGTCTCAACTTTTGTCTCAGTCAAAAGGGTGTGATTTTCTGGGTTTGAAAATAACTGACGGCTCATTATTGCACAAGTGGTTAAATCACGGCCACATTGCAAGCCTTCTTTCCATCATCAAACTCAGCTTTTAAATTGGGGTCTGGATCAAAAACTCGTTTTTTGTAGGGAAACTGTTCTTTAAAACCAAAATTATTTCAGATTCTAAAATTATTAAAACTATTTTTAAAATCTGAAAGAATTGTGGTAGCGATAACCTTCATTATTATAATGGCAATATTAGAATATCAATGTCTACATTTGGTATGGTGTTGGTATCTTGAAAGTCTTCTAATGCTGCGCACTTCACCAAAATTATTTTGTCATGTCATTAATTAGCCACCGACTTGCTCTAGCTACTGCACGTGCTTCGCGTGCCATTTCAGATCCTCAACTATGGAAGCACAAGAGTTGACTTGGACGAAGGCGAAGAGCTGGAACTTCAACTTCAGCTGCAAGTGCCGTACTTAGGCGGCATGCCGTTGACAATAGAAGTTGCTGTGCCTCATGATGCTCTAGACGGCACCCACTGCGCCACGGGGGAGCCTATACCTCAGCTAGCCGCCGACACGTGTGGCTTGTCGGTAGCGAGGTCGCAATGGAAAAACATTCACAGACTCAAAGTGAAAGCTACAGTGGACAACAAAAAAGAAACTGTAGGTTATGGCATATTGTAAACCATTCTGGTTCCTTTAGGCAACCAATGTCGTTACGCTTCTATGAGTGCGTAAGACACTACCTAATCATGCACTTGTACCCGTGGCCGGAGTTGTCGTTACCAGTAGGTGTTGCATTATCACTGCACAGTTGTCAGTAGCCTCCTCAAAACGTGTCTTGTTTCTGGAAACTGTTAGAACCACACGAAAGTTCGAGAAGCCTGATAATGTATTGGTTATTCAAACGCTGTACGGCATGTCTTGACTGGAATCGGATCTTGCACTGAAATTCACACAATTTGAAAGCAACGGTGAAGAATGCTACCGGAATGCATTCATGCTTCATATGGAGTTGCGAAGTCGCTTTTCTTAGTTATGCAAGAAAACATCCTGTTGAGCCATAGCCGCTTCATCTTTGCGTTTCTACTCGAACCGATCTCTCATAATGAAGGAAATTCCAAAGCACCTTCCTTTAAAAAGCATCTTGTTTAATCATTGATGAATGCCCCGTTTTAAGATGAGCAATGGAGATCATGTTGTCGCCTCTTTCCAGATTGCTCAGGCGTTGAGACGGATAAATCTGCGGACGCCTTTGATGGTGTGGTCGCATCTCATTTGGAACAACTACTCACTACCGGAAATAGAAGTAGGCCACCAAATAGTGGACATTATAATGTTGTTATTTATTTAGAGTTAGGACCAGCTCAAGGTGTATCTTTTCTGTACTAAGAATTAAACTTAGTCTTTCGTACATACACACGATATTTGACTAATCGCGTGGCAGCAAACTGTGTGCATTTACTGTTTGTGTGCGAGTCTCGGGTAAAATCTCGAGAGCTCTGTCTCAGCTGCCACTATCCAAAATATCGTACTTGCTGAAGACATGGGCAGATCTTGACCACCTTCAGCCAAGTGTACCAGTACGACTTCGACGAGACATTTTACCAATTAAACATTAAATACATGTACTATGCTACCAAGGTTCAATAAGGTGGTAGAGCCCCTTTACGCCTACTATCGATATCATTTGTGTTTTGAAATTGTATGGTTTAGTTCTCCTAATATGTTCATTTGCCTCATTTAGATTGGAGTGAAGGACAAAGACAACCGAAGGATTCCAATGTGCCGATCCACAAACGATCCACACATGACCACTTTCGATGGAGTGTAAGTACAGGTAGCCAGCGATGCTTTTGGGCTAACCGTGACAGTTTTGTCAGCATTGATATATCATATGGTAGCTGAACATAAGTGCAAAAGTATTTGTCGTTCCTTCAGGCGTCACGTAGTATTTCGTTGATTTCTTGATTGGCGTCATACATTGGGTATTTTTCCTTTACAGATCCTACGAACACCATCTCGAGGGATACTTTGTGCTTTATCGACACAAGACATATCCATTTGAGGTAGTGTGTGATATACACTGTACCAATAGCTCTTCATCTCTCAAATACAGCACTTAATAATAATTATTTAAAATTTCTTCTGTGCCTGTAATCTCGAATTTTCTCAATGAACCGAATTTTTGTTTTAGGCAATGAAATTGGTCTCAAAATGTCCTCTAGTCAGATGAGTAGCGTATCTGGGTATGCAAAGAGCCTGAGATTAAGCTCCGCCCAAAAAATTACACGCCGTGATAAGTCAACTTGTAGAGCCGGATGTCAAACAATAAAATACAGCTAGTTATGTCGCAGTCCTGAAATGAACCCCAATTTGGCTAAGGAATAATTGGAAACCAATTTCATAACGTCAAATGGCCTACCTTTGTTATTGTTTTTGGTTTGGATGGTGGGCTCATAGACGCTTTAATTCTTTCTCTCCCACTTAAACCCAAAATCAGGCTGACAAGTAGAAAGTGGTTAGGTTAGATTCCTCAAAAATGTTTCATTATACGAAATCTGACTTCTTCATTAGCATGATAGAAACTGTGACGTCATCTCGGTAGCTATTACATCTACGTTGGTCGTATGATTCTTCAACGATGTCGCTGTTGGCGTATCTTAACGGGCTGAGAACTGCTCTGCGTCTTGTGAATAAACAACTAGAAATTTGCAGAAATTACTGTGTGAAATTAGATTGATACGGCTTATTCGATTCTTAACCGTCATGCACATGTTCATGTTCAGTGATGGAAGTCTAGGGTAATGACATGGCACGAAAAAATTACCGCAAACCTCGAATGGTGTTTTGGGACGTTTGCACAGTTGCATAAAGCCGAATTTCACAGCGTGCAAGACTGCATCGTCCCATCTTATTATACAAAGACTATGCATAATTGGCTCAACCACCTATGTCATTTTTCTCGTTGTCTTCTTTCACAAACTAGGTCCATGCACATTACAAGCCTTGCAACAAAGGACGCTTCCCAATGTGCAATTGCGCTGTAGGTATCCTTTCCGCTAATGATGTCATCGTGTTTGACAAATGTGGTCGGGGAACAATTGACGTCACTTCCTGGGAACTTGGACGCAACAGAATGCGAGTAGCTGTGCGAAGCGCTGGACTTAACAGGGGAACTCGGATACTCAGGGAAAATGGTGGAAAAAAATACAGGGTAAGATGAAAATGGAAAACAAGTCCAAGAAACAGTTAATTAAATACTGTTAATATAACGATTTATTTTTGTGCATAAACTTTTATGGCCAAATCGCTTTAGGAAACCAGATAAATGTTGGAGTTTCAAATCGCAAGACTCGGGATTTTTTTTTCAAAATGTATGGGGTGAGCTCTAGGAAAACCCGTTTTCCATGTAGCTTTCGGACGCTAATAATTGATGAAAATTCTCCATGATTCACCTGTCAGTGTTTGTTTATTAGTAAAAACTGCTTTTCTTGTACTTAGCTCAGACAGGCACACAACAGATGACATTGGGCTCAGTAGATTTACTGGTGTTGAAGCGTCCCTTGGTAAATGGATGCGGTGTTGTCATATTGATACTGGTTAAGTACGTCATGCCATGTGTGGCCAAAGCCACATGTACATGAGTTAAGCGACTAGAAATGTTAGACATTGTCCTTTAAGCTTTTCCAGTGTTGTGCTTGGTTTTGTGTTCCTAGGTTCAATTACCAACAGGTGGCGAGGTTATCGTGGACGATTCCTATAGCACGTTTATCAATCTTTATGTTGTGGCTTCGGTCATGGACAGGGGCGAAAGTGAAGGTTTGTGCAGTTCGTTCGATGAAAACTGCGCAAACGACCTCATCCCACGCCACCAAACTTTGCTTCCTCCTGGTTACAGCACCAACTGCGGCCGAGCAGGCACGCGATATCCTCTGGCATTTTCTGAAAGTTGGCGGTACGATATTCTTCTATCAGGCATACAGTGACTGTTCATGGGCTTATGAATATTGGAATCATTCAACGGAATTTAAATTGTTAAAAGGAGTATAAGTTCTAGGAAATGGGAACTAAGACTGCACATTTCTCACGCGTATTATACAAAACTCAGTTTTGCTGCTAGAGTACTGAAATACAGTGTACCAGTCCGCCGAGGACTGCAAAAGTCAAAGACGTCAAGTAAAACACCACCACGATATTCATGCACTGATTTCAAGTATTCATTACAGTGGCAGATCTAGGATATCACAAAGGGGGGGCAATATTTTGTCTGTAAACATTTGCTCAAACCATGATTGTAGATGCGCATGTAGATAGGGGGAGGAAATTTTTCTGTTTTTTCCTCTAAAAATCAAGCGTTTTCCTGTATTCCCGAAGTATTATCCAAGAAAAAAAGGCAAAAAATAAAAACGCGAAGAAAGTGTCAAATAGGAAAAACTGCTTGTATCACAGACTCGAACTCACGACTGGCGTTTAGAGCGCGCGTACTTAACCACTCCACCACCACGACTTAACTCATAATTTGTTACCGTCCACTTGTTTATGGTCCACAGCGTTTGCGCGTGAAACCTCCTTTTTTCGTAATGCTTATTACATGTTTTATATTTTGTGAATCAGTTCGTAACAAATTTGTTGTATTTAAAATAGTCTTCGATTGCCCAAAAGACCAAATCCGTTTTTTTCTGTTGGCAAAAATGACGCGAGTGATTCAATAAGGCTTCGATTAAAATTGACATCTTACTAGAAGCTTCTGTTTTTTCATCATCACTCAGATTCCGTTTTCTTTAAAAAATGAAGCAATTTTCTTCATTGCACAGTGGAGCAGACGACGGAAACGGAGTCGTAGTGCCCAGCGCCACTGCCGGTTGCCTGGGATATCGCCGGATAGCCTATACTTATCCATAGTTCCGATACGATTGCACCGTGTTCCGAATTTGACACTTGAAATTGGATCTGAGTCCCCCTCCCCCTAAAACTGCACATTTAAATCTTGTTTCAGCCGTGTAATTTTAATTACCGGGGTTAATTAATAAACTCAACATTTCCCTACGCTCTTGCTGTTTTATTGTTTGCGGCAGCCAAGGGGGGTGGGGCCTGCCCCCCTAAATCCGCCTATGCATTACTCGCTATTTGCTAGTCCCCACCGAGCATAATCTAAACGTCGGTTTCTTTAATCGCTAGAACAGGAACTGTAAGTTTTTCGTACCACTAAATACTCGACTGTAGGACATAGCTGCCCATTTAGCGTTCCGATATAATTCATACGAAATTAACAGGGTTTCAGAAGGTATATTCGACTTCGTATCCTAAGAGTTGAATGGAATTCTGCAAACACTGAAACTTCTATCGGGTAGTTTGATTAAAACCAGGAAGCCGACTTTGAACATGGTGATGTTTGTAGCTCAGTACCAACGGAACGTTACTACATTGCCGTGTCAAAATGATTTGCACTGTGTTTTTGCTTCCTATAGAATTAACGAAACCGAAAGTTTGTTACACTGGAATTGGAACTTTGAAGACGACCGCCAATCTTCGTACGACGGCCACGTGTACTGCACATGCGCTGAAGACGACCAGTCCCTCTCTTGCGTTGCCGGAGGCGACGCGCCGAAGTGTAAACCGCGATATGGGCAAAAGGATGAGACGAATCGGCTCCTTGGAAACGCGCGCCGTCGGAGAAACCTAGCACGCCATGACCACTTCGACTTTTTAGACTACGACGAGACTGAATACATGACGGTCACGAAAACCACCAAGAACAAGGTAAGGACTGTGAAAAAGTGTATTTTATTGCGTCTGCACAAACGTCAAGGTCAAAGGATGGAAAAACTGGTATGTCGCACTTATGGGCACAATTCCTCATTTATAAACACGGATCCGGTAAACTTAGTTCACTGGATCATTAACGGCTCACCGACCACCAGACTCGGTGCCGGACTCGCCATGCCAACTTTACGAAACCAAAAACCAGCTCCCGATTCGCAATAACGACTCCATGACACTGAGATGGAGTCGGTGAACGTATGTGTTGTGAGAACAGCAATGTGTGTTGGGGCGGGACAGTCGTTTTTGTGTGTCTGGGCACAAGATTGTGAGTCGGTGGTCTCACTTTAGTACGACACCCATGAGCCATGTTTTTGAACAAGAGACTGTATCCATGAGTACGGTATCCCTGTTGTTTCCATCCCTGTTGTTTGTACCCTTGTCCATATGTACATACATGTACTACGGGTCCCGATGTCCAGTTTTACTTGATCTCTTTCGGCGGCGAGTATTAAGTTGACCTCGACAACTGTTGGGCTATACTTACGATACCCCTTACAGAAAGTTTAATACTGGATTTGATCACCCGTTCAAACAATGAGCTTTTGTGTTTGAGAAGTGTAAGTTGAAATCATTACATGGTAGTGTACAGCTGAAATACTTTGATTGCAGGAAGTCTCGCTCGATGTTACATGCAATTGTTTTCAGCGAAATGAAGAAATGCAACTGAATTGCAAGAAATAATTTTCACTTATATTTACAAGAGGCCAATTCTGTAAGAAGGGTTGTGATGTTTTGTCATAATTAGAAACGCAATAGACGAACAACTCGAACGTTTAGCGAAGAAGAAGCTCTGCGGTACTGCGACAACTACGTTCGGTCGACCAATGTAGCGTTACAGTGCGGGGCGTTGGACATAGACTTCACGGAACCTATTGAATCGTGTGCTCTGGATTTGGTGGTAAGTTGTGAAGATGTCACCGCAGTTCGAATGTGCAAAATATTGCCGTACAAAGCGTTTAATCAGTGACTTTTGTTTCTTAACGTTATACAACAAGTGAAGCACGAATTTTCTAGTTCATATTGTACAGAAAAAAGCTTATTTTGGTTCTGATACGTGCCCATGACATAACTTTGGAGCTACACAAACGAAGAATAAAAAACACCCGCGTCTCTTCTTGAAAAACAAAATCTTGGTTAAAATCTTGATTACAAAAGCTCAGCTATGAATAATCATCTTAAAATTAATGAATATATTGGGAAGGTTTTCTTCATAAGGGAGAGTGAGAAAATGTGAATCCCACTCCTCTGCAGGCAGCAGCACAGCCAATTGTGACACTGCATATGCGAAAGTTGTTTCAGATGAGTAAAACAAGAGAAAATTTAGGTACCCGGTATTAGGACTTTCTGAACTTAACAATTCTTTTCTGAGTAAAACATTACTTTCAATGGGACTGCCTCGGCTGATGTAACGATTGAGATGACTGAGACCCAGCACAAACTGCAGGATCTTATTCCCCGTCGTCCTTCTGTGCAGGCAACTGGCGACACACAGTGGGCAGTAACGGCACTAGACACTGTTAAACACGAGTGTCTTGCTGAAGTTGACAGAAATACCTCGCTGTGGGTGCAAACACCGACGGCCAATGTGACAGTTCCTCCAGTGGCAATAGAGGGCGCGATATGCTATAACGAATGCAGCGGCAACGGGATATGCGACAAAGGTAGGCCAATCTAGCTTGCATACAGCCATGCTTACAAAACTTTAAATTTTGAAACCATAAGGTGTCCGAACCCTCTCTCCTCCCCCCGGAAAAACGCCACCTTCTTACAGTTTCCCACCAGATCTTAAGAACCCTTGTTGTTTTCTAAATTTTTAAGGTTGTGGGTAAGTAAAAAGTGCTCCAAGATGTTAAGGGTACGGTTTAGCAGAAAATCGCTTTGTTTTGAGATTTCTGGAGACCTGGGACATGAATGGTTTCTACTATAACACCAGTCATTTTAGTGTCTCAATTGTAGCTTGTCATTGTCTATCTTTAACACTGATTTGCAGGCGAGTGTAGCTGTCACCAAGGATACGCTGCGCCCGACTGCTCAGTTGACTTGAATTCCCCACCAGATGTATACTTCACACCTCGTTGTGACGTCAGCACAAGGCCGTGTCTCACCAATCCCGTGATCGGAAACGACTTCCTAGAGGGAGATAGTTTGACCTGCCACATAAAGGAAGTCGGTGTAAGCATGCCATTTAGTTGAATTGAAAATGTGGTGTTTGGGCTTGAGACAGTACTCGGATCGTTATTGCGTGTCACCAACCTCAATAAATTGACTTATGACGACCGGTCATTGCTCTACGCGCAAGGTCGCAAGTATCACCAAGCTGCCAGTTATTTCGTAGAACCGAGACCATTTTAATTCGCGCAAGTCATACTAGTTTTGTTGCCGAATACCTGTAATACCTGTAATACCTGTCACGGACAGGATCATTGGGGATATGCTGGTGCATTAATCCCCTCCCCAGACCATCCCCGTGACAGCAGAAGGCGCAGAACTCCAGGGCTGACGTTGCCTGTAAGCATTTGATTAGACAGCACTCGGGCACGGCCCTTCTTGTGACTCTTCGCAGCATGGCCATAAATAATACCGGCTTCGAGCAGGCGGCTGCCATCATTGAACTCAGCCAGCTGGGATGCAGTCTGCTCGTGGTTGCGTTTGCGAGCCAGCAGCTTAACGTCAGCCGAATATAAGTAGAGGGGTTGGTTGGTGGTGCATGAGCCAGCGAGGTAATCTGCACGCTCATTAATCAAGACACCGGCGTGGCCAGGTACGAAAGACCAGATCACCACATGATGAGGGTGGCGTGATCGGAAGACACCCCAGTTGGCTGGGAGGTTTCCAGATTGAACTTTCATCAACACTGCCATGGAATCGGTGGCAAAGATAATGGTGTGATTCTCCAGGTCTAGGAGTGACAGCTTGGTTAGGGCTCGTTGTATAGCCTCAAACTCCATCCGCGTACTGCTTGTGGATATATGGTGGCAGCCACTACCTTCCGCAATGACGTTGTTAGCACAGCGTATTTGATAGCCCCATCCCGCACGATTAGTTTCACCATCGAAGGATCCATCAGTTGCTACAATGATGGCATTAATACCGCCAAGATCACGCCATTGCTGACGGCACAATGCTTGGGCTACTCCAGGAGGCCATTCCCGAGCTTCCCTGTTGAAAGCAATGATGACATTCGGTTCCTCACCAAGTTCTTGTACTGGCAGCCAAGCAGCAACTTGCGCGATCATGTGTTCGCCGATGAGACCCATGGTTGCGTTAACAGCAGCGACAGTCCACGAGCACCTGCTAAGTCTTTGGTGGGAGGCATTGCGAAAAGGTCTAGGACGAAGTCCATAAGTTTCTGTTGCAGGGACGGAGTTCACGCACCTGTCAAGTGCAGTCTTCACTTGACTGTGTAATGGATGGAAGGGGCTTTGAACAGCCTTGGCTACAGTAATACCTTGTAGAAGGGATTGTCTGTCTGCAATGCTGGGAATACCGACAAGGTAACGTAATGCTGTGACTGACGTAGTTCTCGTACATCCAGTGATGACGCGAAGACCAATGTTCTGGAGCCTCTCAAGTCTGTTGATTTGATTTTTACTGATGTTGATCATGGGGAGAGCGTAGTCGAAGATCGAAGTGACCAGGGCTTTATAAAGCATGACGAGGTGCCTTTCCTCCGCCTTCCGACCAGCCGCAGCCCT
This sequence comes from Phoronis australis, assembly GCA_002633005.1. Taxonomy (NCBI): domain Eukaryota; kingdom Metazoa; phylum Phoronida; family Phoronidae; genus Phoronis; species Phoronis australis. The sequence continues at coordinate 418,215 of NMRA01000159.1, forward strand.
AAGGGCATTGATTCCTCTGTTGGCACGGCTGATCATACTGTTAACTTGAGTTGTGAAGTTGAGCCTGCGGTCAAGTTCTACACCCAAGTGACGCATGTGGTCAGATGTAGCAATCAACTTCCCATCGTAGGTAGGGCAAGGGAAATCATCAACACTGAGGCGATTGTCCAGAGTACAGAAGAGAGCTTCACATTTGTCTCCATTGCAGCTCATTCCGCTGGTAGCACAAAACTCGCATATTTTTATCAATGAAGACTGTGCTTTGTGGAGAATCTCATGATGTGTTTGTCCTTGCGATGACAGCAGCATGTCGTCTGCAAAGGTGCGAAGTCGGCAGTCAGCGCGGTTCAGTCTGGCGAGTGGGAGGGTGTAGATATTGAACAGCACTGGGGACAGAGGTGAACCTTGGGGTAAGCCTGTGTTGACAGATACCCATTCTGAACGCCATGTACGATGTTTTAGCATGCATCGCCGGCTGTTGAGGGCACTCATCACCCATCTAATGCATCGTACAGGAATACCGAGATGAAGCATGCCATCCGCAAGTTTTGGAAGTTGAACAGAATTGTACGCATCTTCTAGATCAAGGCCAACGAGGAGAGTGTTTTCTTTGTTTTCAAAACCTTGCCATATCTCATCCGCAACAGAAGCTGCGTTGGCCCATGAATCTCTACCAGGTCGATAAGCACCCATTCCTGGGAGGAGCCAGGGTTCAATTAACTTGGTGATTCTTTGCGCCATGATCCTTTCAGGGATTTTTCCAATGACGTTCTGCATCACTATGATGCGATATCCCTTGAGTGCACGATGGTCTTTTCCAGGTTTTGGTACAGGAATTAAGAAGGCATCTGTCCAGATGTGAGGGATGATTCCAGTGGCCAAACTGACGTTGTAGGACTTCACAAGCTTGGCCAGCAGAAAGTCAGGCAAAAACTTGAGTGTCAGGACTCTCACGCCATCGGGGCCAGGGACACCCTCTTTGCAAGTTTTGATAGCCTCCGCAACCTCTGCTGCAGAGAATTGACTGTCCTGTTCAGCTGTCTTGCAAAGTCCATCTAGTTGCCGAAAGTCATTAAAATCACAGGTTATTCAGTTTCTTTGACGAAACAGGTTTCAATCTACTTCTGTTGTAAATTTACTCCTTCCTTCAATCCTGTTAAACTCAAGTGGACAGGTCTTTGACATCACTATGGTTTTTTGTTAGTAACCTACAGTGTACAAGGAGACAATTACGTACACGAGACATTGAGACATACACTTTCCGCTTCATTTTAGTTAAAAACTTCACGAATTTATATAAACGAACCTGAAGACCAAATTCTCTTTTCACACAACTCCAAATATTTCAAATTTGATTGAATTTAGTAGGAATAAGTAGTCCGCCGCAATTGATCCATGCATTATGGGTACTCACTCAGCTGTCGCCATCATATATAATGAGGTTCTCATGCAAACGCCGCCCACTTTACAAAATGAAATATTAATAGTAAAATAACGTAAAAAACAGGGCTGATAGTTAAGCAATATTTATATTCTAGTGATAAATTTCAGCTGATGAAAGTTAACTTGTGTTCAAATTGTGAAAGTAGATGAAAGAGGAGTATCTTCAAAGCAACATAATGTCAGCCATTGTCATTTTTTGAGCTTTGAGAACAGCACAAACAACGTTTCACGTCTAGTTGGACTAGCTTAAGTGGGTCACACTCCGTTCAGAGATCTATGTCACAGTGTAACCGTACACAAGAAATAGAAATAGCTTTTAATTAAACCAGTTACCAAGAAGTCTTCAATAATATGATGCTGCCATGTGTCCATCGTTCTAGATCAACTCGAATGGGTTATATGTTGGTGTTAATCCTGCTCAAGTCAACACCATGGCTCAGTTTGAAAGCTATGGCGAAGTCACATGTCCCTTACCATCCGCTAGTGATCTCACGATGACCCGCAGTCCAGGGGAGGCGCTGGCGTTCAAGGTGTCTGTCAGTAACAACGGAGTACTAACGAGCAACGAAGTACTAATGGTCATTCACGACTCTCGGTGCCACACTTGCAACATAACCACTGAACGATGCCAGCAAACGGTATGTACTGTTAAAAAACCATCGCCAATCGTCATTATTCGAACTTCAGTATTTTGTGGACGGTTTCAAGTCAGTCAGCAGGGTAACCCCGTGCCTTTTTTGACATAACACATTGCAGAAACCAGTTGTCATTCATTTGAAAACTGAACACTGTGTTTGACCATTTCCTGATGATGATAAAGTACACCAGTCGAAACCTAGAACACGCATTTGTCTTACTCTTTGTCATTATTTTATTTTTCTACAAAGACCAACTCCTGCATCATCGACGGAGGATGTTACGTCACAGGAACTACGGAACCAACCGACAGCTGCCGAGTCTGTGATCCCATTCGAAGTCAGTCCAGTTGGTCCCCCAGCACTGGTACGTTTGTTTGAATACACGCAGTCTATCATCTTAATGGCCTGTGTACATTGCAAAGTACAACAAGAAACCTGTGAACACGCTGGTCTTCCCTCATAGCAGCTTTGCTCAGCTAGACCTCAAGTCAAACATATAACCTGGCTATTTTCGATTTGAAAACTCATAGATTCTCTTCAGTTGGCCACGATTGACAATTCAGCGTATTTTTAAAAAATTGCTTATAATTAAAGACACATTACCGAAATGTATTTTGGGCTATTGTTGTTCAATGCATAGACTTTTTGAATTTATTAGCTTTGATAAGAGCTATAAAACGATAAAATTTGTTGTTTTTTGTGATTTTACAACAAATCACCAATTCCAGCCGTTGTCTGCCAGTCAGTCTCTGAAATCATAAAGGCGGGTGACTGTACTATTACTGTACATTTAAAAATGGCGCTTAAAATACTCTGCTATGTAACGAGTGAGGTTTAACTCCTCCAGCAGAGCGTCTGACAGCGACCTAAAAAATTCCACGCTCTATACCGCGTTGGCCGGGGCGCTCTGGTCGATAGTGTCACTTTAATAAGGAAGATGTAACAAGGTTGACTGATTTTCCATTACTTTATTAGGATACCTTCTTTGACAAGTAAGCAATTTTTAATGACCCTTTCAGCATTAAACATAGACCCATAAAACTATACATTTTTAAAATCCTTTACAATCGCAGAATCAGTCTGTTTATCTCAAACATTTCTAAATCTGCTCAACACGCCACCTGTGGCCATATCATCTTCGCTTGTAATACATGTACATGGCAATATCGTGCGAAGTCTTGGGAATTTTGGTTTTCTCGCATGAAACTATGTCTACGTAACGTGCGTCTGATAATGACGACAAAAACCTCGTGTGATCACGTGCTTCACCAGTAACGGATAACTAAACCTTGAGTAGACTTGCTCCTGATATCGCCGTAACAGCTTTAATCATTTCAGATGCCTCATGCCTTCCAACGACACCTTCGACAACGGCGACTTGTAAGTACTTAGTAAAAAGATGGCAGAAGGTAAACGTAAACAACTTGCTTGGAATCACAGGTGAAATAACGTTTCACAAATTAACAACGATGAAGTATAGTCGGAATACCTATCGTCGTCAGGCTCCAATGGTCGTCCGCCATCTTCTTTCGCGTGCAGCGCAGCCACGAGGGACTTAGAGTGCTCGTCTGGTACTAACCTCTCGGGAGAAACACGCACGGAAGAACTGAGACGAAAATCGGTGCATTTACCGACTGTTTTTTGAGACCACTTAAAAACTTGTAGATTTTACTAATGCATTTTTTTGTTCATTTTCAGAAGATATTTTCGAAATTAAATTTTCTTCAGACGGAACAAAAACCAACTCATATATTGTTTATGCAATGTATCTATTTGTCCCAGGCACCAACCGACACCTGTTAGGCCAAAGGAAAAACGCAGCAGACAAATGCAACATGCTAGGTGCTTAACAGTTTCGGCTCACGCATTCGTCATCAAAATATTGTCCACTTGTTTTTTATTGCAAAACACAGTACTGAGCTCAACATTTATGTTGAAATTTTTGGTACAGGCATTTTGGATTTATTTGAAGAAAATTAAAATACTTGAATTGATAGAGAGTTGTCACCAATAAAGTAAAACATTGACTTTATTTCACTATACTGCATTGTTACATACAACGCAACATGACATAATTAAAAATAAAAGAAGAGATTGAGCAATAAAATTCAAATGCAACTTGGGTATTTATTTATTTATTTATTTAATTATGATTGCAGAAGCCTGTTAAAGGTGAGAAAAATCAAACAATATGATATTGGGTAATTTATTAGAACAACTGCATCGAGGCTCAATGAACAACTTCTGCCGACCAAGTCTCAAAGGGTTACAGTTCTGTTTTGGCTGACAAGATGTTAACAGAGAATGAAGAAAAATTGAAAAGAAAAAGAAAGACAGCATAGATAAGTGGTATTAAGAACAACAAGAACAAAAAGTCAAATAAAGAGGTCACAAATAGAAAATAAGTAAGGTCTATCTGGAATAAAACAATTACGATTTATTTTCCAGAACTGAATTTCTGAATGAATTTTCATCGAATTAAAAATCGATATCATACCAGTAAAATAGTTTGTGGTTGAACTAGAATTGTTGTAAACTACTTTCCACTATTTTCTTGGCCTTTTTCTGTGTGGTTTTCTGTTCTTCCAAAAGGCGGCAGCATATGACGACCATAGGAGTCATTATAAAATGGCTGCCGAAAAGCAATGCACAGTTCAAACACCTCGGCATAAATAAAAGAAAACTTTTGAGTCAACGAATACTACATATTTGTGACAGTTAAATCAAATCCTATTCAGAGCATAACTTTGAAGTGGAATAACTGGGCGAGTACGACAACAAGCCGGTTTCATGCTTAGGCGGACGACCATTGGGTACCCGAGTATACTTCGTGTTTCGCTCAAGTGTAGTACTAGCATCAAACACACTGTCGTCACGAGAATGAAGTGGTGACAATTGCCGAATTTTTCTACAAGCGCCTCATTGCATGAGCTTGCATCTAACACCAACAAGGTAAACTGTTGTTTCCAGTTCAAAAGCCTGACTGCTGCTAATCCAGACATCCATTTTCGGCCAAAATTTGAAATAACAAATCTGCACTCTCGTCAGTTACTCGGTGTCTAATGAAAAAATGTACTGATCATATACTACAGTAAATCCACCACCAAGTGGTTTATTAACAGTATGACAGTATCCGGTGGACATTCATTCTGTAAAGAATTGTACTTTGTCGCCCGATTGCCTAGTTTTATTAATCAGTTTAAAATCGCTTGCCCTGACTTTGGCCGTGGAACTCGGGATCTCTGATCTGCCATACTAGACTTTACCGAAGAATGGTAGGTCGTGCAGGTAACAGCACTCCGTGGGTAATTTGTTAACGGAGCGCACGTGCATAAGGGGGTTGTTTAGCGAAAACTTCTGTCAAGAGCTATGAAAACATGCAAGCACCCAGCCTAAAAATGGAGGGCTCGAATTTTTGAGAATGTAGACCTTTTACTAAAGAAATAATAACGAGGTACGCTCGAGCCCCCCCCCCCCCGAACATGGAAATTCCTTGAGCGATATTATATTTTGAGTCCAGCCCATAGCTTGAGGGTTTCGTCACTGACCCATACTCCCTGCCTCTTTGCAAACTAATCTTGTAGCCCGAATACCTCATGAACAACACTCAAGTTGATAATATCTTCTTATTCAGCCGTGCCACTATGGTGTTCCCAGGGGCCCAACAGCTCGCGTTACATCATCGTACCGGGCACCAACTGCCACCAATTCATACAGGAGATAATAGACGCACCGGACCAGACGCATAGTTGTCCGTTGGCAGCCAACGGGGAACAGCTTCAGTTCAACACGTTGACCTGCACTTGCGATTGGCCGAGCACCACAACGTGTGCGAGACCTTAGGACAGGCGGGAATTGAGTTATTTTGGCAAACTGTGCCGTAGTAAATTTACATATAATTTGCCATTAGAACCAAGATGATGACATGCCGTCGTATTGTTGTGAGCAATATCAAGTTTAAAATTGCCATGTAATATAACATTGTAATAAATTTAGGTTGATTGTGTCTAGAAACAACGAATTTCATTGGTGGGTAAATTCTGACCAACAGTGTCTAATTGTAGAAGTACATGTATTTTTCCGCATTCTGTAATACGACAAGTCGGACGCTGGCCACAACATACCAAGTGACTGGATGCTTTTTCTTTATAGGCTTCATGTGATATATTGAACTGTGTTGAAGTCAACAGCCAACCTGTGATCAATTTCTCGTGGATTAACCAAACTTTTCTTCTCAAAATAAATCTCTTCTATTGTTCTCGTGAATCAATATTGGCCGTTATGTACATGTAAGGCAAGATAATTTTCCAGATTTTCATGAGATGTATCCACATCATTTTCACTGCTTTGCCACAGGAATATATCTTTTAATGCCAGATTTTGCTAAAAGACAACGTGTTTCTGTCAATAGACGTACCATCTCTATAGATAGAGATCAGTAAATCTATCCATAGAGATGCATGTATAACAACATTTTTGATATGTTGAGTCGTCGAACTCGAAGTATGCGCGCCTTTCTTTAAATGATTCAATTTCCAAAAAAATCCAGACAGAAACAAAACCTATATGCCCGTGCGTGCTTAGTGAAAGTTTATTTAAATCTTGGTCTATATCTGTGGACTTTTATACCACTATGGAAGAACGCTATCTTTAGAATGGCGGTCAAATACGAAAGGCTGATTTACTGAGTGCAGCTTTACGGTTTCGAAAACCTGATTTTCGTCCGAAATATTGAGAGTTCGTGTGTTTATTTTTAAATTTAAATTTTAGCTGAGCATCATGAATTTGAAATGTTTAGCAACATTTTGCAATGGAAGTCTCGAAAGTGCTTAAAACCACCAGCTACATATCAAAAACACCAAAAAAATCCCACCAGTCAATCAGCTGTCAAATGCACTTGTATTAGGACACCTACATGTACAAACACCATCTGACGATATCTTAATATAGCCACTCTGCAATGTGTTAAGTTTGAAAATTGTCAGCTATGGTTGATTGTTTTCCAATGTTTTATGGTACAATAAACAATTGTTGAAGTATGCATTTTATAAATTAATGTTCAATGATGCTAACAATGTAGTGACTTTTCAAAGCAAGGTAAATTGTCCTTTTAAACACTTCATGAGTAGTCCTGTTGATGAGACTTCCTTTTTGCTCATTAGACAAAATGCAGTTAATGAAACGGGTAATTCAAATACGTAAACGAGGCCTCCAGCATTTCAACATAGTAATTTGTTTACAAATAAAACGATTATCAAAGAAAATCTCAATCTTGGCGCTGTGCTTATTAATGAAGTTGGTATTAAACCCGCATTCCATTGCAAAAACAACTTTTGATTAACACCATTGAGTTTAAGGTCTCGAATTATCCCTTAGTCAAACCGGAAGTGATTCCAGGGCTTCAAAAATGACTGCTCCTTATCTCTACAAGTTGCCAAGTTTTTATGTGAATTCACATACATGTACATGTATCAAATGGTATACAACGCGAATGGTTGATACAACTTTCCGTTAGAGATTGATCACCAATCGTAATAATTTATAAGATCTCATTTATCATCAGAGCGTGATATGACTTCACATCAACTTAAATGGCGGTGTACGTTACCCAGTAAAAAAGCCTCAGGCAAACTCCGTGTAGCCCTGGCGCCCTCTATCAACCGAGTATTAACGTCCAGAAATTGCGCCATTTTGTCAACTGCCAATGGTGAAGATGGGTTGTGTGTCGGCATTGCTATTTTTCGTCCTTGTGGTAAGTTAAACGACTTGCAAAAGGACATCATACAGAAAATTCTTGCGAAAACTCGTGATAGTTTGGCCTCAAAATCTTTTCATTTTCACGTTTTACCTCAAACTTAGTTAATTCTATAGATGCTTCACTTAACTTGATGATGGCAAGCAGTTTTGTGAAAATGCATTTGCAGCAAGTAGGTCCGAGATTCGTTCTATTGTAGTCTCATGATAGTTGCAAACCTGTACCATGCGCTTTTTAAAGGCATTTTAGTAAAATTTTTTAGTTTTTTAGACTACACCAATTTAAGCGTTTAGCCGGTCTATGTTGCGCCCAACAAATGCCTGCGATGAGTCGTTACTCCGTTTCGCCTCTCAAACTACCATGAGCACGTGGGCTATAGCCTACCAGCTTTTGACCGTACGATTAACAGAAATAAAACGACATAACTTTTCACGAGAAAATTCATATTTGGATATACATACATGCATATACATAAATACATTGTCAGACGTTTCCCTGAACTTCAGTGAAGCACCAATCAAATTGCAGTGCAAAGTGTATATGTAATAAAGTTACAGCAGCGCAGTTACACCTGTGACTTAGGGTATGTTGTGTTGTTCTTACCAAGTTAGACAGATTATGTTGTGTTGCTAGCTGTTGAACCTTTCACGTGTTGTATCAAATCTGGACTATGTACGTTCGTTGCGCCACGTTGTCATTGCGTTTGCTGACTCGTTACTTTGTTGTTCTTTGCCACAAGGGTTATCCGTGTACTATGTGCATTGACACATCTGTGTCATTCTCGGACATAACTTGGAGATCGATTGTAGTCCACTCAGTGTGATCCTACCAGAAACTTACTGAACAGGAAACGTTCAACGTTTTGAAGAGCTGATGCCAAAAGTACACTTCATCGCTGAAGGATTACTTTACTTCCTTCAGGCACTGAGGAGGGCGCTACTTACGTACTTGAAGAAATAATGATCTGCACCTGCTCTCCGGGGTTTTACCGATCCGAGGTCTACCAGCTCATTCGGTTTGCTGCTAGGCAAAATGTTCCTGGTTGGAGGTGATTGCTTGGTCAGAATGCCAGTTTATAAGAATGACACAGATTGTTAAAAACCTAACCACAGGAAACAACGTTTGACAATTTATCAGACTACATGTACGTACATTACAGATTCCAGCCGACGGGAATCCACATTCATCAGTGACATAACTGAAATCAAACTGCTCTCCGAGAACCTGTACAAGCTGGTGAGATTTGAAAATTGGCAACTTATTCTCTGTGAGTTGCAGTTTCTCGATGCCTTCATTGGAAAATGCCCCTTCGCCATGTAGCCGCAATAGACTCTGCCCGGCTTGCCACAACTGGTCAGGCAAAATGTGGGTCTGAGTTGCCAGTGCGTTATTAAGCGGCCAACAATGCCAGCCCCCTCCGTTCTGTGAGCTCCGATGCATCAATGAGGCCCCTTACACCACTGTCTTCACCCACTCCACGTCACCGTCAATTCTCAAGAAGCTGGCTCTGCCTTTTATGCCAGACTGATGTCAGTGAGGTCCAGCGTTGCTTCACACACCGTATCTGAGTGCAGTCTTCTTCGGACACAGGCGCAAGGTTTTGCGCTTTCTCGCAGTTTAATAGCGACGTTGATATCTGACCGAACTCCGCATTCCATCGGAATATTATAGCACATTCCATAAACTGTATGGGTGATTCTCAAGCTTCGACGCTGGATGCCTCAAGTGCTGCCTACGCCCGGCATACCAAAACGCAGTTACAGGTTCCACAAAGGGTTTCGTGCTCGCCGCAATCTTGTCAGGTTTGCCAACTAACACAATTTGACCCACCTGTTTGTTTCCTTCCACGTCAGCCAAGCTCCTAATTGGACCTAGCGATGACCCACCATAGAAGTACAGTTACACGAGGTGCGCATAATTTCTCTTTGCAAAACGTCTCGATGATGATTTACTCGCAGGTTACCCATTCCTCGCAACTAATGACATCATTGCGCCACAACTGCGGAACAAAAATGCTACCCGGTTTACAACTGCAACAAGTGGTTGTAGTTCGCCGTGTCCAGTCACAGCCAACTGTTCAACTGTAAGGGAATTTTATTCCGCGCACACCCTTGAGCATATACGACCCTGTTTGGACTGAAGAACCCAGGTACAACATTCGCTGCACCAGGGTCGTCACTCACTGTACGTGGCCACCCGTGCCGTAACCAAGTCATCGTCTGTGTTTGACATTCAGGTCAAGCTGACCCGTCTACGATTAACTTTGCGAACGCCACACCATCTAATCAGTCGACTCCCCTTCACCGTGTAATTCTGCAGTCGTTTCAAGCCTGGGGAACAATGACAAACACAAAAAACTTTTGTGTTTCATGGTTCTCTATTATCCTCCAGTATCATTTATCATTACATTGTTTCAAGAACATGGACGAGTAATTAAGAAAACAAAAAATGGTAATTTAAAAAATGACTCTTTCAGGTTCATTGCCGCGGTCGGCCGCTTAGTGACATCCCGGAAGTTGAAGCCATCGTGAACTTCGAGGGAGAGCACGTGCATGGGCCCCTGTTCTTTTACACAGGGACAAATGTTTTTAAAGGAAACGTACTGATAACCGGAAACAATTGTAAACCGGAACTAACGACTACGTGCAGGTTGGGAGAAATTGACTTGGCTTTGATGGTATAATTAAACTGAAAATATGGCAATTCTGCATTGCTTAAACTGCACCAAATCACATTCATAAATGCCTAAAAGAAATCTGTCAAAATTCACTCAGTTTTATGCCTGAGGTAAATTACAACAAATAATTTGTAATGACAATCTTGATATTCCAAGAGACACCCGGACTGTTATATAATAAATTTGACTTCTTCAATGTTGGGACTGCTGTGAATAATCCGTCAAATCTCGGTCATTTGTTGTCTTATGTGAATAGACCTAATTCACGCGGCGGACATTAAAATCCAAAGCGAGGCTCACCGCGATAAACAAAGCTGAAGTTGACATTGCGCGAGTTAAATGGCCGGTCTTTCGAGTCCAACCTGGATATTAAATTTTAAAAATGTGTCGATAATTAATCTCAGAGACGTAGAAAAATACATTAGAGAACAAGTCAATGCACCAACCGGTATGCCAATAAGCCAACGGAGCTATCGTAGTGAGCCTCGTTTTGGAACGCGCTTCCTGTCGGCGTGAATTAGGTCTACAAAATTGTCGCATGTTACACGTGTTATCAACCTAGCGACAACCAATGCGAGAATATATACCTTCAGCATCGACATGTGTTGTCGTCCGGGCGAAGACCACGCGTCGGGAGCGACAATGCGTGCAGTGAACACTGTCGGAAAGTGTCGGTTTTTAGTGAACAATGGTTACAGTGGAGGCAACCGTTGTCGGAACACACCGATTAATCCAAACACATAAATTTGTAAAAAATTCAATTGCTAAATTGCCCCTGCGGTTTTTGAACATGTGATGTAACAGTGCATTTTTGTTGGCCAAATCGCGTCATAGTAGTGGTTGATACGTCACTACTAAAGATCCGATGCCCTCCAGTACGGCATGCTATCTTTTACTGTGACGTAATTTTGTACCAATTTATACGCGTAACAGTCCCGTCCGCTATGGTTTGCCAAAGATACACGACGAGTGGTCTCGTTATGTAACTCAATGTAATTATTCACTTCAAACAGCTGTACCTACAGGCTATGTGTTGTCCACTATTTTCGAAGGGAAAATGTCCTCGTTAGCCATGACAACGGCATGCCGGCTGGGTTTCGGTTATTATTGGCCGTGTCGTTGGGGGGGAGGTCACCGACTCCCATATTCGATGCTGTTTTAATAAAACAGCGTGCACTTTTTTAACAATATTCTCTACACTACCGTGGTATGATGTCGCAAGCGCTAAATGTTTGTAATCGTGTCGATTTTCAAGAGTTCACGTTCATGCGGGCTATATTGAATACAGCGCGCAGTGTGGCCTATGGAGCCAAGCGCACGTCATCCGATAGCAAAATACACTTCACCTGAGGCGCACGTCATCGGTACGCTAAAACAGAATGCCAATATCGCGTATAGTTGAAATTATTTTAAATGTCATAGCTATCACGTTCGAGTTGAAGACATCTGCTGTCGCGCTGAGATACCCAGGACGGGCGGCTGATTGGCGCCCTAATCCATTGACGGATGAATTCTACTGGAACCCTAAGCTATTCTGTCTAAAGCGTTCTTTTGAAGAATAATGTGTTGCGACATGTGAAATTCTGAAACTTTGCTGCCTAGAGTACGCGTATAGTTGATAAGGTTTTAGTTTGCAAATGGAAAAGCATGATAGGTGTCGCTTATCTGAATTTATGGTTGTAACGCATCTGGTTATTTCTTCTAACACTATAGTTTTCGTTGTGTTTTTACCAACAGCGCTCAGATACCGGCTTGATCTTATTAACAATATCGCTTTTGCAATATATACACATGTACGTGTTTGACCGGATGCGGTTCACAAAGTCACGCACTAACATAACTACACAGATCCTAATCACAGATTCGGTAGGCCTCTCATAGAATTTCGTAGGCAACATTATTGTAGAGCAGGGAGTTTCCATGGAACAGCTTTTTGACACTAAAGTTGAGTGGGGAGCAATATTGGTCTTATCATCCGACTCGGCCCGCATGCAGGTGAACAACACAACAACCACTTAGCGTTGGCCGAGATTGGTAGATTCGTCACTAGCGTAAAAACAGCTGAAATGGTTTTTAAGTCAAAAAGTCCACCAACAATAAGTTCATCCTTATTGTAACCAGATCAACGTGACTACATTATTAAAATACGGTAATTTTGTTTTAGTACACTTCCACAAACGCGAAAAGCATGACAGTTGTTGCTCAACTTTCCAAAACAACACATAAAAAAGTGAACAACTAATAACTTTTTAAATGTCATTTTCATACTGTATGTTTTACAAATACGAGACTTTTTGAGAATTTTGCTTTTGACGCAATAAATGAATGGGAGATAAGTCTGAGCCAAGTGTGGTTTCGTTTCTGAAATTACCTACTATAATTACAAGGAGATACAATGTACGTCAACTCCGCTTTTCAGGTTTCACGTTGATCAGTTTCCATAGTTATAGCGGGACTGCCGTTGGGTTGTTCATTATTTTTATTATAACAAAACCATGTGTCCCGGGTTCGAGTACCAGTTGGGGCAGAAATGTTTTCAGGCTTATATTGTAGCGTTATGTGGCCACCAGGTGGCGTGCTGACCAGACTTATAAATGTTTGCGAGCATTATACATGTAGGTTGCTTTGAGAGAGAAATGATCTCAAATTGTTCACCTTGTGTGAATTTTCAAACTTGATTTGTTAATCGTTTACCTGAGCCATGTTTATTTATATTTATATGTCTTCTTTTTCAGTTTAAACACGACACTTAAGACGGAGCAAGGGGAATTCATACACCTTGAAATGTTTTCTAAGAAACACAGTGTGTTTTTAAAGCAAGGAACGACATTCAGAAAAGAATTCCAGTTTTCAGTTAATTTCGTAGAAGACAGTAATTTCATTAGAGATATGCAGTGCAGTGTCGAAATGACTTACACAGATGGAAGCGGCCGAAGACAGAACAAAGTTATTGCGACAAAGAACGAGAAGAAAGAATATACTTTCGCTGGGCCGGGTAAGAGTATTGTTAGTCAATGCACGTCAAAGCACTATATGTCATTTGAATCCTTCGAGACACTCAAAGCTAGGCTCTGAGGAAGTCCGGCCGTCGTCAGTGTCTGATCACCGGCCAACTGGCCATAGCACCAGCCATCTTGTTTTGGGTCCCGCCAATTAATTTTTGTGCGAAGCTATCGCGTTTTGAAGTCCGGACGACAAGTTTGATCACAAACCATTTGGTTTTGCAGTCCAGCCGACTGGTTTTGAAACCCGGGCAAGTGGTTTTGAAGTCCGATCACGTGTTGATTCCCCTTGTAAATATTTCATACGTTTCCCCAAGACGACATACTGTACGAACTATAGACGCAGGTGTCAGCGAGACCGTTGCGTAAACTACATTTTTCTAGAACTTTGTCCTTATTGTGAGCTCTTTTATTTGTGGCATCTTCTAACAATATATTTGAGAAGATGAGTCCGTATTTCAACGGCGTAATAAGTCCTTAATTTGGGGTGTTCTTTGAAAAGGTCCCTATTTATTTTCGAAAGAAATTCAACGTGTAGTTAACTCTCATGGAGTATTCCTGTGATAACGTGACGTAACGATGAAGATTAGTTATCAGAAAAAAGACATCCACAGCTGATTTCATGAAGGTGGTTTAACAAAACCAGGTTGAAGACTTAAACCTGGTCGTCCTAAACCTGCTCTAATTTTAGACCTAACTTGCATTTCACCAACATGTTTTAAAAGTCTGAGAGCCTGGCTTTCTTAGACCATGAAGCGGGTCTAGTAAAACTACGTTTAAAATATCCAAGCCAACCTACTGTGTTGATCCGGATTAACCCAACAAAGAAACTATTGAAGTGCTTCAATGAAACCTTGATCACATGGGTACACAATGGCACACAGCTGTAGAATCAGTGCAGACATTTTCGAAAAAGGGCTAAAAGCGTTTCTCACGAGGAAAAATGGTCCCTCCCATATCTGATCAGAGAAAAAGCCAATGTGATAGTCGAGAACAATAAAATTGGTGCCAAATCAAGTCAACGTAAGTAGCAGGCTTGGAGAGACATTGATTGGCCAGAAAGTAAATTTTATCAGTGAAAAAAAAATGCAAAGAAAAACAGCGAAGGACCCAGTGGCAGATTTAAGATATCATGAGGAGATATTTTTTATTTTGTATTGTCTGCGTCCAACACAAGTATACACATTAAAGTACTTATTCACGATTAACCGCAACATAGTAAATGCACACGTTTATTTCCGAGTCATTTTACTGTTTTGTGGCCAAAGGGGGGCCACAGGGGCGGATACAAGATTTTGAGTTAGGGGGGGCCATGGCAAAGTATTAGCCAAGATTTTTCCCATCAGAAATTCGCACCTCCGAACTGCCAAATGGAATCTGGAAGAATTTTAGGGGGGCCACGGCCCCCTTGACCTCCCCTCTAAATCCGCCACTGGGGCAGTATCGGGGACCAATTGAGATGGAACTTGGCCAGAAACATCATTAGATGCCTTTTTAGTCATACGCGTAGCGCTTGCGACGATGGCGCTCTGCTCGAACCGTCATATTCTGAGAAACAACGAAGGACACCCTTCAGTACGTACTGGTCTACGTATAGGCAGATCCAGGGGTTCAAGGAGTCTGGACCCCTTTTTTCCTTAATTTTAGTGATATCAAATGTATAATTTTCAAGTTGTTGACCCAGGCCCTCATTTTAAAAATCCTTGATCCGACCCCTCCCCCTTAAAAATTCTGGGTCCCCCCCTGTTACGCTTGATATTGTGTCGTCCTAAAACTGAATATTGAAAACAGTCCGTTCTCGCTCTAAAACTGCGTCGTAAATGCACACCACAGCATCATTCAGTTGCACCTATATCGTACAAGTTTACCATAACCTGAGTTTGACCAAGTCTAAATAAAACCTGGTTTAAGATCTTAATACAGGTCTAAGTTGGTGAAATGAAAACAGATTTAGACCAGGTCTAAACTGGAGTTAAACTAAGTTTTACTAAACCACTGATCTAAAAGTAAAACAACTTTTATGAAATCCAGATTATCTTTAAATAGGTCTAAGTCCAGTTTTTAACTTTAAACCACCTTTATGAAATCGGCTGCCAGTGTTTGTACAAAATCTACAAAATTTAGCGACCATAGTTGAGTTATTGGGTTGTTTCATGTAACCATTGGTGTTTGTTTGAAGTAATAATCGTTGACATGTGCTTTCTGAAAAGTTCGCTTTTGTTAAAAATATACGTATAGAGCATACGTTGAATAATACACACAACAAACGTAACTAGAGCAGTATGGTTTGGAGATAGTCGGGCTCAGTCATGAGCGCCACCTATGACGTTAACTTAGGCTTCTGTAAAGATAGGCCTACATGTATAGACCTCTTGCTGTTTTGTGCGCTCTCGTTGGAAACAATATGCATAAGATTATATTGCTAACCTTTAAGGTTGTTCCAAGGGTTTCTCAAACCTTATTCCCAAAATTGACCATTTTGGCAAATACTCCATATACAGATAAAAATTTGTCTTCAAGAATTTGATAATCGAAAAGTCTTCGCAATTGAATGTATACATTTTGCCCTCCTGATCAATCATTATTAAGCAAAGGGAGTCGCTGTATGCTGCTGCTTTAACCAATCACAAGCTCAGAAATTGAGAAGGCGCAGAACTGTTTCAATGTGTTGTGGGTGGATGCTTGCATGCATTTTATACCGCAAATTCATTTTACCCTTTGTTGAAAAAAACATTGGCGCATATCGTTGATAGCGTGAAGAGTGGCGTTCTTTAGAACTTTAAAAACAGCATACGAATACGATCATTCATTTCCGAAGTTACTCAAATTTGGACGTTTTTCTAGGTTTTGCGTAACCATAACAACAGCAAAATGTTCAGATAAAAGTGAATAGTTGTGTCTTTTAACTGTATTTACAACTTAAGAAATGTACTATAGTTTGTTAGGGTTATGCAGGACCCTACAAAAATGTCCATTTCCGGCTAACCTTGGAACACAATGTCTTAGAAGTGACTGGTCAGATTCGTATGACACTTTTAGATACAGTGTTTTATGAACTGTTCTCAAAATCTCTGTTACGGATTTTTCATAAATGTTCCACTTTTGCATGAGGGGCTATCAAAAATTGCACCACCACGATTTCCATGAAGAAATTTAAAATTTCATAAAACGGACGAAAACAATTACGATATTTTAGAAAATTGTAAAAGCGTTTTTTATCATTTACATGCATATCAACTAAAATTCGATAGTTAATTTTTGTGTTTATTATTACGAAAAGTACAATGCACAATAATAAGAGTTAATCTCAAAAAGCGTTGGAAAGTAAATTTGGACAAACTATTGGTACCGTTAATGTCAGTTTACTTTGCTTTTGGCTAAATTATACTAAAAATACAGCGTTACATGACCCACTTAATGACATACATGTATTGATAGCAAAAGTCTACAAGTACATTTCACAGGCCTTCTACTTTCAAAAAACATGTACTTTTACTGAGTTGAAATCTGCAAGTTTGTAAATATTTGACTTAATACACAGACCTGTAAATGCAGTCCTTCAGAACGCAGCATTTCGTTGTTATAGCTATCTAAAAAATGAAAGTTTTTAGACATTTGTCTGTCATAAAATCGATCTTTTGCTATTCCTTTTCGCAATTGGGATCTGTTTCCGTTACCAAATCATGTCTCACAGACAATGCGCACAAGTCCTATCTTCGAATTCGAGTTTTTAGGATTGTTTTTGTTGTTAAAACACCATAAACTCTGGAGCGTTTTCTTGAGTCGCTGATGGTTAGCGCGTTCTTGTGGGCTAAGATCACAGGTCGAGTGATGTTGACGTACATGTAATTGCTAGTCTGATTCGACAAAACCCCTTGTTTATTTTCTGTCTCAGAACATGTAAACAAATCCACAACTTCCAGAAAAAGACTGGATGGGTTCCTCAAGGATAAAAATATTCATCAAAGACATGTCTTTTGCTTTGCTACATCTATCGGAAAAATGGAGACGCCAGAAAACTAATCAATTGAAAACGATTTCTCCCCTCAAAATCGTACATTCATAACTGCATTTCCGGTTACTTCAAGGAACTACAGAAGACAATTCGTGGCAATGGTTCCCCATTTACATCACAGAAATCCCGGACCCTTACTTTTTTCCTTGATTTTAGCGACATCAAGTCTAGAATTCTAGACTTGGACTCCCTTTTCAAAATCCTTTGATCCGACCCCCCCCTTTAAAAACTGGATCCGCCCCTGGAAACTGATCATATGCATGCGCGCACCCAGAGGGGCTCGGGGGCTCGAATAAGAGACAAACAGTCCGAGAAAACGAGACAAGAGTCCCGACTAAAAAAGCGCAGACGCACAGTTCACAGACCTGAAGGTGGTACCCCGTTTTTTAGTCCTCCCGCTTTTTGTTAGTAAAAGGTCCACTTTGTCAGAGATTCGAGGCCCCCCATATTAAAGGCTGGATGCGCGCATGATACGTGTAGTTTATGTCGTCACGTTTTTCGCTTTTCTTCAAAATAAAATCATTTAGCAGTACAATTAGCACCTGAGCTATACTTCTCATCGATTCTCATTCCATGGCAACATCTCGGCACTTTTTTGGTTCATAGGTCTCATGTTTCCGACAGTGGGACCACACTTACAATGGGAATACCAGAAAGGTTAAAATGATAGGCTTTGGGGCTAAATGTCAGAAAATCACAGTTCAGTGGATAACGAGTCTCCTTAATACGCTTGTATCAGGAATGTATTATTGCCATGGTTTCCTCGACAGCTGATGCAGCTCCCAGAACAACGGTCACCTCAACGCCACAGTCTACTGGTGTCGTGACAACTGCAGCCACGCCACCGCCTACTGCCGTGACAACCACTACTACCACGCCACCGCCTACTGCCGTGACAACCACTTCACCCACGCCACCGCCTACTGCCGTGAAAACCACTACACCCACGCCACCGCCATCTGTTGTGACAACCACTACA
>NMRA01000159.1:437627-468590 GCA_002633005.1 Phoronis australis
AATTAATAAACTCAACATTTCCCTACGCTCTTACTGTTTTATTTTTTTTTGCGGCAGCTAAGGGGGGGGGGGGGGGGCCGGGCCCCCTGGGCCCCCCCCTAAATCCGCCTATGAATTTAGAAATCGTCTCAATTTGTTCCTGAGGATCACTGCATACGGAGAGATACGCGTCTCGAATCTAAGTGAGCGCAGCACATAAGTTAAGTTTGTGCCAAATGAACCGTGAAGATTTTGCCTCGTGAAGATTGTTTAGCTTCAGTAACGAACCTAGCGAGCTCAAATCGTCACAGCGTTGCGGGCATAATCTTCTGAGTGTCTTCAATACCTAATGGCATTACCGGAAAATAACAAAATCTCTCTTTTGCTGGCTGGTTCTTACATGTAGGCTGCACAGTTTTGCACGCTAGGGACCCGAAACTTCGCATATTAGACCTGCACAAATCTGTTGCGGCCCAATGTGAGCGTACATGATCAACGCCGTTGATCACCGTTTTTCGATGGTGAGCCAATTTCGTGCTGGACGGGTGTATTCTATGGAGCAGTGAGTTTTTCAATTTTGAAAGGCGCATCGGTAAGTTCATGGATGCCGATGGGTGGCGTTCCAATCGCCTGCTGCCAATGTGCTTGAAATCAGTTGTAAGACGTTGTCTAATAATTAGAATACCTCGTCAGCTTAGCTACGCCATCGTTATAAACATAATTTCACGCCCCTTCTTTCATCGTTGGACTAAATTCAACGAGCATCGGGAAAACCGCTGCGAAGACAACGCCGAAAATGCAAGCTTTAAAAAACGTTCAACAGCAGCTTGAGCTCAATACGTTATAACAGTCTGCGAAATTTGAAGTTCCTGCCTTTGTTGGAAAAATATTTGCAAAAGTTTGATGCTCCTTTCGGAAAGAATCACCCTGTATTTTTACGCTCATTATTACTTTTAACGTACATTACAAGTCAGTGAGCTTTGGCCTAACTGTATGTCGGTAACTATGCCGTGAGGTACATGTCCATGTAATATTCATTTGCGGCAGTAAGTTGATCTCGTAGTTCTCCGTTGTGCTGTGGCCTTTCCTGAACTTGGGAACAGCTGGCAAGTCTTGATAACTTGACTTGGCAGATGGATCGTTTGTGTGCCAATTATAAGGACTTTCAATTATTACGTGATCTGCATGAAGACGAAGTTGAGGCAAGTCTATAGTAATCACCATTCAAATTCGGCTGACGTCACTTGCCAAAGTCTGGAAACTCTACAGTGCCGGGTTATTCGTTGAGCAAAACAGTGGAAGACAATATCGTCCCTACAAGAGCTATTAAAAGTTCTTGAAACGGGGGAGCAATCCAAAAAGCTGAAGCTCGGGGTCTCGGAAGATACAGGTCATCACAGGCGCCCCTCAGCAATCGACTGAGGAGACCACTAGGAGGGTGGAGGGGAGGGCAGCTAAAAATTGTGGCAACCATGAGGAGGTATAATGGCTAAGGGGAGTAATTGCAATGACTAGGGCCCCCCAAAATTTTCATAGATCGAAGTCCCGATAAACCTTAATCCGGTACTGAGACAGAGAACTTTCTGTCCAATGACGTCACATTCAACATGTAAAGTTCCAAGGGGGCACTTACGCAAGCAATTGAAGCTGATTACGTGAGACCAGTGACTTGTCACCAGTTGTCCAGAAGGTACTTCACCATGACATTCGCAGTCGGTGGCATAGGGGAAATTGTTGGCCGCATGAAATGCCTGTGATTCCACTTAATGCGTTTTGAACATAAGTGACGTTGCCCCCTCGTCCTCCAGAGGTCGGTAATATAGGGTTCCATGTGATCAGTTACATGTTGATGCTCGACACTGCCAAAGTTGCTAGTAGTTCACATACGCCAATTGCTCTTTCCTACTGTGCATTATATTTGTCCTGGGAGGTTTTAAAGGAAAGATACAAATTAAGCAATTGGATAAAGTACATTGCTCTGGCCAAGGCAATGAAAATTTCAGATAGTCCAGCAGCATGCACGACTTTGCACCGAATCGGATTGATACGCGATGGACAAAAGATGTATTACTCTCCAGAGAGACATCAGTTCATGATGTAGAAGACAGTTTATTAGAATTATTCGCTGTCCAGAAATTAAACAGATTTATATTGTGCCTTTTAAACTGTTTACTCATTTGAAAGTTTTTAAGTATTATCACATTCATAAAAAAGTTTACACAAAATATTTTTTAAAGAAAATGAAAATAGTCCAAAACGACAAGTGCCCATTTTGCGGAGTGGTAGAAACTTTTAATCACTTGTTTTTGAAATATGAGCATGTACTTTCGTTTTGGAATAAATTACAAACTTGGATTTCAAACGTCGTTGGAGCTAACCTGTTACTGGCTGAAAAGCGTGTCCTGCTATTTGCATACTTTGGAGACCATGGCTACGAAATTAATCACGTATTAACGTTAGCTCAGTACTTTATATAGACTTGTTCGAAGTCTTCATGTATTCCTGTACTTCAGAGATTTCACCCAATTTTATTTGACACTGTCAAGACATGGAAAAGTATGAAATCTAGAGAATTACTCCCTGACTTGCTGGGATTTTTTGAAACCCTTATACATTCAATATAAATTCAAGCAGAGCAGGAATGTGTGAATGTGAGAGTGAATGTGTTTGTGTTTGTGTTCGTTTTCTTTTCTACTGTATTCCTTTGTTAATATCAGTTTATGCAAATAAACTTAAAAACTTAAAAACAAAATAAAAATATTTGTCACATTCAAAGCATAACGATCCGGGGTCTGTTTCAATAAAAGCGACTTAGAACTTGGTCTTGGGCTACACATAACTGTTAGTGAACAATAATTAAATTTCACTTGAGCAAAAACACACACATAAGTAATTGCTAGTTACTGAAATAAATTTTATAAGTTATTTCTGGACTCGTAATTACTTGACCATGCGCGCACCCAGCCTTTAATATGGGGGGCTCGAATTTCTGACGATGTAGACATTTCAGTTTGCTGACAAAAAGGCGGAAAGACTAAAATTAAAAAATGGAGTACCACCTTCAGAACTGTGAACTGTGCGTCTGCGCCTTTTTGGTGGACTTTGTCTCGTTTTTGGAGCTTTTTGTTTCTCTGTGGCGGACCTTTTTGCCCACTTCGCCAAATGGGGGGGTCGTTCGAGCCCCCCCCCTGGTTGCGCGCATGATGACTAAACCTTTATTCAACAATTGTTAAGTTGGAGTGTAAGACCAAATGTCTATCTTAGTCACTGTTCAAGAATCGGAACCCTGCCGATCGTGTCATTTTGCAGTATGGAAGGAATAACTTTTTGACCTATTTTTATAATGGCATTGAATTCAAATATGTGTCATAGTATATCATCAATAGCCGTTTACTCGTAAACAACTTTATTAGCAAATTATACCGGGGTGGAAATGTGCATCGCAAACATTTTAAAGTCTGGTCAGCACGTTTAGCAAAAGGTCCCGGGTTAGAGTTTCGGTTGGTGCAGAAATCTTTTCAGACCTTTGTTCATTAGGTCATGTGATGTGGGCAACAGGTGGCGTACTGACCAGGCTTGAAATGTTTGTGAAATTGATTTTATTTTTGGCGATTCCAATAGTTTTCATTTTTTCATCTCTTTCTCCTCTTTCTGTTTAGTTGCGGTTCCTCTTAACTGCTAAATTGTTTTCGTTGTTCGTTGACCTCTTTTTATTTCGGACACTATCACGTCGCATAATTTTTCTGTAAACCCAGGAATAATAACCTGCTTTCTTGATTATTTGTATTATTTTATATGATTTTATGCTTCGAAATAAATATTTTGACTGTCTGACTTATGCAAATTTTACTGATTGTCGTAACTTTCTGATTTCTTGTGAGTTTAAAAACATAATTATGTGTCTAGAAATATATCTTTTTTCCGTAAGCCGTGAAAAATATAATTATAAATATAATTATATGTGCCAATAATATTTTATACTATTTTCTTCCATATACAGATGATTCCATGGACTGGTTAGAGCGTTTCCAACCTCTAGCTTTTCGACGACGTGTTGGGGATAGCTTAAACCCGGTTGGTCTGGCAGGTCGACGAGCTGCAAGACGCAACGCCGTCACGCCCGGAGGAGCTTAAATGCAACATGAAAAAGTAGCTGGTATTCTTGCAATTCCGATTTTGATTGCAAGATTTAAATAAAGGACATTTCACTTTAACGTATCTTGATAGGTACATGTTAGTATGGAAATGATGAATCTCAGACTTGCCAACAATCGGAAAATGTCCTGCTGCCATGTATGTACTTAGTTCCTCACTGGGTGACTGTTCATATACATGTAACTAACGCTATCATCTCAGAAACGGCTGATTTGATTCATAAGAAATTTCGATGTCTTTACGCATTGTTCTCCAAAAGGCTGTGAATAATTGCTTTTAAAGAGTTCTACGTTTGCATGAGGGACTTGTACGATTTTCATGAAAAACTAATATTGTAACCGATCGCGGCCTTGAACATTTCATCATGTTATAGGTGCGCACGGTTGTTTTGTTTTTAGTGCATCTCTTGCTACATTTTACTTAAAGGACAAGGAAACATGACCCAATGAAAAGTTTGGTAGAAAGTGCGAAATCAAAATCCCGAGTCTACTTTCGGCTCGGAAATATCTACTCTTAGAATTTTTAAAAATCTAATTTTGTGGACTTTTTGTTTGGCTAAATACGCAGACCCGTCAATAATGTCCTACATAAACCTTGAAAAACTGTGTAGAACACTCTGGTATAGAAATTTATCTAGCACTTCAGACCAAGAATCTGACATGTGGCCCACCGAAGGGGATCTAAAAGGCCGTCCTTTCGGCGAGCTAAAAAACTCCTTAAATAGAATTAAGCCTCTTACTCTCATAAAATCTCGTGGCATTCCATGCCGTCATATAATTCTATTTCCGTTACAAACCAAAACAGCCAAGACGTCAGCGGCTCACGAAAGCGGGCAGTTTATTGAATGTTGACCAACCACTGATACAAATTGCGAATTCGGAAACGGCGTATGTAGCCATTGGCCGTGACATGAGTCACATGATCCTGATGATATCGCGAGAGATTTGATGAGGATAAAATTACGAATTCGAGATTCGTTTAAGCCACCTAAAGAGGGTGCAATGAGGCATTTTTAAAAGATGCATTCGGCCCTAAAACATGCGGGCGTATTTCCTCAAGTCCATTGCAAAATCCAGCAGGAGTCTTCCAAACTCAAAAGCTATTGATGGTCACACTGATATTCACACGTGACATTCACGTGACATTCACGTGACGGTCCTAATGAGAGTGCCAAAGCCGCTTGACATGAAAGTTGTATGAAATCATCTAATCACAACACTGCGTCATCTAGCTATTATTTTCACGATTTGCGTGGTAAACAAAACATTAAAATCGTTCAATTACAAAGTCCAAGTTCAAAAAACACGTCAGCCTACGTTTTTTGACAATTTTACAATAAGGAAACCCCTCAACCAACGTTGTCCGATAGCGTAAATTATACATCCGGCTGGTTGCTTAATCAGGGAAGCGTCTAATAACCCTGGTCAAGTTTGTGTGCAACACTGCAGAGTAGCCGTCAGGTGGCGCTCTGTGGCAGCCATTGTGCTGAAGTTTGTTACTCGCTAATCGAGCTTTTGACTAGATACAACAGCAATGAAGTTCTCCTCAACCAAGGTAATTCATGGGCGGCGCATCATATGGGGCTACGGGCTATAAACCTCCACACTTATTTCAATGCTGCACCGCCCCATGCAATTTGGTTTAATTTCGTCAGACAGCAAAAATTTTCACTCATCCCAGGTTACAGTGAATTTTAGTGAGTGGTGACAGAGTCCCCGACACCTCTTAAACACTCGTACAATTCTGGATTTGCCCCCTATGGAAAACAAAATGAATTGGTGAATGAAAACGAGTCACGTTAATGATGCTATTAGTCTGCGGTGAGTCGAATGCAAGAATAAATGCTTGGGTCAAATGGTAGGCCTACTGTATTGGTCAATTTCCGTATGCGGTCATCTCGTACCGCACAGTTGAAGAAAATAAACAATTGAAGAAAATAAACGACAGTCTCGTAGGAAATTGGTGAATACAGCACCAAATGACAAAAATAGGATTTTCCTTGAAGTCTCCACAGATGTAGGTAATTGAAAGTCACTGGGATGGCATATGTTCGCCTAATGCTTGGCAAAACCTAAACCAAACAGAGGCGGATCCAGGATTTTGAGTTGGGGGGCAGAGTCTTGGCCAGGATTTTGCCCGTCAGACATGCGCATCCCCGAACTGCCAAATGGAATCTAGGAGAAATTTAGGAGGGGAGGGGCATGGCCCCCTCGAACTAAATCTGCCACTGCCATGAAATCATCGCATTAACGTGCACATTTCTGCAAAAAACTCACATTCCTGGGCTGGTAACAAAGGCAACAGTGCCGACATGCGCCCGCGTGTCGTCACACTGAAGCACCACAAGCGATCAAATAACTTGAATAACGAATAAAAGAGATAAACCTCAACAACTTCGAACAAAACTGATTGCCAAAATTAATCTTTATTTTTCAAAGGCCTCCAACAATGTTGTGAATGGTCACAATATCCCAAAACACTGTCTGATGGTGCATGTAAATATGGTATAAAGCTTAAAAATGATAAAGCTTTTATTTGGTGGCGATTTTTCAGGAAAAATCAAGTCTCTGACATGTAGTGTCCTCAATTGTGAGATTTTACCAAACTAGCCTAACAATCACTAACAGCTAACTTCAACTATTAGATAAAAAATCCACAAGAATCGGAAATTGCCTGATGAGCCTAGTACACGAAGACGCAGATAGCTGGGCACCGATTCATAGCAATGTGAAACTGTGTTCAGGGGTGATGTCTGAGCCTGCTGAACATGCATGTAGAACTCTGCTGTGTTCTCCAGGGCGATTTTTGACGAGACCACTGGTGGAGTCATCATGACATATCTCCGGGCATTACAAGCTAAGCCTGTGTTACAGACCAGGCCTCTTATCAAACATTGCCATCCGATCCGTCTAGATCCAAACCCCGAACAAGCTTTCCAGTCTCCTATCAAATAGGAGCAACACACACAGGGCTTTGAACGATCAACGGCAAAAACCATGAAATTTTCCATGTGCTGAATTGTTTTCCAAATAAATAGACTTGTATGATAGAAATATCTTTTGTGTTGTAAAATTTTGAAATAAACGTTTTCGCACGAATAAAGTCAAAATCAAGAGGAAATCCTATTAAAAGAGGAAAATTCCAAGATATGGCACTTGAATTTGGTTATTAGAATGTCTACAGCATTGTTCCGAGAACACCATTGCTACATATATAAACGGCCAGACTCAACAAACAACAAGTGTTATCGACTGACGTTCCTCAACATCATCGACAGAATCCTTATATGGTGTTCCATTTAGATGTAAATTCAATATAGCCACTTTTGGGTTTTCATTTTGTGTTCTGGCGGTGACACAAAAGGGCACAAAAAGGTACTTCACTTAACATTTTATGAGACCGTGTTTAAACTTATGTAGGATCTTAGACTGTATTTAGCCAAATATCTACACAATAGATTTTAACTCAGTAAAAGTATCAATTTTCTGAAAAGTAGAAAGCCTGTACAATTTGATTTTTGACAGTACACCAATCGGCTGTTAACTGGGTCACATGACCACGTCATTTTAGTAAAATTTAACAAACGAAAGGTACATCCGCAGCCAATCAACTGTATCGCCAACATGACCAAATTTTGTTCAGCATAAAATTAATGTACACGGTGAAATCTCAAGGCTGTTACAGTTTTCTAAATAATGATTTCGTTTTCATTTTATGCACTTTTGAGTTTCTTCACAAAGATCACAAAGGTCCTACTTTCGAGTCACTCATGCAAAAGTGGAAATTTTCAAAAATTTTCCTGACAGTTTTCGATAACAGTGTATAAAACATTGTATCTGAAAGTTTCATACCAATAAGATCATTTCTGAGGTACGATGTTCCGAAGTTGGACAAATTTGGACATTTTTTGAAGCTCCAGAATAACCATAAGTGAATAAATTTCTAATTTTCCTTAAAAAACAAACCCAGTTTTGGGGATTAACAGATATTAAAACCACTTTCACATCCAGTGCTAAGTAACAAAAATAATACTCCGATAGCTAGACAACTATCAAATGTATCGATCAAAATTTGCAAAATTCGCCATAAAGTCCGCTAAAGGGGCAAGAGTGACCTAGCCTTAGGCGAGTTAAGACGACTTCATGGAAAGACCACCCCCCAAGAACCCACGATATCCAGTCTGTGACCAAGAAAGTTGAGTTTTTAGTTGAATCCTGCTTTCATCACTCAAGTGAGGCGATGGGAATGCATGAGCATATGGTAGACAGAGGATTGGTTGAAACCAACAAAACAAAGCTTAGTATCGTTTTAGGTAAAGCTGAGATTATCTGGATAGCTAATTACATCTAAAATAAATAAACTCCACTTGAGAAAGACTTATAAACATACCCGAGAAAAAAGTTTTAGACAGGCAAGGGACCACTAGAGTCTGGCACAGACTGGATGGAGATGGTCATCTCCAGGTAGCTGGACACTACATACGAGCAGCCAAGGTTGGAGGAAGAGAGATAAATGCACCAACATAAGTGTGTGCGTGTGTACATGGGCGCGAGTAACACAAGGCAGAATTTCGTGTATTAAAATAACGTTATTGGAGGTAAACTATTTACTAATTCATCTCCTCCCAATAACTAACTTACTGCTTATAAAACTGTAAAGTGGATACTACAATATTTTAACAATGCATCAACATACTTATTGAGTGGATACTACAATATTTTGACAATGTATCAACATACTTATTAACTTATTAACTAACAAGACCTTCCCACTCTATCAGGTATTGTAGTTTCCCTTCTGGCGTCATCCGTTTTCCCAGTACACGGAATCCTTCTCCGTTCTCCAGACGACTGTTGGCTCCGAAATAAGTCTTTATACTTGACTTTAAGTTGCTGACAAGATTAACAACTCGTCCATACGCCTTTCCTTTCCCTGATTTGTTCTCATTGTTAGCTAAACTGTGGAGGTATTGCTCGCGAGCTTTCTGCGCTTTTTCTACTAGAACCTCTGCACGTTTCTTGCGGCCACGCTTCTTCTTCAATGGAACCATCGGCACAAGTTTGGGTGGACCAAGATCCGCGCCGCTACTGCTACACGTGGGTGTCAAGCTGCTAACAGAGGGAGCTACATCCAAGCTCTGAAATGACATTGTTTCCAACTGGTCGCTCTCTCCGTCATCAACAGTTTCACTCGTCCCCTCAGTTTCACTGTCATTCTGATAAGAGTTCAGGAGTCTCCGCTTCAGCCGTTTGTACTCGAGTTCCTCCGATTGTTCAATGTGTAACTTGAATGGATGATTGTGGCCTGCAAAGGTCGAAGGTCGCGGTATGAACATGTCCAACATGTTACAGCTGGTGCTGCTGGTCACGTCCTCGTGATTAGGCAGGAGGTAGAGGGCGCTGTCACCACTATAACCACCGTAGGACTGGTTTGCAGGGAGGGATTCCTGTAACAGAGTATGAACAGCGTAAAAAATTAAAACTGTGTAAACGATTCCTCTTGTTAAGATTTCACAGTAGTTGAAATGCACCAAAGCTCCTTGTTTCGAGGGAGAGAGACAGTAGACCAAATGACAGAGGATAAGACTTATCTTCCCTTAAGAACATTAAAACTGGCCTGAGGATAATCTTTGGAATAACCACATACATTTCTCGTTAGTTTTATTATATCATTCGACTTGTGAAGTTGTAATTTAATACACCTAAAATTGAATTATCAGAGTGGTTCCAAAACAGTGCAATTCAAGATATGCAACTTTGGAAATTTTATGAAAACGTGTTCGTTGCGTAAATAATTAAATATTCTAATGAATTTACAGTAGAAACACCACTTTCCAGACGCACTCAACTTGCAAACAAAAGCAACGTGGAGTATTAATACCATGGACATCGCATACATCACAGAAACAAGGGATGGTCGTTATCTAAGCTATCCCACTAGAGGGAGGAAAACTGGTGAAAGGTGAAATTACCTACAGGCCAGGGTTTGATAACAACTTTTTCTGTAAAATTTACCAGCCTAAAGGTTGACTTGTGATGGGAATCAGAATTTTTTCAGAATCAATCAATTGATCAAAACCGTTTTCAACTCCATGCTAACCTTAAATTGCTTTTGTGTGGCACTGCCACTGAATACGGTAATGACAAGGATGTTTGCTAAGACAGGCAATGAGACAGGATCAAATCTTGGAGGTTCTGTCCCTCCAGTGAACAACATATGACACTGCTCTACCTTAATAGATGAACACTTGTGTGTAGCCTGTTAAAATTTCTTAGCAAGACTAGACGGAAGACTTGCGAGTGGCCGAGGATACATCTCATAATTTGTGCGAATTTTTAACATTTTTCAGCGAGATCACGAAATCGATTTTACTGTCATGTCGAATCCATCCCAGAATTTGCATTCGCCATTCCATCAACAATAGAAACGTGTTTGGAAAATGTTACTTCAAGGAATTTTGGAGATACAAGAGCTGACGCCAGACAGGACAGAGATGACAGCAATATGTGCCGTCACACGTAAACAGGAAGCACCCGGTACACTGCCACAAAAGAAAACACCGCACTTGATGAAGAATGGAAAATATATGTACCAAGTCGTCCACTCGTCTCCGCTTTGTTCTGATGCCACCAAAAGAGTCGTCGAGGTCTCGGCGAAGCCTCTTGCATCCATGCCGCAGGGTTTTTAAAGGTATGGGAGATTGACTGGAAATTGAGGGAAAATAGGTCAGTTATGCCACGACTACACGAAGAGAAGCGAGAGTCACGTGACTGCAAGGAAGCCAAAGCAGTCGACACTCCTTCAGTATTGTAAGACTCTAGTAGGAAGAAATTTTGTTTCAAGAAAACAACTGAAAGTGTTTTTACCTGCCAGTTTCACCAATAATTCAACATCCCAGCCTAGCCATCCAATAAGTTTTAGAGGCAGCCCTTTTGCTACGCTACTAAAGTTTCTGGCATTGAAGTGAAACAATAAGTGAGACTTAGACGTTCGCTAGAGCCATATTACAACTTCTTGCTAAACGTGCGACATACTGGGTCAGTACCGGACTACTGCAGGTGAGATAGAGACTATGGTACTAACACTGCGAGTTTTCTAAACAACCTGCGACACGATATAACGTGTGTGATTAGAAAGGACAGGGCTACATCCTAAAAATAAATATTGCTAATATACAAATAATCTGGTACTAACAACAAAGCACAAATTGATGGTCTTGAGCCCCTTAATCTGATTATTACAATATTTATACAATAGTACACCCACCTGTCCACAGCTACAAATGTGATGGTTTTGCGCCCCTTCCTCTGAAGGTTATTCATCACCTCCTCTGTAATCTGCCCCTCCTCTGGCAGGATGATTGTTGGGGGTTGGGGAGGCAGTCGCACCCGCAGACAAAACAAGGTACCTCTCTTCTTCACCTCTCGGCCAGACTTGAACCTGGTCAGAAAAAAAGTGTGATTTCAAATAACATTGACTCCATCCATGTCTGAGACACAAACAGTAGTTTTCAAGATAAACTACGGTATACAATGTTGTAACCTGGCGAATTTTCAACACTCAAAAGAGTGACTTGATATACATCTCTTTCAATTCTGGTGATACCGTAGGCAATCTGACGAAATCATGACAACTGGCTGTGTAAGTCCATTCACAAATCAACAAATAGTGGACAGGCACAATGAAGTTGGACCCCTACTTCAGGTTCAACAAAGATGCTATTTTAAAGTGACAAAAAATTTGACCAGCACAGCTGTTAAAGTGGCTTGGAACGTGAAAAATAGTATAAAATAAGAAAGTAAATGTTACTCATCTTGCACGAAACCTGTATCATATCGTGGCGTACAAGTTTTTTTGAAGGTTTCGTAAATATAGTGAGTTTTAGATGAGTTTGGAGTATTTTTCTTTACGTTTGAAAGTTGACCAAAAAGACACGCCTTCNAACAAGGTACCTCTCTTCTTCACCTCTCGGCCAGACTTGAACCTGGTCAGAAAAAAAGTGTGATTTCAAATAACATTGACTCCATCCATGTCTGAGACACAAACAGTAGTTTTCAAAGTAAACTACGGTATACAATGTTGTAATCTGACGAATTTTCAACACTCAAAAGAGTGACTTGATATACATCTCTTTCAATTCTGGTGATACCCTAGGCAATCTGACAAAATCATGACAACTGGTTGTGTAAGTCCATTCACAAATAAACAAATAGTGGACAGGCACAATAAAGTTGGACCCCTACTACAGGTTCAACAAAGATGCTGTTTTAAAGTGACAAAAAGTTTGACCTGCACAGCTGTTAAAAAAACTTTTACTATTTCACTGCCACGCACGCATTTCAGCGAGTTACACAGTCCCAACCGTCCGCAAGTTGGGTACTTTGCCTTTGATGACACACTTAATTCAAAATCCCATGGGAGATAACTACAATTTCATGACATAACCAGTCAAGTCTGACCGTCCTACAAGGAAAGGCTCACAACAACCCAACAAGTAGCAACTTTAAAGTTTTCTTAGCATTCGCACCCTATGTTATACATGTCCTCCAGTTTGGAACTGGGGAATGCAACTCACACTTGACAGTGAAAGAGTTGAAGAATGGAGCCATACACGGTGTTGTTGTGCGCAGAAAGTTTACACAGTTCATTTGCAGCTATCAGAGCATGCCGAATTAGTCGCACTAATAAGTTGCCTAGCATCTAATCAATGCCACCAAATTTAAAGCAGGTAAAAAAACAGCACTTTGTCAAAACGACTCACTTCATGTCAAATACAAATAGCTGGTCTCACCTTGTTCGATACACAAGCCAAGAAATCACCCTATTCAAATACATAACAAATTATGACCAATTTATAATTGTAAGAGAATATATAATACAAAGAGTCACTTCGGGAAAAGGTGATGAAAATACCATGTGATTACATGGATGAAACATGTATGTACTTCTATGGCAGGACATTTTTTGTTCCAATTTTGCATTAGACAGGTTTTACAATGAGATGACTTCCACTGCATCACTACTTGTTGTCTACGGTGGACCTTACAGGCCACATTTTCACCGTGTTTAATGGCCTCAAATCTATTTTACCTAGGTTTGCAGATTCAGCAGACAGTTTCACACGATGAAACTCGTTGACTTCCCCCATTACGCCCGCCTGCTAGATGGGTATAACAGTCAACCCCCCCCACCATCACATCTGCCAGCAAGCTAGGTATAACAATGAAACCACCATCAAACCTGCCTGCTAGCTGGGTGTCACCCTCAAACCCTCAGCCATCACACCAGCCTCCTAGCTGGGCATAACAATCAACCCCCCCCCCAACACATCAGCCTACTAGCTGGGTACACACTACATACCGTTTATTGGACTCTAGTACCTCCAGCAAACTCTTGTTCCTTACGTCTTGGTCATCAGCATTAAGCTGGAAGAAGACGACGACAGTCAAGAATGAACACGTATGCAATGACAATAGAGAGAAAATTCAAACCCGTAAAGACAAAAAGTACTTTGACGGCATACTTCACATTTGATGACACGGTCTACTCAAGACAGCACAAAACGTAAACAGCAACTATTACAGGAGAGGACTTGGTCCTTCAGAAGCTACACGTCCAATGTTAACAGGATTTATACAACAGCCACATGCCAACCAATCAGACAGCAGATCAAACATCTGATCAATCTCGAAAAACCTGATCTGACTTCCAATCGTCTGCCCCCAAACCACAATCCGGATATGCCTTCTCAATCCAATGATGTCCTCTGTGGTTAGGCTTTGTTCAGATATGTTCCACGCCCCTGACTGGAAAGATTACTTAGCATTTTGCTCGCTAATGTTATGCTAATTAATTACTGGTAAGACGCTGGTTTAAGCCTCTAATCTGCCTTCTGATCTGGGACTGTAACTTTGCTCCAGAATTTGATCATAAACTGACCAAACCTACCCCGTCAGCTATCATCAGCCTGTCCCAGGCCTGCTCCACCCAGGGGATGAAGGACGACTCAAAGTCGTGGTACTTCTTGTTATGCACAATGTTGAGATTGAACAGAGCCAGCTGGGCGATATCAATCCTGGTGCAGAGAAAATAGAATGAGTTAAAACAGCAAATGTACAGTGGGCTGTGTTGTACAAAGGTAATAGGGCGATGTCTACGTGTGAAAGAGACTAGAGACACTTTTACATGAGACAGTTGTCGCCGTGACAGTTGTCGCCATGACAGTTGTCACGGTGTGACTTGCTCCACTTTAGTCGCATTTACGCGTCATTAGATCGCAAACTGGATCACTATGAGTCAGTTACACCAAGGCAATCTGCGCATGCTCGCATAAACAATAGCGAACAACCAAACCATATGAAATGCCAGAGGATAACCTGAATATACACTACTGCGATCTTTTCGTGAAATGCCCCTAACTTAAGAACCAAGTCCCTACTCAATTTCATTGTTACAAGGGCTTAGTAATTAAGATTTATTAAAAAATTGCATTAATTTAAGAGAAGCTCGTAATAAAAATAAAGTGATAGAAAAATTTTTTAAATTTTTTACTAAACTTTATAGTATAGAGTCCCTATTTGGGACTGTTTCATGCAATCATGCACATGATTCTTCAAGTGATCACATTTGATTTGATGACCTTGATAGTTAGCTTTTGGAACCACATTTAACCAACAGCCCATTCAAACACGCCCTCTCTTGGGACTCACCATTTCATAGGCAGTCGTTGAACATACTCTGGGCCGGCATTGCAAGCTGAGCAAACAAAAATATAGAACCTGTCTCCGTACAATATTGGTCTCTCTAGGCACTGGATACAAGCTGCAAATAGAATGACAATAACTGATATCACAGATTTGGTTCATTCTAATTATTGATACAAGTCTTGTTGACGATAACATAACAGTAAACTATTTGTAATGTTCCATCTACATGAATTTCTCAAACTCTCTGAAAATCCAGCTTGTCTCTGGGTCACATAGAGTACTGAGAGAAGTGATGATGATGATGATGCTGTTCAAACACAACATAAAACGATTTAGATGAAAACGGCTACCCGACACGGACTGCGTTCAATAGCGAGTGGGACATTGTGTTTGACCAATGGTAGAGCCCAGGTGAGGGCCTCTATCTGGGCTAATCAAACCACTTCCCCTTGTTGCGTGGGTAGCAAATTAACGCCATGGTAACAGTTTTCAATGCAGAAAAATGTCTTTCCAACAGAATCAGGGATGAGTATTGAGCCAAGAACAACCGTTGCTTTCCTCCTTAAGGATTTGTACACAATTATCTAACAGTGAAAATGTTAGTGCACAAGTCACATGAAAACAAAATTTCAAAATGTATTTCATCAGATCACATGACCTTGATAGTGTCTCCTTTTAAACAAAACATTACGGTAACAAGGTATCATAAAAGCAAACAAGCACATTCACCATAATGAATTCACAAGCACATTCACCACAATGAATCCACAAGCATATTCACCACAAAGAATCCACAAGCACATTCACCCCAATGAATTCACAAGCACATTCAACACAATGAATTCACAAGCACATTCGACACAATGAATTCACAAGCACATTCGACACAATGAATCCACAAGCACATTCACCATAATGAATCCACAAGCACATTCACCATAATGATTCCACAAGCACATTCACCATAACGAATCCACAAGCACATTCACCATAATGAATCCACTTTCAAAAACTTTGAAAAACTGGAGGAAATGTGACCTCTGATCTCTCAAATAACCAAAAGATGAACACGCACAAGTAATTGACACGTGACTACTTCTTACCTTCGTGAAACCACTGGCGACATCTACAGCACTGTAGCATTTTCATGAACCAGCTAAGATGAAAAAAATGAAAAGTTCAGATTAAACTCGAGTTACAAACAAAAAGAAATTTAACGGATCTACATTAAACAGTACTGAAAAATCTTAAATTTAATTTAGTTATAGATTCCCAGATCATGGCTTCTTGAGACGTGCTTTCTGAAGCGATAAAATGTGGGATGCCAGTCGTAGATACATACTTTCATGAGTCGATTGAGTCGTCTACTATAGCTTGTAACATTTTAGTCTCTTGAATGATTTTCTCTAAGGTGAGACCATTAGAAACCCTAGAAAATATTTTTATTCCGTGGACACCACAGAATTTACATGAAGAACAAAATAATGTGAAAAGGTGTAGAAAATGGGTACACTTAAGCTTTTCCAAAACGGTTTATAACCAAATTAAATATGAGATATGCAAGATAGCTGTTTTAATGAAACGTTGAATATTTCAATCTAATCTATAAGACAAAAAATGATCTCAGAAATGAATTCAATTAATCAAACTTTATCTTAGACTTTTCGCAAGCATTTGATAACATCAATCACACTCACTCGCCAGGCCCACCACAGTAACAGTAACACTCCTCTTTATTACTCTTGTGCGTACTGTCCCAGGTTATACTACTCAGCTGAAAGTAACAAGAGACTAAAGTACAGCACACAATATGGTCAACAAGAGGAATTTCATTTTGTCAAAGTACTCAACAAAAAATAATAGTTCAGAAAAGTTTACTTTGCTTTTAGCGTGTTTTTCTTTGGCATAGCTATTGCCAAACAACATTTGGTCAAATTTTGAGCATTCGCAACAATGTGGTAAGTCTCTATTTTTATTCCAAACTGACAATTTTTTACAGTAGATTTATGTCAGACACACGCAAAGACATGTGATAGTAAAAGATGTGATTCATGGAATCTAATTCTTCCACAGAACTAAGGGTTTCTAACGGAATCTACAGATTAGAAAAGTAGATACCAAAATTCTAATGTTGTTGGTTTTTAATTATCGAACCGCTGTCAAATAAGCAACAAAAGTTCAATTTGAATTCATAAGCATAGCATACATACATGATATTGAGCACAAGGAAATCAATTGTCAGAATTCTAGATGACCACTTACATCATAGGGAAGTGAAAGTTTTATTGCTTGTAATGCTTCGGCTGAAATAAAATAAATTGAAAACAGTGGAATGATGTTCAAACACAACACAGTGACTAATAAATAGATGTGACATAACAACCTGCAGGCTACCGCTGCTGATTTTCAATTTTCATACCAGATTTCCAAGAAGCAGTCAGAACACAGATCAGATAAGCTCATGTACACAATGTCCTGAAATAAGTTCCTCACTAAGAACGACCTTGCGAGCTCACACCATCAGCACAGGGATTTTTGTTCCTATTTGCCGAGAAGTCAACCAATGCATTCACTTTCCATTACAAAAAAATACGCAAGGCACAATTTGGAAAGTTCAAGTAAAACCGCAAAATGTTTGCATGTCAAGCAATTTCAATAAGCCAAAATCTTTAGAAATGTGAATATTACCCTCTGGGCCAGTTTTGACAGCACCACCTTTCTGCAAGTAGAAAAGAACAAATGATGAAAAATTGAAGTGACTGAATTCCCAAGAGGTCAGCTTGATGAAAAGTGACTTAAGACTTAACAAAAAATATGGCCTTAAGCTCAAACTTCGTCATTACCAGATGAAGGTTGCTAATGTAATTACTAACACGTCAAAGTTGAGAAATAATTTATACAACTAGCAAATATGCTAAACTGAGATTTAATTATTTTTCATAAATAGTTGGGTAGAGCGAAAGATCAAATTTACAACTGAAGTCTAAAGTCACTTTTCAAAAAACAGACTCATGCAATGTACTCTGCACACAACTACAGTGTAGAAGGATCACAGAATGAACCAATGAGGAGCTCTGAGACAAAATGGCAAGCACTACACACGGCACTGGCTCACAAAATCGCAATGTGCACTACACAGGGCACTGGCTCACAAAATGGATGAATTAAAGTAACATCAGATTACAATATTCGTCAAACTTTGTTGAAACATTTCTCAAAAAATTTAACATTTGAACATAATCGGACAAAATTCTACCTGTATTTCTTATTGCTCCTTGTAATTCTTTAACAAGTTTTTAAACCAATAGCATGCGAATTCTTTGGGATTACTACTATAGAATTCAGTCAAGTGGCTAACCTTCATCATCCATTTTCAGGTTATTTCACTTTTAACGTTTTCAACAATTTTTGAACATCGATCTCAAAGTAGTTCGTCTGTCGATTCTCACAGAAATTTCCCCAAAGAAAATATGGACTATGGTCAAAGAAACCATCTCAAATTTTCTGATTTCCAACGCAGATATAAGTCATCAAAGACGAAAACTTGGGACATTTTTAAAAAGGTACTTTGATGGAAATTCATGCTCAAAGCAAAAATGACTATTTTCCCAAAAAAACGACAGTCGCGCGATTATAAATGGTTAGAATTACAGCATAAACTAAGATTTTTCAATGATCAAGGATTCAGAAAATGTGAAGGTGTTTCAATATACACATTTCACGATTGAAAGTGAACAGTTAGCAAAATTTTTGATGAAGTGTAAAAAGACTTCACAGGGGGTGACACTTACATAAATTTGACACAAGTAAGCATTGCACTCATGCATCCCCTCCAACTTTTACAAAAAATAAACCGTAAAACCAGCCACATAAACCCCTCCATGGTAGGAGAAGCAAAAGAACACACTACTGAAATCCGCATGCCTTGAAAACACTCAGCTCAAACTATTCACAATTTTTTCACTTCTTGAAACAAATCAAATGATGACCACAGATGGAGAATTCAAGCAGTGGGCGAAGTGTGTGTCATTAGAAAATAGACTGGTGTTGAGTAACAAGACAATAGATCGTGAAAGCCTCCAGACAGTGTGGCTCAATGGTTTGTTCTATGGACTCCCGTTTGGGAGACCCAGGTTCGAATCCTGGCTTTACTGGCACAAAATTGAGAATTAAACAGAGGTGTCTCTTACTCCTCTGAGCTCGGTCTTACTAGTGAATGTACACAACGGAGTGAATGAGAACCTGGATATAATGTGAAAGCGACTTCTAGGAATGCGCGAACATTTAAAAAAAGCCTCCTCCACTAGTGGATACAACCTTTTCAAAGTAAAATCAACATAATTTTGAAGCAAAGTTTGGCAAATTTTCAAATGCTTCGTCCTTCTTTTCAGGTTCTTGACATAATTTTGATGAAGCAACGCATACTTCGACATTTCTCACTTTTTGAAAATTTCTCACAAAAAATGGCTTACTCGGATGGCGGCTGCAAATATACAGTGTCGACATTGCCATGGTACATCTGGCTTGAGTACATCACTGGATATCTCCGGCTTATGGCACTGCTGGTGATAACCTGTAAACAGAACATACTATTATGTTCAAAAGTGATGAATATTCTCCAGGCTTCTCTTGACATGTAAGTCTTTAGCCATCCAGGGAAGTTCATAATCAAAGAAAAATAAAACAGGTTCAATGGTTCTTACTGAAAATAAGTAAGTCCTCGGGAGCATCATGCTCAATTCTTGAAGAATGGTTGAAGGACTGGAATGAAGCTTTGCGTTGAGCTTTCACGAGATTTGATCGATAGTAGAGTTCCAAGCAGTACACAGAGAGCAAACTTGACACTTCTGTGTCTATTAAGTGCGAGATTCAGTGCTTTAATGAAGATATATTCCATTCCTCAAGAAGAGCCGGATGCATCCGAGGATTTAAGGATTGTTAGAAAGTACCATTGTTCAGTTGAAGATTTAATTTCACTTTGATTATTCTCAGCCTAAAATCTTGAAATGTCACAATAACAATGTGGATTAAAATCCATTTCAACACAACGATTCACTTTAATTCTGTGTAAATTGCTTCTGAAAATCTCTAATGCTTTGCATCATATTCATAACTGGAATTCTCTCTAAAAATGAGTGGCTACACAAAAGAAAGATACGTAAATCAGTGTCAGAGTAAAGTTCAACATTGAATTTCTGTTTTACAACTTTATTGCTGAATAACTCAAATATTTAGGCACAAAACAATGGCAAGACTGGCAAAAGTTCTGCAGACGTACATACAGTTCTAATCAGGGCTTGGAATGCCAAATGGTGAAAAACGCGGAAATTTTTACGGCCCGACACATGCGCGCGGCCGGCCTTGAAAAAGTCGGTGTGGACNACGAGCCGCCATTGAGGAAATCCACCACGCTTTTCCCAGATGCCCCGGCAATGTTGACAATTTACGTTCCTCCGAAACATAAAGAGCAACTTCCGCTTTTCGAGGTGAAAGTCGTCGGCAACGCGGCGGTAAGAAAGAAATTTGCCGCGGAAATTTTATATGAAATCAGATTTTTTTAAGCGGAAATATAATCAAATACGTGGAAAGAACATTTGAAAAAAGCGGAAATCCACGTTTCCGCGGAAAATTCCAAGCCCTGTTTAATTTGTTACCTAGTACAAACAGTTGGGGCATTTTCGCGCAATGTTGCTTGGCTCACCAAAGTTGGAACTACTCGAGACGAGCAAGTGTGCCTTATGCCAGTTGGCCAAAATCTCAGCTCGCAAATGCGACAAGCTGCTCATTATGTCAAGCCCTGCTTAAAACGATCACCTAGTTAAGGTAGCACTAAGCAAGCAAATGTCCCTTTAAATAATTCCCTTGAATAACTGACCTACGCCACAGTTATCACACAGTACAATCTCGTCGGGTGCCTCAGACCTCGCCTCGGAACATGTGGAACAGATGATTTCGCCATCCTTCTCACCTGCAAACAAACAAGCAGTTAAGAGTCCGCAGCCTGCACACCAATTGCAAGAATTCTACCATCAAAGAATTCATTCACAACAACCTGGCTAAAGTAACTTTAGGAAACAGGAAAGGTGGATTAAATCACGGGAAAATCAGACAAACATTTTTAGCCCAGAATATCATTGCTTTTTTGCCGAGAAGATGCTCGTTGACTTTTTGAAAACGAACAGTACTGTACAGATAATATAAAAAAATAATTGCAGGCGGCCTGATACACGTTGTATCAGACGTGCGCAGGCCTCGCATGTGGGCTCATTGCACTGATCACCTGGAAATATTTTTATGCTTTATTAATATATGTACAGATGGTTGATAGTCAAAACATCTTCACCAACAAGAGGTTCTTCAGTAAATAGAAAGGCAAGGACACTGGGGTCTCCAGTCCACTGACAAGATCCCAGTGTGACAGAAGGGATCACTGTTTCGAGTCTGACCTAACTTACAGTTAACTCTCGCCTATACAGGTAAAAAATAATCCACAAAAATTGACCGTGCCTCATTTTAAGGCTTCAACTTTTTCAAAACTATGGTGGTGGCCATTGCACAGAGCTTGAAAATATTTAGGCCTTCACCTATGCTACAAGTCTCTCATGAAACAACAAGGGTGCAAAACCTGTCCGCCGCACTGCGTCCCAAATTGGTTTGGTTTTACAGTAACAGTGGAACAAGACCTAAGGCCTCATGCACAACATGAACACAACAACAGGACAAACTAAAAAGGTGACCAATAGAATTGAATGCAAGTCTAGAAGTTAGATCCAATAAACATTGAGTGGATAACTACCTTTGACAGACACACGCTGTGGAGGCAACATCTACTCCCTAGATCTATTGTCATGGTCATGTGACCTTTGTATCAACAGCCGTTACTGAAAGAACATGCCCACATTTTGAGAATCCGTTTTCTTCAAAGAATATAGAGCATCAACTGGTTCTCAAAATGCGGGCGCATTATCACAGACTACTGCCCCACAACCTACACTGTTCCGAGGACTAGAATCTCCAATATGGTAGCTGGACCCAGTCACAAAATATGATCTCAACTCTCTAGCCTGCACTTATTACTCTACTGAATGACTGGAGTCATCCAGTAAAGGAATAGATACAAGAGTAATTCTAAATCTCAACTGGACTCTTGAGAAGCATTTCACCGGCGACTACTGACTTGCTTAAGCTCCTGCGACACCTATAAGGGTGTGTGTAGTTGCTGAGACAAATGGTGGGAAAATTTGTATGTGCACGTGGGATCGGATTTAGTTGAAAGTTTCAAGCCATTTTCCTCGAGACAACACACGCCAACAGGTGTCACAGGAGCTTGAAGTAGACAACGGTGACCAATGATATGTTGCCTAAATTGCCCAAGTAAGTCAAGTGAAGACACATTTTTTCCTGTATCTTTTATTGTCTGGTTAGAGTTTTATCTCTAACAATCAAACTTTTGTATTTGGATGTTCGATCAGCACTCCTCCGTGGTCCAATCACAAAAGTTGATCTCCCACTACAGAATTTGTCAACTGAGTTTATATGTCTAACCTGCACTGTTTTGAGGATCTTGTCACCTTACTGTTCCACTACCCTAAATGGGTTTACCTTTTTGAATATCTTTGAACAGTGCCCAGTACTCCGAACCGTCTTCAAACTTTATGTAACACTTGGATGCAACGACCTAGAAGAAAACAATGCCAATAGAGTGACTTCACCAAACCACAGGAGTGAAAGGTACAGTGAGCGCTTTTTAGGTAGGACAGCTACTACCTGGGGACATTTACGTTTGACTTAATTTTGTGACGGTCACAGAGCTTGGAATGATCGGTGACAAAAAAGAGGAATAAATAGGCATGTGTGACAGAAATATTTGTTAGTGTTCTATAATTTCAATTAACTAAGTGAGCATTTTTGCATGAATAAAGTCAAAATAAAGATAAAAAAGTGACAAAAAATAGGAAACTCGAAATAAAATCAGAGGAAATCGAAACCAAAAAAGAGGAATTATTTATAACAATGGACTAGATTGATTTTTGGATTAAAAAAAAAACACTGTCATCAGGCACTGAAACAAAACAAGAGATATATGAGATACATAATGTAACTAAAATAAACATTCTTTACAAAATAATACAAAATAATGCTTTCTTGCTGTCATACTCAGTCTAAAAAATATTTTAAGAACTCTGCTGTCGGATACTAAATTGACACTAACCAGAGTCCTTTTCATCACTTCACTCTGGATGTAAAAGAGTGATGCCACTAAACAGCACTAATATTAACTAGGACAAACTTATATTAATAGTTTTCCCTTGCCCTTTACTGGGTAGTTTGGCGAATTAAATATTCTACTGTCTATACTTTTCTTTAAGGTAGGGCTTGTTTATTTATTTATTTATTTATCTAGCAGAAAAATCATTTCCTTTTAAAGCCTCAAAAAAACAAATGCTTTCATCACAATGTGTATGAAATGTTCTGATTCGCGCGCATAAAATATAGTCAGACATGGGAAGTGAAACAAGCTAATTATAATTTAGGCTTTTACATACACAGTGACTCTCCCAAAACAGGTACCAAACATTTGCTATTTTTTTCAATAGGGGCAGGAGTTTCAAATTTTGCAGACTAGTAATCTTCTGTTGGGAGCTAGTGTTGAGGTTGAACGTTTTTATGCTAGCATTATTGGCGGCATACCAGCGCTTTTCCCCAACGCTCCTTGCATTCAGTGCACTAAAGCACAAGGAGACATGAAATGTCTGTAAAGATGGCCTAGTTCAATTGACAAGATAGGCTCATTAGCACTAACTGAGACAAAGAACTTTTATTGTAGGTGCTGGGAATGTCCTCAATCAGCATCTAAGCACAACTCAACGTGACTTCCCAAATTGAAAATCATGCGCTGCTCTACAGAATACATCCGATGGGCGCGAATTTTTGACACCTGTGTGCTACAGAGTTTGTTCGCAATAGAATTACGCAGGTTTTATGCAGTCTCATGTACCTAGCTCAATAAGTAGAAAAAAATATTCGCAAAAGTTTGGGGCCTGTTACGGGAGAAACACCACGTATACAACGAGAAACTACCTTCAATACATGGCCCAGGTACAACAAACCATCGTTCCAGCGTGCCAAAACTTCCTGACCCTGTGTAAACTTAAGTCCACTGGTGGATGAGCCGTTGGAGGTGTGTGAATCCACTGAAGTACCACGTGATTTCCGCCGGCCTGTTAAACCAAAACTTTGTATTAGCTCAAGCACTTGGCACTGTGACAAGACTATGTAAAATCTCACTTGTGTCACACAAGATTCGAAAAAGCCCGTCAGTAGCTTGGGCAGGTAATTTCCCCACAGATGTCTTGACTGGGTATTTACAAAACCCGGGACAATCTCAGATACGTAATTGAAACAGTGGAGATTATTAACACCGCATGTGGCGGCACCCAATGCCCGTTACATAGAAGAGAACCACCATCCCCACCCCGCACGTGTTTTGCAAACATACCTCTAAACAACCAATGAAATGATAGGATGCAGGTACTTCGGTGTCTTGAGTAACGACAGTGGATGATATCAACACCCATAATTATCACCACTGCATGAACAGAGATATCTCAACGTAACTATCTTGCAAGTGACTAATCGTTATTGGCACGTCCCAGGATGCATTACTTCAGTGATTCTTGAAAAACGACATGGCAACAGGGCCTTTACAACAGTTACTTTTAACAAAACCACGTTGGTTAAAAATACCACACAACTTTTTTCTCCAAACTTATACCGCTATCTGTGAAGATTGCAAATCTAGAAACAGGCTTACTATCTACATCAACAGACATACTATTGATAGAAATGAAAGTCACGTCATGCATTTTATGGTGACCATAGATCAACTTACAAGAAGAAGAAAACCAATTGCCACTGAAAGGAGTATGAGATATCTTTGAAGCCTTTCCTTTCCCAACACCTGGAAACATTTGTGGTTTGGATGCTGTGAAGGAGCATTACCTACAAACCACAATGCATACAGTGCCTCCCTCTATCTGCAGAAAGGCTAAATAGGAAGCAGTTGTTTGCAGTTAAATAAGGGGGGTTCACGACGGCAGGAAAATAAATGACTGATCCAGAAACATAAGCGTGACCAAACAATTTTGGCCTACCTGGCTTGGAGACCAAAGACCGCGTCCTTGTACGTGTCGAATTGTACTTTGGCTGAAGTCTAGATGGCCGAGCAGGGTTCCTCTTAATGAACCCCGTCACTGAAGGAATGTTATTATTGTTGGCTTCACCCGTTTTCATGCAGTCCCTCCCAGACAAATCTGGGCAGGTAACCTTGTAAGGCTCGCTTGGAGGGTCGTGTCCATCGCTTGTGTCAACTAAATCTGAACAGGGTTCAACCTTCACGTGATGTGATAATGTGAGATCGGTGGCAAGCATAGAGTTCAGGTTACCCTGGAGAGGTAGTGGGTGTTGCGGCTCACCCTTGCAGGGGGAGACGGACATACTGAGTCTTGTTCTGCCAAAAGAACATACAAAATAAATTGAATGATGGGTATCACAGAACAAGTTCATTTTTATTTTAATGATAGACTCGATCGTTCGTTCTGTAACCATTACGAAACTTCTGGAAAAAAAAACAATGTTTACAATGTTGGCACAAAATCTCAAAAAAATCGTATGTGCACCACTGAGTGTTTACTGTCGACAACCCTCAAGTTCATTCAAAAATGTGTGCCATAAATCTAAAAGTCTACATCAGTGCATTTAGGCCTAATCATTTCCCTTACACAAGCAGGGGTGCAGACAATTTAAATCTGATTTCAACGCAACGAGGTTTGTTTAAACATGGTTTGTTTCAATGTGATTTGTTTCAAGTCAAGCCAAAAGTACCGTCTTAACATGAGATGCCTGATCAGACATATTTGTGCGACCAAAAACTCTTGGAGACCAACGACTTTAAATTAGTGACTTCAGATTTAACTGAGCTAGCCAGTTGAAACTTTAGTGTTTCTTGGGCACTTTTATTAAATTTTGTAGCTTTCAGTATGTTTCCTAAAGATGAAAACTTCTGTCTCCAACAAGAGGAGGCAAACCAGCATTTCAGTGCAAGCAGTCCTATTTCTGAAAATGGAAGCCCCAGGCATTGATGACAGAACCTGAGTTTCGTCC
This sequence comes from Phoronis australis, assembly GCA_002633005.1. Taxonomy (NCBI): domain Eukaryota; kingdom Metazoa; phylum Phoronida; family Phoronidae; genus Phoronis; species Phoronis australis. The sequence continues at coordinate 463,631 of NMRA01000159.1, forward strand.
ACTGAATAATAGCCAATCCAATAGATGTATTTCAATTTCAATGACATCTGAATTATTCTGACAGTTAAAATACAGGAACAATGCTTCCAGGAGCAATAGTATAGTATAGTAGCACCGTGTGAGTGTTGGAACACCGACAGGTCAGAGGCAGTAGTTTGAGAATCTGGGCCAGCATGGTCACTAACATTCAAAGAAATTATCACGATGCGTCTACTCTAGGATCGAAATCTTGGGACTTCTTGGTGAGTGTTGATGCGTACTAATACGTGCCCTGCATTTTCTGGGTCTTTTGAGTTTTACTGACCCAAATTTTAAACCACTATTTAGCCGAAAAGAGACTAAATTCGAGAGGGTCCAGTGGCACTTGACTAGACAAACTCGCCCTCGGCTCAACAAGTCTCCCGATTCAACATCGGTATGGTGATAGTAATCATACTCAATACCACAGAGGATAGCCAAACTGATCGATTTAAAAGACGTGGTACATTGAAGAATACAAACGTTTACGTCTAACAATCTTATCAATTCAAACACATATCAACAGGTTTCAAATGGAGCTCACCGATGAATGAAGCACGGGTCAAACACATGAGAACGTTCGCGCCATCTTGAAGAGTAAAGCGCAATAATATGTCAATGAAATTTCTTTGAAATTAATTAAAAGATACTTTAGAGCTTCACACTTTTGCTGATACTAATTAGATTATAAACAAAAATTGGTCTGCTTTGTTTTATTTCCACAAATATTCTCTTTTTAATGTTAAGCAGAGGACTTGCTTTTATAGCGAATCAACATGCCGTTGTAGGCTGCAGTTCGAAGGCCACCTGGTGGTCAGGAAAGGAAGGCGTTTTGTTGAGGGCCCAGGAACCGCGGGTCGAGCACGGAGAGACGCCGTTTAGGGACTCGGGACGGTATTTTCGGAAGAACTACAGGACGTGTCGCCAAGGCAGGTGTCTTTTCTGACAAAATTCTCTGAGAAAGTTCACGGTCTTTTCCGACAAAACCCCTTCAAAAAGGGTTTTGTTTGACTAGTCGCTTCAGATGAAACTCGGCAAAAGGAATTTTCACTACTGCAGCCGCGGGCACCGACACGAGGTTTTTTCCAACAACATAAACATACAGAAAAATTGTTAATAGTATCTATATTTTAACTTTTTTGCATAGGTCATCTTTGGCATATGTCTTTGTATTCGGCCTGTACATACGTACGTCAGGTCCCCACAGCTCTACTGAATTTTTTGAAAAGAATCTGTATAACTTTTTTTGTACGTCGGTATACAAGGTTTATTGAGTCAAATCCGAACAAAATACAAACATTCCGTATCATGATTATTGGGTTAAAATTCACTTTCCAAGAACTCTCACGAAACAATTGTTTTAGTTTTTATTGACGCGACGCCATCTCTAAGCGGCATAATTGTTTTACTTCGCTTTGGCGAATGTTTAATGATGACGTATTTGCCATTATTATAGCGCGGTTTAGACCTATAAATTGGAATAGAATTTATGCACGGTCACATTACATTTTCGAAAATTTTAACGGACTTTGATTTTTTACGTTTCAGATAACCACGGGGGGTAATTTAGCATACTATTTTTTTAAAGAAATAAATGTTTGGATTAATTGGTGTAGTCCGAGAACGATTTCACCCATTGCATGCTCCCGGAGTGTTCAAAAGAACTGGGATTAATCATGTCCATAGCCGGGTAACAATATTCGAAGTGCTCAGTAACTTACAGAGGTACATAAATCTGGCTTAATTATAATCAGTGTTTTTAATTTTGGCAGTTTAACTTTATATGACTGAGTGCACACCGTAAAAATACCAGCTTAGGTCTTAGAGATTCCTTGTGCCTGGTCTTTTAGACGCGGGTCGTAATTGTAAAGAATGTAATTGACGAAACACAGTAAATAAGCTCATCAACGCCTTGAAACGGCTGAATTTTATCCTTGGCCAAATGGGTGAACGTTACCCACGTAAATTACTCGTCAATTACTTCTTGTTAAGGACATAAATTAAATTATTAACGGCGTAAATAAATTATTTGTCGCGTAAATAAATTTTCAATGGAGTAAAGTAATTATTTGTGGCGTAAAGTAACGTTTAAAGTCGTAAAATAATTATTTGCCTGCGTACTAAGTTCACACATGCCCCGATCTTGGATTCCGGCCGAGTTCACGCACAGTAGGGTAACCAGGTACTTCACCGCCGGAGTGCGCTACTGCATGGGTGTGTGTTTCATTTACTTCGTTTTCAATAATGCTTTAAATAAATTTTTACGCCAAAAATTACGAATAATCTATGTCTTCATTTAGTATATGTGTACACAAGCGTCCTGAAGTTAAATTTTAGTGAATGAAACAGACCCTGGAAGAAGAGTTCGTAACTAGAGCGAGTGATCTGACAGCCGAATTTCCGGTTGTGATTCCACCTTCCCATTCATTCGTCAACAGTGTTCAAGGGCGGCTAGTCATCTCCACTGATTATCGCTCTTGGGCAAATTATGGGCAATGGGAGTAGTGTATTAGATGATTTCATACTAGGAGAGTCTGTACAAGAATCTGTGGGATGCGGGTGGACGCTTCATCCGGCGACAAGAAAAGAAGATGGAAGCAAAGTGTCGGTGTTTATTTACAAATTGTCACGTGTCCAAGACAGGCAACATGATGGAAAAGAAACATTCATGAAAAATAGCAGTTTGGTACGAATCTACGGTAGATAAGTAGTATATTGGTGTCTATTTTACTGTGGCAGTTACTAAGTTAAACCAATATTCCACTGGGAATCTAACCTTGGGATGGACAAGTTCACTGAAAGAGGAAGTAACTGTTACTAGTGGTAGTGTCAGGTTGCAACTGCTCTTGCGGCCCGCCTCTGTACTTGCGGCAGACGGGAAGCGCAGGGTCATGGTGCAGTCCAGTTACCCCCAGGTTCAGTTGACAGAGCACCTTTGTTCCGCTGATGGAAAGTGTGTAGGAGATCATGAGGTGACCGGGTGTTGCATGACAATCAGGAAATTTCGGCGGGTTTCCCTTAAGAAGCGAAATGTGTCGATTACAACAACACAGCAACAATTTTAGAATGCCCGTTTGCGCATTACCCTCTGTCGTGCCACTGTTGGCGAAGGGCGTGGCCTGGCGCATGACACTTTCAAGAAGCAGCATAGGTGGAATTTGTGATAATTGTCTCCCTTGGACTTTTTGTTCATCAACAGGCATGATTTCGTGCAACTTCCTCCAAATGGCACCCGGTGAAGGAAACTCATTGCAACAGATTTTCATGGATATGTTCAAATTATTTTTACTAAATTGTTGCCAAAGTCATGGTACGTGTTATAACTCAATGCATACATGTGCAGGTCTAATTCGATGTCATTCGCTGTATTTTTAAATGAGTTCTTTATGGCTAATATCACATCTGTACACCTGTAGCGTACATGGCGATGTAAATCCCTTCAAGACTGACTGAAGACAATTTAGTGAAACATATTTTGCTGCAAATAATGAAATTCTGTTGACTTTAACTTGAGCTTCCCTCGCCAGCTGCCATTTTGAGGTAGTTACAGTATATTCCCCAGCCCTAACTCATGTGACGTCACTGATTACCGCGTGCGCTGATAAAAGTGACCAAAAAGTGGAGTTGGAATTCTTCGCCAGAATTGTACTACTATCGTACGTAGCCATGGAATTGCTACATGTGTTAACTTCACTGTCATATATTTCACACTGCCTGGGTATAGTACTGCTCATTACCACGTTGTGAAACTTACATCAACAGGCGTAGGCAACGACCGGACGAGGTGCATGCAAAACCTGAGAGTCAACCGACACTCACCTTCCCTGTTATAGCAGTATAAGTGAATAACTATCTAATAATAATAATAATAATAATAATAATAACAGGCATCAGGGCTCGACGTTATCAAAATTGCCAGGTAGCATTTTGCGACCTAGCCAAAATCATACATTTTCAAAATCCAGCTCGCTTTCATAAATGCCAGGTCGCAAAATTTTCCGCAATTTTTACACGCCAAAATTGATTTTTTTAGATCATTGAGAAAATGTTTAGATTATGATCTTCCCTGCAGTGTTATATACTCATAAATTTCAAGTCGCAAAGTTGAGTTCTTACATACAGGTACGGAGTTACTGTTCTTCATGACCGCCATTGAAATGCTGTAGAGCACAAGGCTAGTTGCCGACGTGAAAATTGAATGGTGCTCACTAACCGACTCGCGCATTCGAGTAGTTAAGTTAGCAATGTGAAAAGGGAGATAATACTCGTTGAAAAAGTATCCGGTTGGTCTGACCTGCTACAAGGCTAATATCAAAGTCCTTAAATATCCTGTATTTTTATGCGCTCTCATATTTATATGTGGACGCATTATGCCGTCATCTCCATTCGATGTCCGCTGATTTCTTTGCACAAGTGTTACTTCCGTGGATGGGACAGCAAGAGCGAACTTTCGGACGGATCCGACTACCGGTGTGTCCCCTAGTGGCAATTTTAGTTTTTTACGTTTACCTCTGTTTCTCCAAAAATCTTGAACAGATTTTCATGAAATTTGGTATGTAGGCACCTATTAGCGAGTTGATGCTATCATCCCGTTTTTGGATGGATTTGAAGTAGTTTGCGCCAACTAGTGGCCATTTTTGCTGTTTTCGAGTCTGTTTTTTGTGTCCACCCCTCTGTCAACCAAACTGCTCAAAAGATGATTGTGAAATTGTCATGTATATTCTTACTATATAAATGGGACAGCTGATGATGATTTTCCAACAACTTCGACTACTGTGACGCCTCCTAGTGGCAGTTTTGTGTGCAGAAATTTCTGCGCAGGATTCAACAGAGAACTGAAATGCAATGACAAATATCAATTTGTAAGCCAAAATAATCGAAATCCAGTTGCAGAAAAAATCTGCAACTTTTCAGGCACAAAAAGGGAATGAGTGGAAATTCC
>NMRA01000159.1:472546-503047 GCA_002633005.1 Phoronis australis
GGGGGGTTACGCGTCGGAATCTTGGACGCCGTGGAATATTGGGAACCCCATTTTGGATACCCTATTTTCAAAATCCTGGATAAAGGCCTGGTCCTGTGTATTTCATATAGGTGGTAGTCAAAATCTGGTCACCGAATGAGGGCTTGGAATTTTCCCCTTTTAAGAGGATTTCCTCTCTTTTTTTGTTTGGATTTCCTATTATTTAATTTCCAATTTTCTCCTTTTTCATGTCTTTTTATCATTATTTTGACTTAGTTCATGCAAAAATGTTTATCGGCATCAGGGCTCGACGTTATCAAAATTGCCAGGTGGCATTTTGCGACCTAGCCAAAATCACAGGTCGCATTTTCAAAATCCAGCTCGCTTTCGTAAATGCCAGGTCGCAAAATTTTCCGCAATTTTGACACGCCAAAATTGATTTTTTTTAGATCATCAAGAAAATGTTTAGATTATGATCTTCCCTACAATGTTATATACTCACAAATTTTAAGTCGCAAAGTTGAGTTCTTACATACAGGTACGGCGTTACTGTTCTTCATGACCTCCATTGAAATGCTGTAGAGCACAAGGCTAGTTGCCGACCTGAAAATTGAATCAGTACTCACTAACCGACACATGTATTGACGAGTAGTTAAGTGAGCAATGTGAAAAGGGAGAAAATAATCGTTGAAAAAGTATCCGGTTGGTCTGACCTGCTATAAGACTGATATCAAAGTCCTTAAATATCCAAACTACAATGTAATTCTGATTGCAGACGCTGTACATTTTTATGCGCCCACATATTTATATGTGGACGCATTATGCCGTCATCTCCGTCCAGTGTCCGCTGATTTATTTGCACATGTGTTACTTCCGTGGATGGGACAGCATGTGCGAACTTATAGACGAATCCGACTACCGGTGTGTCCCCTAGTGGCAATTTTAGTTTTTTACGTTTATCTCTGTATCTTTAAAAATCCTGAACGGTTTTTCATAAAATTTGGTATGTAGGCACCTATTAGCGAGTTGATGCTATCCTCTCGTTTTTGGGTGGATATGATGTAGTTTGCGCCACCTATTGGCCATGTTTGCTGTTTTCGAGTCTGTTTTTTGCATCCACCCCTCTGTCAACCAAACTGCTCAAAGGATGATTGTGAAAATTGTCATGTATATTCTTACTATATAAAGTGGACAGCTGACGATGATTTTCTGATAACTTCGACTACTGTGATGCCTCCTAGTAGCGTCTATGACTGTATCTCCTAAACCGTTCGCAGGATCTTTACTAAATTTAATAAGTGTATTTTGAAAATAAGCGCAGAAATTTCTGTGCAGAATTCCTGCGCAGAATTCCTGCGCGGAAATTTATGCGCAGAATTCCAACGCAGAAATCTCTGCGCAGGATTCAACAGAGAACTGGAATGTAATGACAAATATCAATTTTAAGCCAAAATAATCGAAATACAGTTGCAGGAAAAAGCTGCAACTTTTGAGGCTTAAAAAGGGAATGAGTGGAAATTCTCTTTTTAAAATGGAAAGTGTTTTAGTTTTTTTGTATAGTTAAACTGAGCTGACATAAAGATAAATCTTATGTTTCAGTAAATTTTAAGAAAAAAAAAAACTTAAATTTGTCTCGAGACTATTCTAAGAAACAGGTCTTAAGTTTGACAGGTTTTTAATGTTTTGTCTTAATTTTGACTGTCTTACCAGATGTGGAAGTTTCAAAGTTTGGAATTTTAGACAATTTTAAACTTAAGTAAAAAAGTTGGGTTAGTTTCTTGGAACTGGCCCCAGACTCAAGGGTCTAGCAGCGTGGCCCAGTGGGACTTGAGCCCACGACCTCGAGTAAAGAAAGCGTGCACCTATCACACTAGGCCATACTACCTCCTCAAATGTTGATGTAGATGTAACTGAGAGTTCAGAATGAGATCAGATGAAATACTTTAATTCTTTCACAGACTGCTTTTAAGTTAATATTTAATTAGATTTTTTTATTCTTAAAGACCGACGAAATGTGTCGCGCATGAAAACTTTTGCTTGCGTCCAGTATTTGTAAGTACATCTTGAACTTAATGTAATAGGTCTTGTAGTAGAGGTCTTGTACCGTAATAGGATTTCCTTCTTTGTTTTGTAGTATTTAAAAAGGTTGCGCCATCCGGGTATATTGAGGTTCATAGATAAACAGCAAGCTGATGGTTGTGTGTATGTCGTAACTGAATACGTACAGCCACTGGAGGCGGTCGTCAGTGAGCTCAACCCTGCCGAAGTGTGCGCTGGCCTCTACAGTATTCTTGAGGCTGTCGCTTTCATTCACGACAATGTAAGTACATCATCATGTTATAGATTACGTTATGCAAAAGACAGGATGGCTCTCAAAACAGGAACAGTAATATTATGTTACCCACCAGCTGATGTGGTGTTCCATAGTACTGTAGGCAAAGCTGTGTTGTAAGTGGACTGAGACAAGAAAAGGTCATCCCTTGAGGTTGAGTGAGTACAATCTTATACTTTCTGAGATTTAATTTTGTGAAGAACTAATGTCGGATTAGGATGAACTGACAGTTGGCCAGTGCTTGGGACCGTGCTCAATGCATAAATTAATCCTCCGTGGCAAGACAATAAGCACCCTCTGTTGCGTGAGATTGATCGCTCACCAGGGGTCTGTTTCATGAAGTGCCTTAAGGCTAAAGTCGGTAATTTGATCTGGCGGTCCACACAACTATTTCTGAAAAATAATTGCATCTCTCTTGAGCGAAAGTACAGAGCCTCTGAGAATTTACACGTTACTGCAAGTTATTAAGATTCGGTAAATTAGTTTAGACTGTGATGCGCTCGTAATTATTTGGCCAAACGTTTATTCAGCTACTGTGAAGTGGAAGCGTCAGATCAAATTTCTGTCTCAAGTCTTTAAGTCACTGTTCATGACGAAAGACCTCAAGTCTCAACCACCACTTGTTCTCAAGCCCTGAAAGCCTTAGGGAACAAGTTGACACTGGACAAAGTTTTGTTGCTTTAAGTTTGATAGCAACGTCTCCAATTTAGGACTGAACATGGCAGAAAAGTGAACTATTTGTTCTCATTTTTATCCAGTGGACATGTAGCGCCAAATGAAAAGCTCTACCATGTTCAAGTTCTGTACCTCAGTTATCCGGAGACAGTATTTTTAATAACAAACAAATTTTTAGCAGTCACAACAACTTCAAAAGCCCTTGAAAAATGAAGAAAATGCATTTTTAGCCAATATGTGTGTTCGAAGTTGGTGAGATTTTACTGCAGACTAAATTAAAAATTAGTTTTTGGTGAAAGGCTTGTAGACGCTAACAATGTGTGCACATATTTTCTCTTTAGGCTGGTGTGTGTCACAACAATCTGGGTATGTCTTCCGTTTACGTCAGTCACGATGGAAGTTGGAAGCTTGCTGGAATGGACTTTGCCTGCAAGACTGCCGATGCTACTAAGGAATACCTGAAAGCAACGCAGCCAATTAGAGATCACGATATCATATCTCCTGAGGAGAAGGTTAGTAAAAGGGTGTTTCAATAGAGATGGAACTTAATCACCTTGGTTACCAGCGGGAATAGTGACTGAAAAGGTCAAGTACTTGCATACAGTAGTCTTCAAAGTGTTGTGGGTAACGTCGTAGTCTGTGGCTAAATATCGTTTTTTTTACTAGAACCCGTTTCAAGTCCAGCTAAATCTTTACAAAATAAGGCACGCATTTGTTGAAATCATGACAAATTGCAGTTAGTTGCAAGGCACAATAAAATAATTTAAAACCAAACTAAATGTCACCATAGATGCTATTTTATTTCGACAAAATGTCAACTAAACTAAACTGAGGATTTCATTTGCGGAACTGCTTTCAAATTCCAATTGCATTATGGGACAGTTGTCGGCTTGTAAACATTCGGTGACACCACAGAAAACAATGCGACTTGTAAACAATATGATGAAAAACGGCATTTGTCCCTTGAAGTCAACAAAATTGAAACATGGATCCACTGCAACATGTTCATGGTGTTAGTTTTACTAAACAACGTCATACATAAGAACAGAAAAATTGGAATGAGCTACCATGCATCGAATCAATATATAGACTTTTAGCAAATCTTTTGCGCGGAAGATTCTCGAGGCACACACCATTTGTTCAAACCGAAATTAAATCTCACCACTTAAAATGCTAGGCCTACGTTCTGTGAACTCCAGATTCTTAGATTATGCATGACTTTGCGAGACATTGCTCTCCATGAAGCATGTGATTGTACTAGCTGTATTTGCTAACTTCTTATATCTATGGAATGGAGTCCTAGTTTATACACGTATCCAAGTCACCGGATGTTTACGGACTGAGAGCCTTCCCATAATGCTTTGGAAAAGTGACCGTTAGTGCTGCTGGTGAATAGGTTGTTGCAGATGAAATCCGTTGAATTCTGGCGTAACATTGGTCCAAGTGTATCTGATTCCAACGGAGTTCTGTTGAACTTTGTTTTCCTTCTGAAAACTGATGGGGAGATTTTCTTTAATGCAAAGCTGCTCTTGCTTGAAGATGTCCAAAAATCTGCTACTCAAAACCTGGTAGAACAAATGTGAGACGTATGAACATGCCAAAATGATCACCTAGGAGTTGTACCTGGATGTAGTGATACAATGGGGGAATACTATAAAGTAAGAAGTACTAACTCGCTGTATTCCAAAGCGGAACAATTTTATCATTGGAATGCACATGTCCCTATGTAACAGTTACATTAACTGACGTGAACACTGGACGTGCTGTAAGGCAATAATCGATGTCTTATTTGCATTATATGCACGTATGCAAACTTTTCGTTTTAATGTACAACATTCTCATTGGCAACGAAACATTATACTAACCTTAACTCCTGCCAATTTTTTGTTCTTGCCTGTTCAGTTTGGTTTTGATGTTTTTGAGTTATTGGTTGATATTTTCATTGTTTACTTACAGGTGTTATGTTTTTGCTGATGATGTATTGAGTTGTGTGTGTATTGCAAATAAAACTTAAAATTGTATTGTATTATAGTCTTCTTATTGTGCCAATTCAAAATTGTTTGTGAAAACTTTGTTGGTACATGTTGCGCATTATTTCCACAAAATGTAGGGCAGAAAAAGCTCAGGACTCTCAGACCTGTCTTAAGGTTTATTAACATCAAGGGCAGATCCAGGATTTTGAGTTATGGGGGGCCAGGGCAGAGTATTAGCCAGGATTTTGCCCGTCAGACATTCATCCCCCCAAACTGCCAAATGGAATCTGGGAGAATTTTAGGGGGGGGGCATGACCCCTTGGCCTCCCTCTTCATCTGCCACTGAACATGGCCTGGGGTTTTGTAGATACATGGAAGGAGATTACCAATGGTTTCCTAGAATTTTTCACCATTTTGAAGGTTTCATTCTTCCTGTTGTGGTATATTTGCAAATTTTGGACAAGTGTTATAATTGAAAGAATTGATTTTCTTTTCATTTTTCTTAGGTCTTTAATGGTTGTGATTTACAATTCTTGAAAAACTGAAGAAAAAACGCATCACGTTTCTGCCATATTGTGCCCTAAGGTAGCAAGAGTTTATCATACCTAGCCTGTATATTTTGTTTTATTGTGCAGGCTGATGAAGCATTTCCTCCAAATACAGAGTATTCAAGGGATGTGTATGCCTTTGGTGTCCTGGCTGAACTCCTGCTTGAAGCACTGAATGAGTTAGGTGAGTAGTTAATCTATTCTATGTTGTAGGTTTTTCTCTGTTAATCTTCAGTTGCAGAGAATAATAAGACATAACTGGCAAGTGAGTCTTTGGACCAGTGGGAACACCTCGGGTGTTTTCGTATGCCTTGAATTGTACCTCGGAGGTGTTTAATATCGGGGCATGAGCAAATTTCTGTCTTTGGCAACAATGCTGGGTTTAGGTTGAAGTCCTGTTTAGACATTAACATTTGACATGGCGCAATTGACATGGCGCAAGATAATCGGTGTCAAGCGGCCGTTTACATACAAACACACAACTCTGAAACGGTAGCTAGGCTGAAGTTGTAGGCGAGTGTTCGTGCGCAAAGATGCAAATTGTGGAAGTCATAGTTCGTTGTTAATATTGTTATGGCGCTTCTATTTCCTATGGTGACCTAAATCTCACATTGAAAAAAAATGAAAAAAATCACTTTTCTTCTTGGAGAAAACCTTTCCTCCGTAGAGATTTTTTTTCGGAATGTTATTTTTTTCAATGTCAGCTTTGATCCTCCGTAAATTCTCCTAGTGTAAGTAATTTGTGACATTGAGTTTTGCTTCAATAAATTTTTTGATCAGCTGATTACCGCTTTCATCAGCAGACCTACTGTACGTAACCAATCACTTGACTTGAACCCAGTCTTGGCTGTTAACTGTGTGTAATATTCTGACTGTTGGCAAAAGTTTCCACCATGATATCAGTTTGTAAACATACTCATCTTGTTCAGTGTCAGTTGATCCGTGTCAACTTACAGTGTAGATGGCGCTTAAGACATCTAAAATCATGTTTACAGCCTAGGAGGTGTAATAGTCGTAGCTGACATCAATCCTTGGTCTGTCTTCTGAAGCTGGAATCTAATATTTGTTCTCGAAATGGAACACATTTTCTGATCTATTTTTGTTCAAAATCAAGATATATGTCCATTATTCTATGCTTGAAAACATTACGATTTATGGATACGAGTTTCTTGTCCAAGTTCGTACTTGATTACCCCTAGATTTAGGCTACAAACTCAAGTAAAAACTCAAGACTTCAAGTAAAAATTCGGAATTTCGAGTTCAGGCTTGAACTTATAGCATTAATGCCGAGGTCATCAAGTGCAAACCAGGATTAGCCAGTTATCTATTAGCATTAAGCCATTACTTGAGCACAGACTAACAGACACTGATCTTGAGCTTGGTTAAAAGTAAAATAGTAAAAGGGGAAGAATAATTCTGAATTTGATTTGGAGTAGAAAGATTCGACCCCAAGCCCTGATGAATTGTTGACTCTTTTTGAAGCATGTTATTACATTGGGTGTTCTGGTGCATTCGACTGCATTCACCATTTTGGAAGTCATTGGCTTGCTGTAAACTTTGATGTTCACGTCAGTCACATGCACTGATGTGAAACACATGTGAGGGATAGTTTGAGGCTACAAAAATATCCGAGGTGTTCCAGGGCCCGGTCTCCAATCCTTTTACTCGAAATGAAACTCGAAATCAGGTTTGGCATTTTCTATTCTACTTTTGGGCGAACTCAAGATAAGTGTCTTATTATTCTATGCTCGAGTACACAATAACTTACGTAGATAATTTATTGCACTTAGTTCGCAGTTTGTAAACCCAATATTAAAGCAATAAGTTCGAGTTTGAACTCGAAATTTCAAGTTTTTACTCGAGTTTGTAGCACGAATATAAGGGTTTTCAAGGGCAAACTTGAACTAGAAACTCCTATGCATAAACTATAATGTATTCAAGCACAGTCTGATAACCAGTTATCTTAAGTTCACACAAAAGGAGCAAAGAAATTGCCAAAAATAGTTTCGAGTTCGTTTCGAGTACAAAGATTAGAGACCGGGCCCAGATGTCTGTGCACTTATATGTAAACAATGAATCTGCCCATCTTCTTGTCCTAATAGACTGCTGCAGTCTAATGCTGTGCATTACAATGCTTGTTCATGCACTCTCGCAATGAGCATGAATCCATCTTGTAGTAAGCCTGATTAGAATAACACTGCTATAAGTTTTAACCACGCAACGTTCTTTCTGCCCACAGTGTTTCTGTTCTCGTTATTTCATAACAGAGTCTTGTTGACAGGAATATATAAGTCTCATGGTGTGGCCAACAGGTGGCGTGCTGACCGGACTTATAAATGTTTGCGAGAATCGTGTTGACTAAATCGTGAAGTTAAATATTTTGCAGGTGAGATAACAAAAACGTTTGAGCTGCGCTTACAGGATGAGCTGTTGAATTCAGATCCGAGCAAGCGACCTCATTTGAGAGAACTTTTAGAAGACAGGCTATTCCGTAACGACTTCTTGGAAATTGTGAAGTTTCTTAAAAATATAACTATGAAGTCAAACGAAGAAAAAGACGCTTTCTTTCGGTAAGTCCTAAAGTCTTATTCGTTTGTGCAAAACGAGTTGCAATGCATGAAAAGGGAAGACAGTTCAGAAGAGAGGAACACTTGTACTGGCAACAGCCCTAGGCATAGTGCCATGGTGAGATTGGATGTCGTTACCATGGAAATGTACTGGTTTGTAGTGTCTTTGATGTTGTCCCTGCCATCGGACTGTGTTTTGAGTGGAATTCTGCCCTGTCATGGTTGGTGTTGTTACCAGAAAGTCATATCTTGCTGGCATGATCTTCAGATCTTGCAAAGGTTCTGATGTTTTCCAAAACAGTTACCGAGATCAGAAATCGTCTAGTAAATGGCAGAGAATAAGGAAAGACGACAATTCTTTTACCTAACTAACGCAACTTTGTGTCGTCAAAAACTTAAACATATGTCACTGCCACAAAGTTTTGCAAAAGAAACAATTTGGCGATGCTTAGATATGCACTCAATTACAAGTGCCATGCTTGTAATTTTCACAAGTGCGTCGTTTCGATTTTGTTTTGCAAATCTTGTTGCCGTGGTCTGTTCTTGTGAATAGTCATTAGCAAACCAAAGTGCCCCCTTTTGTTACTTCACAAAGGTCCCACTTCTTGGGAGATGAGAAGACCAGAAAACCCTGGCGGTGACAATTTTTTTCTACGTATGGAATATTCATTGGAAATCAAAAGAGTGAAAATCTCTTGGAGCACTCAAGTATAATGGTAATTTGTCACCTATTTAGCACATAATATGGCTGACATGTGGAATCAAATTTACTGAGTGACAAAAATGAACTATGAGAAGATTTCATTTCATTTAATAATAGCTTAATAAATCAATATGTTGGTACATTTGTTTGAATTAGTTGCAATAAAACAACACTTGCTTAATTTTCTATTATCCGCAACACAGTCATCAGCTTTTGAAAAATTGAAGACTCAGTCAACATTATAGTAATTACTGTGTGTGTGCGAAATAAATCGAGGCTTAGCGTACTCATTTACGGCAGTGTGTGTGTTTTGTATTCTTCCTGTCTTTCTGTTGTTACACCTCGATCGCTTTGGTTTCATTCTACTAACTTTGGCCTTGTGATACTCAATGGTAGCTTAACCAGGCTGAGGCAAGACTGTTGTGGTGTTGTTGCACAAACAGGTGCTCTACCGGTTTTGTGGCTGAAAAATGCTTTTGTGAGACTGTTGTCGGAAAATGTAGACTTTTTGAAATTATTCGCTCTGCCCAGAGCTATAAAACAACAAAATCCACAGTGTTTTCATGGTTTAATTACAAATTGCCAATTGTCACTGTTGTCTGCCAGACATTCGCTGAAATCAATGTCAGTGCTTGCGGGTTTCATCACACGCTCAGGCTGATCTCAGAAAAACTCCTTTCTTGGGGATAATGTCTCTTTAAGTCCCGCTTTGCTCATGATTTGTGTTGTTAGCTTTTCCACTTATTTCAGTTCATTACTGCTGAAGCTTCAACAGCTCCCCGAGGACCTGGTGGCCAACCGTTTGGTGGAGTTGTTGTTGTCCCGACTGGTGCTACTTGATGAGACGGCTGTAAAAGAATTAGTGCCCCACCTATTGACACCTAAAGGAAGTAGGTTGAGTTAGTACGCTACCTATTGACAGCTTGAGGAGTTAATGTGAAATAATGGAGATATCCAGGGTTGCACCCCTCTATTAACATTTAAAGCTTATCTTCAACGGTAACTCCTGTAAATTTGGTTCCCACAGTATATTAAGAGCATCGCTCTGAGCCCACTAGGGCCATAAATTTCCAAATGTAATGAACTCTTAGGCGTATTGGCTTGTTTTTGTCTACGTCACCATGAGAATCACCTTTTAATTCAAACAATTGCAAATAACACCCGCACACAATGGTGTTCTATTCAGACCCCTATTCAATACAACCTTTTGCTGTTTGTGCTGAGATCTCGCGCTTACCCAACATGGCACGAAAAGGCAGCTTCACCTATCATTTGACGGGCTTAAATTTGCATGATTAAACTTGCGTTTTCTTATTTTACTAAGTCTGCTAGGACTCTCTGATTAGTCCAATACATCTAAAATAAAAAAATCCATTGAAGTTTAGTTTTAAGTGAAAGAGCTTTCCAAGGTATTTATTCTAAGACTTACAAAAATTCGATCTTTTTACCTTAGATCTCCAGGAAGTGCCCTCTTATCCAGAATCCTGAAAGTTTCGTGTAATCAATCATCTGCTTGGTAAACTAGCAGTTGATTTCGGATAGATGGTACCTGCTTACTTGTATCTGTGATAGTGTGAACTTTTGGCTCTTTGAAATAGTATTAAATGAAAACTGAATTCATCTCTTAGAGATCTGTTATCTTCATCTTCTGGCTGACCCTGTTTTGGATGACTGCTTTCCCACCATCCTTTATTTGTATGACGTCCCACTGTCTGTAACAACATCAATAGGCAGTACATTAAAGTAGTACACCATCTAGTGACACTCTAGCCTGTACGCTTCAACATTCCTGTTGAGGGACCTCTCAGCATGGAGGGCCTGCATGTGAATAGCCGCGCTGATTAAGAGTTTGCCGCAGTTATTTTCAAGATCAAGAACTTTGACGTCAGGAAACTCTGTAAGGTGGCCAGTGTTCATGCTACATTTTAGCTTCATTTTTTTCCAAATTCTTGCTTCTGATATTTGGTCAAAAATTAAGTACTAGTATAATTCACACGTAATGTGTGTGAATGTGTTCTCTGTGTTTCCAGACTCTACCCCGCTTCTCTCAAGCTCGGTCCAACCCCTGCTGTGTGAAGACCTCTTCAAGTCGCATGTCATACCAATTGTCTTCAAAATATTTCACGTCCACGACACACATATCCGACTCCAGTTGCTGCGACATTTCCATGCTTACGGTCATTTGTTTGACACGGATAGTTTGATAAGCGCTGTGTTGCCACAGGTTCGTTATTGCACTTAACATTCCTTTAACATGCTCAGGCACTTAGTTGTACATAATTAGTGAGTAAGTGTTCACTGTAGGTTATACAGGACCGTATTGTGCATTTAGTCAAATATCTACAAAGCTCTTTTGGTTTTATCTATTAAAGGTTAAAGACGAATTTTCTGAAAGCAGAAAGCTTGTAGGGTTTGGCTTCTCACCAAGCTGGCATATGTTAGGTCACATGACCACATTCTTTTAGTATTCAGCATAGTTACGGCATGACTAATTTGACAAAATTTCTTTTGATATAAATGCTTGAGATGCATTATCAAAAATGCTGCTACAGTTTCGTAATGTTTCGTTTTATGCAACTTTTGGTATGTAATGAATGTCACAAAGGCCCTACTTGCCGACTGCCCATCATACAAAAGTGGAATATTTCAAAAATAATTCCTTTCAGCATTTTGAAGAATGCACTATGTACATTGTATAGTATCTGAAAATTTTGAATGAATCCGATCTGCCGTTTCCGGACATCTTTCTAGACTCCCACACAACTGTTGAAGTGTTTATAAGCCCGCCCATCATCACAAAAACTAACTTTTGATGTAAACCATCTTTTGTTATCATAATGGCATTTTTCTCAAATTGTTTGTTGTCCAAGAAGTGGTGATTTTCTGGCTCTTAACATGTCTTACGTCACTTTTCATTAAACAGTCCGCTGGGCTTGGAAAATTTTGACAATTCATAGTAAATTACTTGAGACCAGGTTCTACCAATTGGCTTGTCATGGTGGGTCATTTTATGCCGTGGGCATGGCCTTGAACAATAGTGACTTGAAAACATTTATCTGAAATAATAAGTTGACACGAGTGTAGTAAATGATCAAATATTTAGGTTTTATAGTCACTTAGATTTGGTTTGGGGGCACATCATGGAAAATACAATTTTTAGATATTTGACTTGTCCACCTCAGATTTTCTGTGTGACTTCCGAGTGTATTGTGGCCGATTTGTCACATGGGACATACCTGACTCTTGTAGGTTCGTTTAGGATGTTATGATCTCAATGATGCACTGGTTGAAGAGAGTCTGCGTGTTTTAGCTGACCTGGTTCGTCTGTTGGGAGGAGATACAGTGATAAGTTGTGAGAGACAGAGACACTTCTCTGAGGGAAAACCTAAGGTATGTACTTGGCTGTCCAACATATTGTCAGAGATATAACATCGTTGAATTGGAGATTTATCGGTCACATTTTCCAAAGGTCTGAATGCGGTTGTATTTAAGACCGTCATAGGCACGGTATTTGAAAGGCGGTGCTGCATTTCCTGTCAGAGAGAAATTTTGCAACTCTTGTTATGTAGGTAATATTACTTTTTCCCAAAGTCCCCCAATGTTACCATGAAATATGGACATGCACGAGTGAGTCATTTTTTTACATAGACATTGGAAATACATGGATTACATTAGTACTGACTCTGTTCTCATTCCGGTCGTTTTTCACTACTTCCTCTGTTGTTTGTACCGATCGGGTTATTCACCGCTTCTGCTTGAAATGATCGCTGTGTGCATTGTTACGTGACCTTTGGTACACCTAGCTTCCCGTCGTATTTATTTGGGATTTGGTATTACGCGGAACTATTTTTCTCCGCTTCTACGAGATATGTTCACTGAGTCTTTTTTGCCTGTTTTCCACACCCCAGTTATGCGTTTCGTGCCAGTTATGAACTAGTCGACTTATGACCTTCTTGACTTTGTTTGCTGGTACAGATATACACTATTGCACTTAGTCACCAGCGTGCAAAGTTATTACACATTTTTCTAAGGTGCCCCTATTCCTGGCCATCATTTGTTTGGCACCTGCAGTCTTTCGCAAGAGACACGCAGTACTGGCTGACCTCACCTCATTCTTGACAAACAACTATCACCAGCATGCTGTTCAGGGCTACATGCCACTCCTGCGACATATTGGTGATGCCGCATATTTCCGCAAATTAGAAACCGGCCTGCGATTTTTGCTCTTTGACTGTTCTCACACTCATGATCTGTTCAGCCGGAGCATTCGTACTGTGATGATGCAAAACCGGACTTTTGTCCTTTGAGAAAAGGGACCTAGGTATTTAAGATGATTTAAATTCTCTCAAAATTCTTTAATTGTCACATTCATCAACACGTTTACTGGTCTTCTGTCATTGTAATTTTGTGTGCTGGTTATTTGGTTATCTGTTCAATATTCTAGTAGATCTTCAAAATAAAATTCATAGTTAAAATGTTGAATGCTGTGTGTTTCAGAATCAGACAGTGAGTGGTTCGCGTGTACCCAGGCCTGTTAAACAAACTATGACAACAAGGTAATGTATCTGTTAAGCTTGTGTGTCTAACTATTACGGTACCATAGACTACACTTAGTCACAAGGTAATGTGTCTGCCTATTACCATAGACTATACTTAGTCACAGGGTAATGTGATTACCTATTTACCATAGATTATACTTAGTTACAGGGTAACATGTCTACATATTACCATAGACTACTTAGTCACAAGGAAAGGTGTCTACCAATTACCATGTAACATACCTAGTCACAGAATGATGGCCACTGCATTCTCAAAACAAGCTTTGACACTACTGTTGTGCTGACGTGTGTGAATTTAAGTGTCGCAACACTTCTTTTGCAGTTTGGCATAGTTTGCTTCATTTCAACAGGTGGTAGACATATGTATTTCTAAATAATGCTTATCTGGGCATTATATATTTTCCCATGACTCGGTGGTTCATCTAATGTGCAATGTTGTGCAAGTGAATGCCCTCTCCACTTGTACTGTTCTTCATTCCATGCAGCAACGGGCTTTCCAGGCCTATGAAGCCACCTAGGAAACAGCGGGCTGAGGAAAGAAGAAAAACGGAGAAAAGTCCTGGGGAAGAGAAAACCAAATTCTTGAAAGGTACATTGTTGTTGTTGTTGTTGTTGATGCGTTTTTATGCTCCCACATATTTATATGTGGACGCATTATGCCGTCATCTCCGTCCGTCTGTCCGGCGTCCGTCTGGCGTCCGTCCGGCGCCCGCTGCTCTATCTCCAAAACGCCTTGATTTATGTTCATGAAATTGTGCACATGTGTTCCTTTCGTGGACGGGACGGCATGAGCGAACTTTCGGACAGATTCGACTACCGGTGTGCCCCCTAGTGGCAATTTTAGTTTTTTACGTTTACATCTATCTTTTAAAGTTTTGAACGGATTTTCATAAAATTTAGTATATAGGCACCTATTAGTGGGATGACGCTATCCTCTCGTTTTCAGATAGATTTGACGATGTTTATGCCACCTAGTGGCCATTTTTACTGTTTTCGAGTCTGTTTTTTGCGTCCGCCCCTCTATCAACCAAACCGCTCAAAGGATGATTGTGAAAATTGGCATGTATGCTCTTACTATAAAGTGGACGGCTAACGATGATTTTCCAACGATTTGGACTTCTGTGGCTCCTCCTAGTGGAAGTTTTTTTTTTTGCACCTATGGCTGTATCCCCTTAACCGTTTGCTGGATCTTTACTAAATTTAGTAAGTGTATTGATACGATGTTAACAACAGAGGACGACGATTTTCAGACGGATCTGACTAGTGTGCCACCTAGTGGCAATTTTATTTTTTTACGTTTACCTCTGTATGTTCAAAGGTCCTCAACGTATTTTCATAAAATTTGCCATACAGGCCTCTATTAATGAGTTTATGCTACCGTATTCGCCGTAATAACCGCCCATGCCCCTATAAGCGCCCCCCACGCGTTTTCAGACTTTGCTGAAATAAGCGCTCAGTCCATGAACGTGTACATGCGAACAATGACGTACCTGCAGTCCTAAAACTCGGCTACAGTAACGTCTTCAATTTATCAAAAAAAAAAATTTGCATGGGTCTTCTAGACCACCAGCGGCACTGCCACGTTTGTATTTAGCCGTGACAAAGTAACGCAGCGCTTCAAAAAGAAAGCAACAGCGTTGCTACGCTCTCGCGACGACCGTGTCCCATGGTCTGACCTTTCAGTAGACACATCGACTGTCTCATGAATAAAAATAACTCGGTGTTAAACGCACGTGGCCAGGAAGCGCGCGCTACATAACCTGTCATCAAGGACATTAGTTGGGAACTTTCCATTCATGAAGCGGGTAGCATAGCATCGATAAGAAATGAATATTGGAACTAATTTCCGACAATTTCTAATACTATCAACATGTTTGCGTTATTTTTGAGATGCATTGTTTGATTAACCGTAATTGGTGTTATTAAGCCGAATATCCGATAAAATGACAACTGACACTGAATGCTTACACACCCTTACACCGAAAAATAAATGTCAGATAGTTACGTACGCATCCAGCTACACGGCGACTAATATCGGCCTTGCCGAGACAAATGTCGAAAGTTTTTAGCACAAGACCGGCAAGTGCTGAATAAAACACGCTCTGGTTTAGGTCTACTGCTTGTGCAAATTTCTTTAGATACATCTAGCTAGTTAGATTGCGTGGCTCTGACCGAAAGACGGTCTCTGCTTTGGCAAATGAACTCTGGTGACACGCACGCGCTCGCTTACTCGCTGACCAACTTCAAAACAAACGTCACGCGACAACAACATGTGTGTTCGTCCAGACATTTTTCTCGCCATGTTGCCGATCATACATGTAGATGGTACGATGTTGCACAGATTTATACTTAAACCTGCCGTTAATCCAGACTCCACGGGAACTTAAAAACCTTAGAGACGCTACTTATAAAATTGAATGAGGATTTCAGGTACTTTATCGAAACCATTTTTATTCAAGCATTGAAGTCGCCACATCGAAGACGGCGATTTCGAAGCAGTCAGTTGGTGAGTTTTCGCCCTGGGATTTCAGCACAATTTTCTGTAAAATGATCGTAATTTAGCAGCAAAGTTTGATAGCAATGCACCACAGTTTTGTAGAAAGTCTTTCATAGATTACATATACGTCACAGAGCGTAAATTTGATGAATCTTAGCTTCCGATTTCACCCGTTTCGGAGACCGATTTTCAACCGCCTTGGGTTATAATAAGCGCCCCCCTGAACCGAACTTTTCTAAGCGCCCTGGGCGGTTATTACGGCGAATACGGTATCTCTCCGTTTTCAGATGGATTCGACCGAGTTTTCGCCACCTAGTGGCCATTTTTACTGTTTTCAAGTCTGTTTTTTTTGACGTCCACTCGTTTATCAACCAAACCGCTTCAGGATAATTGTGAAAATTTGCATGTATGTTTTTACTATGAATTGGACGGCTGACGACGATTTTCCGATGAGTTCGACTACTGTGGCACCTCCTAGTGGCAGTTTTGTTTTTTTGCGCTCATGGTTGTATCTATTAAACCGTTTGCAGGATCTTTACTTAATTTAGCAAGTTTATGTATATGATGTTGACAATGGACTACGACGACTTTTGGACGGATCTGACTGCTGGTGTGCCCCCTAGTGGCAATTTTAGTTTTTTACGTTTACCAGTCTGTATCTTCAAAGGTCCTCAACAGATTATCATAAAATTTTGAATATAGGCATCTATTGGTGAGATGACACTATCATCCTGTTTTTGGATGGAATCAAGGTATTTTGCACCACCTGGTGGCCATTTTTGCTGTTTTCAAATCTTGTTTTTGGCGTCCACCCTTCGATCAACCAAATCATTGTAGGGATGGTTTTGAAAATTGGCGTTTTGAGTGTGAAGAGGACGTTTGATGATGGTGCCTGACTACTGTGGCGCCTCCTAGTGGTAGTTTTGTTTTGCTTTGCGCCCATAACTGTATCTCCAAAACCCACTGCAGGATCTTTATTAAATTTAGTAAGTGAATTTATATGAAGGTAACAGACGACGATTTTCAGGCAGATGGAATGGACACTGTGCCCACAAGTGGCAATTTCGTTTTGTTCTGTTTTCCTGTGTTGCTCTGAATTTCCTTGACAGATTTTTATGAAATATAGCATGTTCCCATTTTTGGATGGATTGTACTTTTTGCGCCATCTAGTGGTCATTGATATGATACAAATAAATAACCCTAAAAGCACACCGTTTGTGATGCATTCGTGGGCACATTTCAACGCTCCGCGTTGCTCTTGTTGCTATTTTTACTGGAACTGTAAACCAGTAAAATCTCACCAATTTAGGACAAAATATGATGGACATTTGAAATTTTTTGGTAAAAGAACCATAGGTCACAGACAAAAGGATTCACAACTTTGGTGTTTTCTTGTGGAAGTCCTGGTTGACTAAATTTCGTTGAAATTTTGTTTTGTCGAAGTGAGGGCAAAAACCCACAGGAGAAGAATTTTGTTTGAAAATAAAGTTAAAAGCTTTGCATTGATGAGAAGAAACATTGTTAACTTTTTCTGTTGAACTAATTTATAGTTCATGTTTGTTCTGATGGTTAATAAAATAAAACAGCGTTTAGTGTAACAGTTGCCATTTGATACCTGTTTTTTATTTCAGGTGTAAAAATTTCTCCGAGTCGTGACATGACACTGTGCCATAGTGACCCAGAAGTTACACGAGACGTTGACCTCAGACAGTCAACAGGTGCCGCCATGGACAGCAGTTATAAAAGATACAGCGGTTGTTTGGATTTAGATGATGTCACAAGTTATGCAAGGGAGATGGCTGACCGTGACATTCAGATGGGGTTAGAACAGATAAGCATAGGGTCAAAGATAGACCCAAATGGTGCAATAGTAAGCGTGGACACAAATTACGTGGGAGGGTTTCCCTTGACCAAAGAAAGGGTAATGGTAGAATCAAGCAATACTGGTGATGGAGCACTGAATGGGACAGGTGTGGTGTGCATGGATGATAGGGTAAAAGGTGAAGATGATGATGCAACAGGTGAAGACGACGTGTTGGATGGATCCTGGGATAGTAGCTGGTGGCCTGATGGAGACTCTGAGCCAGTCGTAGATAGTCGCCCTCTGGTGGACACTAACTCAGCAGTAGTAAATAATCATCCATTATTGAGACCTGGCTCTTCAATCATGACTAGTTATCCAGTAGTGGAGACTGACTCTAAACTAAGCTCCAGGCCTACCCCTGTCAAACACGATTTAGGTGAAGAGTATGACATCAAAAAATTAGAAGTCAAGAAAGTAAGTCAGACAGACTTTGACTTTTTCGCTGATATGATGCCAGACTTCAAGGCTGTTGAACCAAAAAGTCAAGCAGTCAAGACACCAGTGTCCTCATATATTCATGCAGCTAGCTTGGAAACAGAAGTCTTCAAATCGCCAATATCATTTGCAGTTGAATCAACAAACTCAGTGGTAAGTCAAACCTTTTATCCTCATGACTGTATTTACTTAATCCTTTAGAGGATCTGGGTGAAATTTAGCAGATGTGTTTTTATAGAGATGGCAATGGATGACAAGAAGTTTCAGACCAATCCGACTGCAGCTGTCTCCCCCTAGTGACAGTTATGTTTTTACATTTTCCTCTGTATCATTGGAGTTCAGGCATGGATTTTCATGAAATTAGGCAAATAGATTTCTATTAAGACGACACCAATGCCTTCCCATTTTCGCATAGATTCAACATATTTCACCCCACCTAGTGGACATTTTTTTATTTCAAGTTCGTTTTTAGGTCCATCTCTTTATCCGCCAAACTGCACAAAGGATGATCATGAAACTTACTAGTTGTGTTCCCAATGAGAAGACAATGACTGATGTTGATTTTTGGACAAGTCAAACAACTGTGGTGTCCCCTAGTGAGGATTTTGTATTTTTGCAACCATGGCTTCAGCTCCTGATTCTCTCGCAGGGTCTTTGTGAACTTTTGCAGGTGTTTTCCTATAAGTGTGACAACAGCTATCCACAAGTTTTTGGATGGCTCTGTCTACGGCTGTGCCCCCTTCTGACAATTTTCGTTTTTAGGTTTGCATCTATGTTCCTTAACGAATTTTTATAAAATTTGGCAAATAGTTTTGTATTAGATAGACGATGATGCCTGTCCTGTTTCGGATGGGTTGGATGTATTCTGTGAACATTAAAACAGCCCTAGAAGCACACCGTTTGCGGTGCAGTCTTGGGCACATTTCAACGCATTGCTCTTGTTTTGGGTAATGAGTATGTCAACAAATATTATTATTATTATTATTATTATTATTATTATTATTATTATTATTATTATTATTATTAGACGCCTCTTATTCTGCTGTAATTGCAAACATTAACTTCAGTTTCGAATGTTCCCCAGCACTTTTGGGATAATAACACGAAAATTTATTTTTAAAAATGCATCTTGGGGCACTGAAGAGTGGTGATGAGCCTGTTATTACATTGGGGCACTGACGAGTAGCGATGACCTGCATTGTTGTCTGGTGCATGGTTCCAAAGGTGTGCAGAAGGTAACATTCTGAAGTTTCATTGAATTCTGTCGACAGGAGGTTGGAGAACAGTGGAACGACTGTGATGACTGGGGCACTGAAGATTGGTGATGACCCTGTTATTACCTTGAGGGCACTGAAGAGTGGCGAAGACCCTGTAATAACCTTGAGGGCACTGAAGAGTGGCGATGACCCGTTAATAACCTTGAGGGCACTGAAGAGTGGCAAAGACCTTGTACTAACCTTGTGGCACTGAAGAGTGGTGATGACCTTGTTACCTTGGGGCACTGAAGAGTAGCGATGACCCAGTTATTACCTTGAGATTACCTGAGGGTGACTCTGTGACAACGAGCACTGAAGAATGCTGACATACATTAAAATACCATCCCCCTTCACTGGTGCAATAGATATATATGCCAGAACTGCCAGAATCATCATGAACTCTGATCTCAGTTCCTTTTGTGTGACGCAAGGCGATTACCATGTCAGCAGTCACTTGAATTGGACCTCTTTGAAGCGTGATAGATATAGGTACTGGCTTGGCCTGGCGGTGCTGGACAAAGTCCGTTGGCAACACCTAAAAGGATACCAAACACTGTTTTGATGATTTCCACCAATCCTTGTTCTGTCACCTGCTGCATCATTGGCGTCAATCTTGTAAGTTAAAGACAGGAATTGACTAAAAACTTATCCTCCCTATTTCACAAATTTGACCTATTGGTCCTTGGTGGGTGGTCTTTTCCACAGTTGTGTAAATCCCAAAAGGTAGGTCAGGCTTGCCTCTTTAGCAGACTGAAAGAAGTTTTCAAAATTTTCTGCATTCTTTTGAGGGTTGTGGTGGGTTACAGACCATTATTCCGTTTCAAGGAACTGGATGGGACAGTCTATTTTAGTATCTGTTAATAGGCCAAAACTGGGTTTGGTATCCTTTTAAATATTGGCCAGATCTGCATTTGACAACCTGCTCTCCCACTGGAGTTAAAATGGGAGTTCTTTGCAACATCTAGGGAGAGTCAGATATCACCACATATTTGCTAAAATTGTAATTGTTTTTACAAGATCTTGACTGATCATTATTTGAAATTCTACATTTATTTGTTTTCTGCTGATGATGATTTCCATGTTTTAGTTAAAGATTGCAGTTGTCAATTTTTTGCAACTCAAAACCACAATTTACCACACTCAGGACCTATAATTCATCATCAGGATCAAAATTTAACACACTAGGGTCGAAAATTTGTCTGCCAAGATCGAAAATTTAGAGCATCAGGACGGAACATTTATCACACCCGAGCAGAAAATTTCCCTCGCTGGTTTTCTGCGTGTCCGCTAGGGGGTAGAGAACACGCAGGTATCATTTAATTTTTATCGGGAAACTTTTTGTACACCAGCGTTTCTGATTGGCTGGTCGAATTTTCAATAGGTAGCCTTTATGCAAACAAACTGACATGACTTAGTGATGGAGGAAGTGTAAATGTGGTCTATTGTACAAACAAATCGGTGCTTAATTCATGTTCAAGAATTGTAATTCAGAAAATTGTGGTTGTGCCTTTTCGGAGTGCATTTTTCTACTGTCGCTGACTTTTTTATTGTTGCTGTCCTGTATTCGTACAGTAGGAATAACACACGGGTCAAATCGGCCAGATGACGGCGTGTTTATGGTACATGTATGTGCTTCAAGCACGCGGCTATTAAACATCACTGCAGAAACGAAACAGTTGCTGTTAGGCCACTTGCATGACAAGGCTAACAAAATCGTTCATAGTCTGCCATTTTCTTTCTCTGTTGTAAAGCTACCAATGGCTGCCGTGGTTACATCAACCAGTGATAAAGCGCATGCTACTGAATAATACCTGCGTGTTCTCAGGCCCGTAGCCAGGGGTGGGGGTTCGATCGACCCCCCCCCCCCCCCCAGAAAGGTCCAGCTCCACTGAACCTATCCGTTAAAGATATGATCTAGATGGACAAGAACAACAAAATTATTACTACAATAATAACTAAGTAATAATTTTGAATTTGCTTCTGATTCAAAGGGCTTAACGTAATCATTGGGCCGTACCCGCCCAACGTAACGCCCTCCCGTGTTTGCGTAGGTGATAGGATCGTGCAGACGGTATTGAACGCGCGTGGTGGCTACAACATAGGGTAACACGGGAGTATAGAAGTTAATATCTAAACGTAGCTAAGCTACATGTATATATGGTAGCGAGAGAACTCGCAAAAGTACTGGGGTGTGAATGTCTTAAAATCGACCAGAACATAGGTTGTTTTTGCTATTTTGGTATGTTTGCGTGATAGGATAAAGTGCAGGCATGAAATTTCGAATTGAAATTGATCGTCAAA
This sequence comes from Phoronis australis, assembly GCA_002633005.1. NCBI lineage: Eukaryota > Metazoa > Phoronida > Phoronidae > Phoronis > Phoronis australis. The sequence continues at coordinate 494,236 of NMRA01000159.1, forward strand.
TACGTTGTTTATCCAGTGTCCTCTTTGATTGTGGATTGGTGGATTGACATACATGCTTGTGTACGTGTGTGCGTTTCCATTGTTTTAAATTCTGTACACGCCGACGGTAAATTCATCTTAGGCAGTCTTTCGTGGTCGCTCAAAAACCAGACAGTGTTTCTTGCAGTGACGAGCACGTTCACTTCATTAAGGAAAAGTTGGTATACACCTAATACAAACTTTGGTCAATGAAGAAAGTCTTCTCTTGCCAATCAGTGTCAATGGTGCACTACCTCGTAGACTTCATACGAGCAAGAAACTTGATGGAGAAAAATGTCCAAGGTTCACTACTCTGAAGGTCCATTGCTCGATCTGCAGGTTCACTACGTTCACCACGTCGAATGTCCACATACTACGAAACCAGAACTCCGAAATTCATTACTCTGATTGTCTGCTAATGAGTCGGAACTGACGTGAATAAAGTGTTGTATTTGTGCCCCAGGGTGTGTAAGAACTAAATAGTTTTAAAAACGTTGATTGCGTTGTTTACAAAATGAGCCTAGTTCCAGTCACTGTCAATCGTGATTCTTGAATCTAATCAACGACTCATTCTCAAGCAGGGACAACATCTGAGGCACGGGTCAGTGCTGCGGCGACCAACGGCGGTTTTGAATTTAAGAAGACTGAATGGGACTCTCCGACTGGCAGGGACACGGTAGCCTAATGACTACATTTAGTTTCGAGTGTATAAGAGGGATGTGGATACAGTGTATAGACCGATTTAGACGGTAAAAAGACTAATTAAATCGGGTAGCATTCTCCTTTGAGACTCGCCTGAATATTAAAGTTTACAAAAAATAATGACTCAGAAGAGGTGCAAGTAGACAAAAACAAATCGATATCTTACTATATACTCTTAGGCTATTTCAGTGTTTGTTAAAATGTTTAGAAATCAGATTTCTGAAAAATTTCCTGCAGTATTTTTTCTATAGGAATTGCTATAGGAAATCTTGATCCTATAGGAATCCTATAGGAAATCGATATTCCTATAGCAATTTCTATAGGATCCTTTAGGAATTCCTGTAGGGTCCTATTGAATATTTCCATATGGGTAGTCCGATCTAGTTGGACTAAAGGTGACAATTTGGTACGGTAGGTTATCACGCTGATCTAAAATATGTTCCGACCGCGAATTAGTCTGGACTAACTCTAATGCGAAAACAGCTAATGAGAGAGGCTATGTAAACATTGGTTTGCCAATTTTCTCCCCTCACTTGCTATCGCTGTCGAACTGATAACGACACTTCTGTATCCCGATTAGCCAATCCTGAAATCGGGATACTCATCCTACAGCGCGAGTGCGCAACGCAACATCGAAGCTTCCTTCGCTTGTCGTGGAGTTAATATGTTAATTGCTTCGTCATTTTGTTATTTCCTATATTAAATCATAAACTAGTTGTCTTCGTTTCATTGCCAGAAATAATTTCCTTTGAAAATGAGACTTAATATTGTCTATGAAGTACATTGTTTTACGTTTTGTGTAAAAAGCACATTTTGGAACGTAAAGCACAACTCCAGTAGAAAATTTCATAGGTTCCAGAACGATAGTCTATGGAGCTTTCTATAAGATCCTATTGCATTTCCTATAGTTCTGATCGAGCCTATAGAATCCTGTTGAACTTCCTATACAAACACATTGACCATCCTACAGCATCCAGTACAGAACTGCTAGGAATCCCGACAACCAATTGTCACTCTTTTTCTTATGTTGAGACATGTTTAACTTTATAATTGTACAGTGAACAGTGAGTAGACAGAAACTGTCACAGACGAGAGTGTGCGAAATGGCGGGAAGCAGGCAGCCGCCCGTATGCCCGCCAAATAGGAGGTCAGATGCCGAATCTTGCGGGCAAGGCAACTGCGGGTACGAAGGTGGCTAAAATTATCCTAACATTACGCCTCAGTTTCGGGAGACTCCCTTTCAACGTACTTTTTCGTACTGCTTAAAAGCAGTATCAGTTCATTTGGGGAATGCGTGATTGACAAAGCCCGGGAGATTTGTCACGGCACTCGCAGCTAGTAATTCATCCAAAATGACGTGGTCTCGTCGAAAACACATGGCGGCATTACTTGCAAAATCTTGCTTTTTAGCAACATACTTTAGGTTTACTGAACCCTCCCCAAAATTATCGTCTGTGTCTCCGTCAGCGGACATTGTCGCACAAACCGGAACGAGTAAGTCCGTTCGGCATCATGAAACAAAATGTTCATGCCTCTCAAATCGTGACAATTCTCCAGCCTTTCGACTAGCAATATCAGTATCTTGGCTAATACCATGGCGGAAAGAACTCCGCTTTTTCGTGAAGTGGGGAGATAATTTAGGACGAGCTAATTTTGTCCCATCAGCTAAACTAGTTCAGCAAAGTCGTCGCAAGGAGGCGCTAATATGACCTTCGCCGTAGAAAGGTTCTATGCCGGCATGGTCTTACGTAACATTTGATCATTGTAACTTATTGCATAATGTACGCGTGACTCTGTACGCACTGAAGATTTCAATAGTGTTGTTTTTCGACATGCCTCTTCAGAAGGGCATTAGTTTTGACAACGCCCTTATATTATGTAATGATCACTGAATAGACCCCATCCCCCCTGGACACCAGCGTTACCTTGTACTTAAAGCTTTTCTCTGAATAACAATATAATGCGAAGTTACAGCTCTGGTCTTGGAATCCCGCCTGTTTGTCTCTGTTCATTTTGGCCGTGTACTAACTCCGTCTATCGGTGTTATTGCCAAAGCGCTTTCTGTCTGTATTTTATGTCGTTACTAGGTCATAGGTCGCACGTTCTAAAAAGCCTATTTAACTTTGTTGGTACCGGGTTCGTGTACACTACATGTACATGGGGGGGCAGTGTCCATTAGATTGTTAAACACAGTACTAATTACGGTGGCACTCACTATGATGGAAAGTTATATTTTATGATGTCAACAATTTTGCAAGAAAAGTAATGTAACAAGGCTGCGACTGACAGTGAAAGAACAATGTAGTCTCGGTGTGGACGTCTATTGTGGAAAGTAAAACCCTACAAAAGCAATAAAAAGGAATATCACAACAGTGTCAGTAAATCCGTGCACAACATTTGGCACAACCGATCGATTTGTTTAAACATATATTTACACGTCTTCTTTTCTACAACACAATAAATCAGTTTCTACCACAGTTACTATTAAAGGAGAAGGCATCCTTTTTTTCCATGTCATTTTTACTAAAAATACGGTTCGTTTATTATCCCACACATTTGTTACGGTTAATAATGGCTTCCCGTAATTTTAGTCGTGCCTTACTCCGGAAGTGACGTTTAGACTGCCGCTGTTGATTCCCTACAAGCTACAAGTAGAAAGACATGTGAAAACTTCTAGAAAGAATGGACTACGTACCGGTACTGTTTGTGATCAAGATATTGTAGAAGATGAATATCATTCTTTCATCGAGTATACGCTTTATGACGACCTAAGAACAACTTACGAGATAGTTAATAATTTGAACTGTGTAATTACTCTAAAAACATCATGTTTGAAATGTAATATTTTAAATGTAGCTCGGTACTTCATGCGCGCATTCAGGGGGGCTGGGGGGATCGAATGAGCCCCCCCCCCATTTGGCGAAGTGGACAAAAAGGTCCGCCTCAGAGAAACAAGAAGTCCGAGAAAACGAGACCGGAATTCGGTGCGAATACACAATCCATAGGTCTGAACGTAGCACCCCGTTTTTTAGTCCCCGTTTCTTTTTTCAGTAAAAGGTCCACATACTGAAAATTTTGAGCCCCCCCCCCTATATTTTAGGCTGCGTGCGAGCACATAGGCCTTACTTGTTGGCTACTGGTAGAAGACACGATGTAAAGGTGTAACTTTGTATTGTAAAACTATGTACATGTATATGGGCCGAAGCCCTTTGTACTACAAGGAAAATAAACTGAAGTTGCGGTGCCACCTGGGATTACCATTTCATTTTGCCTGTTATTCAATCTTTTCTATTAATGTAAGCCCTAAGCTATTGACATTTATGACCGTATTCGACAACAGACTATGTACGCGGTGTTACCGCGGGATATATCGCTTATTGGGTTCATGCGAATCAACAATCCTTAGTTTGGTACATAAAGGGGTTTAAACTTTAGAGTGTTTACGTCTACATTTGCTTCCGAATCGTAAGCCGACATTGTATGAGCAGCGGAAAGGGAAAACTGTGAAAAATAAAACCAACCCTGTTTTGTAAATTCAACTCTCTTTAATGAATTAAATCAGTTTTTAAATTGGCGTGTGTTATCTCCGTTGTGTGAATTCACAAAAATGTAAACCCGACCTGTTTGAATGTTAGGGTGGCGGATACGGAGACTCAATCGAACATGTCGACATCTTACCACCTGAGGTTCATTGGAAAAAGCATAATTTAAATCTTGTAATTAAGTGCAACAAGAGCAATATCAAGTCACCTTTTTTGTTTTGATAAATTGGCTTCATTTCTGTTGCTTCCCTTATACTCTTAACTTGATTTGAAAATTGCTTTGTCGAACTATTTTTGAGTGCCAGTGGCCTGGTCAGAAATGTCGTCGATTTCCACATGTTGTTTTGCACAGTTCTCAGTGGCGGATTTAGGGAGGGCAAGGGAGCTATGGCCCCCCTAAAATTCTGCCACATACCATTTGGCAGTTCGGGGTGCGAATTGCTGAGTAGCATATGCGCGCACCCAGGGGGCTCGAGGGGCTAATGCACTATGCATAGGCCTTGAACAACCCCCATTTACCGTTTTTTTGTTAGTAATAAGGTCCATATTCCCAATAATTCGAGACTCCTGCATCCCTACATTTTAGGCTGGGCGCGCGCATGTGGCGAAATTCTGGTTATTTCTGTGTCCCCCCAATTCAAAATCCTGGATCCGCCCCTAGTTCTTGGTGAACAGACTCTCCAACCCGCTCACCGATCATTCGCCACCTGATAACTGCCTCGTCCAGGGTGACAATGTGTGTCAAGAGCGACACATTGCGCACCGGGCGAACGACGTCCGAGCTCCACGAGTCTTCTGGATTCATGTGCAGAATTTCTCGCTTACACTGGCCAGTTTCCCTTAGTCCCAGACAACTTTTACATATTCAGCTCGCCGTTTGTATTGATGAAGGTCTGAGCCAATGAAGTGGAAAGACAATACTTGTAGCTAGCACTACAGTCTCAACAATGATGGTTGTTATTACCGATTACACCCACATTGGTTTTCTCTGGCGTTTGCACAGAGTTACAGCCTGCAACTGTGGAGAGTAGTTTTAACTTGGTACATTTTAAATATTACAAAATGATTAAAAAAATTAACTTGTGTTGATCTTGGCCATGGGTCACATCCCAAAGGAAGGATGGTTTAAATATGTTTCATACCGGTTTTCGTTATTTCATTTTTAACACTCCTGGATACTTGTTTTTCTTACCGGAACAGGTCGATACATTCTTATTTCTTTTTTAAACTTGAAGTACCAAAACAGTTGTAGATTTTGATCGCCAGCGAAACTTAATTAGTTTAGTTAATTGTGAACCCATCCCTGAACTTTCCAGATTGCAGCTGCACTAAACATTTCTCAGGGAACAAAAGTGTGTTCGTATCATTAGTTCAAGTTTAATCTTTATTAGAACTCAAATTATAAAATATATACAAAAGCACAAATGGTGATAGGTGAAGATTTGGAATCTCTGGACAATTTCGGTTGCACTGACTATGTAAGTATTCGACTCATTGTCAGTCTGAGCGTGGGCACAAGCTAAGCACAATTGCATGTCCTAGTCAAAAATCTGGTTAAACGAGATTGAAAGAATATTAAAAGAATAATCCATGTGACATTGTAAACTCTGATCAGTGTGTGTAAATCCACCGAGTGTATCGGTACCGACGCACGGTCGTTTACCTTCAATCGTACCCAATGTTTGTAGTTTTTAGCTTATTAGTTCATCGATTTTTAAAAATCGAAAGCCTTACGTGGTTGTTTTTTCCAGATGATTACCGACGTGGTGTTCGTTTTAGGCGAAAATTGTTGGTTAATGCATTTTGTACAGGCAGTGATGCTTACGACAGTTTATGGTCGGGTAATTTCACAGAACAATGTGGTCATCACAACCGTATCCGACTCTGACGACGCACTCTCTTTAGTTCCGTTTAGATATCAACTTTTGGCCCGGCGCAACTGACACGGAGCAAATTGATCGGTGTCAAGCCCGTTGACAAGCACAACTCACTAACTGTGGCAAGACGGAAATTGTAGGCTGGAGAGTGTATCACACATGCGCAGGTTTACAAATAATGGGAGTTGAAGAGACAAAGAACCGGTATTGAGGTCATTACACAAGCGCAGTAGAGATGATCCTTTCCGCCATGCCCAGTAACGCGTGACTCGGAGCAAGATGTTCTAGCGCAAATTGCTCTACCTCCCGAACGGGTGGCAAAAGTTGTCATCGCGGTGTCAATTTGCTGCAGTTCAGTCCCGTTTACACACATCCTTGCGTTGGAACAACTCTTTCCGTGTCAGCTGATCCGTGTCAACTTTTGTAGTGTAAACGGCACTTTTGATCCTGGTAAAAGCCACTCCGGCAGAAGGACGAGCGGTGATTCCCGCATATCTTTAGAAATGCGTGACTTCCTTGTGAGCGTATTATTCACGGTATGTAGCCACCGTACAATCGTAGTTTAACGCGTTATTCTGCTTCCCTTCAGATTAGCAAGAAAAGCGCTTATGCAATCGCAGATTTGCAGCAGATTTAATTGGTGAGCGGTCTTTTACCGCAGTTCCCGTGTAACTCGCCTAAAGCGTAGGTCACGATTGCCCGTTTGGCAAACTTTGTAAGGACGTTTCCAAATTTTGCTCCAAACTTACGAGCGTTGTAGAGGGTTACAGATCACTGTTTTGTCTCAGAGAACTAGGTGGGAAAGATCGGTATTTTTAATATCTATTAAGAGACCCAAACCGGGTTTGGTATCCTTTTAATTGATTGGAACTATACTTGGCCGGTGATATTTCTGAAAGCTAGATGTCAGCTGAGTTATTTGAACAGAGGAATGACCTTGCACGAACTGAAAATGATCCTCAATACAACTTATCCTTTAATAAACCTGACTACGGGCCTGGTTTCTGACAGTCGGTCTAAAGTGCCGTTCAGACCTTGTGAAATTTAGTGGAAGTTACTCCGTTATTTTTCCGCTAAAATTTATTCGGATTTTTTTTCATGAGGACACGTATTTACTCGATATTCGGAATTCCACTAAATTTGCCTCGACTCGCACTGGAAAATTTGATTCATGAGTAACCATAATTAACATTCTGACTTTACGAAAGCCCAATGGTACCATTTTGAAGGGAAGAAAAATATTTTATTATCTGGCGGCCGCCACTTAATTTAAATTGAAACAACTATGTGTGTCGCTTTCGTACGGAAGTGATGTCTACGGAAGTCGTTCTACACTTTTACACACGAAAGGTACCGCTTTTCAGTATAGGTTGCGCTGTGTCAGAGGGTAGCATTTGGCGGTCGCCATAAAATATGCCTCATTTTCTTCACTAGTTAAAATGGCACTATTGGGCTTCCGCGCGACTGTATCTGTAATATAAAACCACATGATGTCTACATGTGCAGCCTGTAGACGTAAAATACTTGTCTAATAGGATCGAGAAAAATACCGGTAATCCAACTGTCAACAGGAATCCTTGGGACACGGCCGTTTGTGGAATTAATCTTATTTATTTTTCCTGAAATATTTCCGGTACTTCGAAATACACGGGAACACTGCTTTTGTAGCAATTCAAGATCGGATGAGTGTGGTAGTGTTTGGAACCCCCCGCAAAACGCTTTAGTTTATAGGTGGACTTTGATAACTTGAACAGCGTAGAAAAGGCCTTTAATTTTAGGGGGGAAGAACTTGTACCATCACAATATGACGCCATATTCGCATTCAATCGGCAATATTTGCCACGTCATGAATGTCGATGCACGTTTCTTCAGGGGGACAATACTTTTAATATGTGTAGAGCCGAGTGCGACAGTGACCGCCTACAAAAACGAGTCCCGCCGAGAGCGTTATATGTAACCATATATAATGCTAATAAACGAATATTATTTGATTACTGTACACTGACGTCCCCTCTCATTGAGAGCTATGACATGTACGAACGTGCGTTCAAAAGACAAGCCCGACCAGAATGGCACTTGATATCAACAAATTTGTACAGACAAGCACACTGACGCACAGAGGTATTTGCAAAAGACTTGGAATGTTTTGTTGCTGACTTAGCTAACTTTAAAAAAAGACCTGTGCAAACAACTCGGGCACTTCAAGCGAGCACGATAAGTACAATTCCCAGCTGTGTACTAATAGGATTTCTGATACAACAAACACCGAGTCAAAAAATAAAATCGTCTTCTATCTCAAATACGTAATTTCTTGAACGAGTGGGCAAATGGGGGAAAGTTACTGGTTTCGTACCACTTAAGGATGCGCCTCTCTGTACGTCAAGCTGAACTAGCCACGATCGATCTCATAGCCCTTAGTGGCTTCACATGTACAACCACACAATCAGTCACGTGATTTAGAACAATGATGATGCTTTAGCTGCAAAACACGGTTGTAGAAAAGTCAATAAAAGTACCATTCACGTGACCGGTTTTCTAATTCGTACCTTTCAGGCTTCGGAATGGTACCAGTATACTATTATACTAATAACTACGATTATTTTACCAATCAAAGATGAAAAGGAAACAGTGCAAACAGTCAAACCTTTTATTGGCAACATAGAAACATATGAG
>NMRA01000159.1:503089-576472 GCA_002633005.1 Phoronis australis
ATTCACGTCGACGCAAGAACATAACTTTTTCTCCCAAAGCGGATTTTGTGGTCTTCGTACACTATGGAAGCTAACGCCTCTGCATTTCGCCTGCGTAGCCGAACAACCGGCCACACAGCAACCGACCATGATTAGCAGACGACCTACTTGCCGGAAATTACACCAGATAATTGAGCCAGGTGTCGCCAGTGAATAATGACGTAAAGGCTTGTGCGGAAGACCACAGATTTCGTCCATTGAAAGTAAACGGAGTTGGCGGTCCATGTACTATAGTCTATGGTTTCATGAGATCTTTTGGTGTGATACCAAAGAAAATATTGTCAAGTCCTTTTATACGTTTCACCAAATTATCTTTTACTTCTATAGGCAAAACTCTGGGACCTCCACGCAACGTGTTGTCATGTCTTGCATACTTATTCAGGCCCATGCGGTGACGGCTATAGTTGGCTTTGAGATACAAAAGGGCTCAGACACAATATCAAATCCCAATCCTTCATTCATAGCTTTGAGACAATTGTGCATATCTTCCGATGTCCACGACGACGGATGGCATTCTCCTGAAAGCAAAGAATTAAATGAGTACTGAAAAGCAAGAAAAACAACAACCTACGTGTTGTGTATCGTGCCTCTTGGTTATGTGTACCGTACCCAGGGTACTATACACGTGACCTGTTGTGGTACGACACTCGAGACATTGACCTAGTTTGAAACACGAGGGCTGAAAATATTTGGCACGGGAGTTGTCAACCAGAAATTACACCATACAAATAGATAAGAATGAGCTACCAGATGACACATGGGTTTACTCATGTGCTGTACTTGTTGTCGTCTGATGGCATTATTTGGGAGGGCTAAAATTTACATCAACATGTCAAAAAAGTGAAAAATGCTCACCGTTTTTCTCCGGGTCGTCTGCTCGACAGTTCGCACAGCTTTCTGTCATCGGCGTCTGAGGTCGCTAAAAGTAATCACTCTTTTGGGAGGCAAGCAAACATAGTTTTGCGGGAAATGATGTGGTACGAAAATAATAACTGGTACGGAACCGGTAACTCTCCCCTGCTTAGTTCGCGATCAGACCCGCTATCATTCAAGGCAATGATTGGGGTATCGAAGCAGGGGCGGATCCTGGATTTTGAGTTTGGGGGGGGCAAGACAAAGTATTAGCCAGGATTTTGTCCGTCGAACCGTGACTTTCGCACCCCCGAACTGCCAAATGTAATCTAGGAGAATTTTAGGGGGGCATGGCCCCTTTGGCCGCCCTCTAAGTCCGCCACTGCGAAGTTATGTTAAAAGCCTTCCAATATTCAGCATCTCTTACATTCCAAAAGCCTTCAGTCAATTCAGAGACTCCTACATTCTGTGTCAGTCAAATAAGTTACATCATTGCTTTTTGACACACTGCTATCTATTCCTGATGGCACAATCTCTGACCGGTCACTCGATAATCTTTGCTTGATGTATCGGTTTCACCAGCATTGTGTTGTATAGCTGCACATCAAATTACCAAGCCTGTAGCCCCATGCAATTTTTTACCATAGTGGCCTATCATGTTACCCAGAGCCTTCAAAAGGTTATGTAATATTTGACCGTGTTTCTACTCCGCCTTTTCCAGTCAGTATACATGCAAAACACTTACCCACTCCTAACACCTATGCTTAAAGTGGGTTTCTGCCACACTGCATGGTTGAAAACCCCAAACCTCTGAGCCATGGCTGTAGGATGGAGGCTATGACTTTACCAAAAATTGATTCTGTAAAGTCGGTAAGGCGTTGAACAATCAACGTCAGTGAACAATGTTGAATGCGAATGAACAATATTGGGCAAGTTGTTTCTTAGCCTTTCAATGCTAATTCATCGATGTTTTGACCGGGAAACACACAAATGACGAAAAGATGTTCCCAAGCCAATGGGTTTGCTTTAATTGACATGAAAAACCATTTTCGGACTCCTGGCCTATCTTTTCTGAAAGATACTGCGTTTTTCGTGAAATTGACACACATGCCTATGTACTATCTCAAAAAACAGCTTATTATTCTACATTACTTGTTCTTATTAAAATAACATTGGACAAGGAATACACTTTCAGGTCTTATTCAAAAGTGGGTCCTTCACACTATAGGCCGGTGTCCAGCTCTTCAATCGCCATCTGGCGGGGATCTCAAACGCAGCCAAGTCTCAGCTCCCCTATGCAGGGTCGCTTGTCAAACAGTGTATCTGCTGAGTACCTTCATCCTGAACTACAATTTGTACTGAAAGTATGTGGAATTGTTTCAATACCTAGCTGATGCCAGGCAACCATTGATATGTCTGAGTTCATCAAAGAACATTGAATAAGAGAATGTTGAAGTGGAAAAACCCTGGTCCCCGCGATTATGAGCGGTACTAATTTTGGTAAAATCTCCGAATTTTGCACTGTCCGCTATTTAGTGATTAAGAAAACAGTCAGTGTATCAACCGGTTTTAACTGAATTGTTCAGAGTAATAATCTTTAAACTGGTTTAAAACTTACCACCGCTTTGGTATGAACTGGCTGCAGCCTTATGCGTGCACACCGGCCTAAAAATTGGGGGGGGGGCTCGATTTTTTGAAAATGTGGACCTATTGTTAAGATTCACGGGGTACGTACAGAGCTATGATGAATTGTGCATTCGCCGAATTTAAGTACTTCCTGCCTTTTTAGTGGCCTTTTGNCCCCCCCCCCCCCCCGGTGCGCACATGAACTTAACTGTTAGGTAAAGAAATCATATAGCCTACACCCCTCTTCACGTTACCGTTGTAAACACTCTCTCGTCATCACAAACTCTAGTTGTTCAACCAGGTGCCGCCTTGGTTTCCCTGCTCTTACTTCAAAGCGCGTTGACTCGTGAGCAAGTTTTGAAGTTAGCCAATATCTATCTTAGCTGTGTTCAGACGAACTAAACCACCGTAGTTGTAACTGTTACGTATTTGCCCTCCAGTCGTGTTTATATTTTTCTGCCTGTGCAGGCTTTACTATCAAGATTAGGTTATGTAATCAGTCCAGTGTTCGCAAATGTTAAAAGTTCCCCCGGTCACAGTTCTATTGCATAGTCACAATAGTGGTTTATAAAGTGTTTTTTTTATGATATTGGCCTATGTTCACAAAAGAAGTTGCAGGACTGTGCTTACATAACAGTTTGCTACCTTGGTTGTTGATTGCTATGGATTGGATCATAAATTTGTGTGGCAGCTAAATTATTGAGAGCACGCGCCCCCACCCAACGCCAAACTGGTTATCATAAGCTAAACATCTCAGCGTAATGCCTCCGGTTAAAGAAAACCCCATAGTTCGAAAGATTTGTTATGGTTTGCACTTGACTATGGGCTGATGGGTTAAGGGCTCAAGTGCGGAAAGAGACAAATGATCTTAGGCCACGATATGTCTTTTTTCAAGTCACCGCTTTGTAGAGAATATGATCGTTTCAAGTAACGCGATATCGCGCTGGTAGCACTTGGTCATCTCTTACTGCGCATCCTAATGTTAACTAGTGAAACTCTGTCTATGAAGTTCAGTATCGGGCTAGCTTTTTTTTTTTTGATTCGAGACCAGTGAACACTATTATTGACTCTCGTCAATCCGCATACTGATTTTCGTTTTACTTCTATTAGATGTAGCCTTTCTCCTCCTGTTCGAGGATGCTAAAACCAGGCCCATTACAAATTAATATCACTTTATAAAAGAAGCCTTTTGCAGGTAATGGTTGTGAGATGAATTACCTTACGTTGGACATTTTATGTTTGCTATAGGTATTTATTTTCTTGATATCTGACACTATAGGTTGCACACGTTGGTCAGCGAATTCTTTCAATGTGGGCTAAAAGGTGACAATATATATAGGCCATATTCCTTGCGTTGGCCACCACCATTTGAACGGAGTTTTCATTGTGCAAGTGTTGGTCGGCAGAATCTCTAGTAGTATTGACTGAATAAAGTGATGGAAACATTCAATCTTTTAGTTTTAGTCTTTGTATTTCCTATTAGTCCAGTCATTCTACGGATGACCCGGAAAAAAGGCAACAGAAGGTTTTATTGCATAAATCGTATCCTCTCACCCCCTTTAGTGTGAGAAAAGAAGTCTACCGGAATCGGAGCGGCGAAAGTTGGTTTTTCAAGATGGGGCAAAAATGGCCGCCAGATTTGCAAATGACCATTATAACTCGAGAGTGGAGTGTGATAGAGTAAAAATTCAAAAAGGTTTAGCTGTCTTTCGTGGGTCAACAAATCCATTGGAAATAGTTTTGCATGGTTGTGGTGACACCGTCCACCATTTTCCAAGGTGGCCGCCAAAACTACTTCGAGTCGCACAACTTTGCACAAACAGATTAGTGTGTCGTCTTGCTTCAAACATTGCATCATAGGTTTTCTGGGTCGACTAATCCATTCAGATTCATTGGTTTTGGCTCTAATGATTACTTCCACCATTTTCTAAGATGGTCACCAAATAGTTGCTTGTGTAAGAACTTCAGATTCCAGAGGCACGCCATCTTCACAGATTTCATATCCTGAGTTTTTTATGTCAGCACGTCCGTTACAATAATTATTGTCTGGCTCTGATGATTACGACTACCATTTTCAAGATTGTTTAACGAATAATAACTTATTTTGGTGAAAAACACCAGGTTCGCCTGGACTGAAGGATCATTCTGAAAAATGTGCTCTTCGAAAATAACTCTATGCGATCAATTTAGTGATCTACTATCCACACCGTCTGTGTCACCTCCAATTAGTTGTAAATGCTAGTAAATACAGCAACAGTTGAGACAGGAGAAAGGTTTATCAAAGCATGTTTAGCAAGTTAAATAGTTTATACGTGCTTGCACATCCACGAGTGAGAAACAACATGACCGCCGGTCCTCTAAACAGGACCTCCGGGGATCAAATGGGACCGCCGCACCAGAAAATGGGACTGACGCACCCAAAAACATGACCGCCCCACCACAAAACAGGACCGCCGGGGACTAAAACCGCAATAACTTACAGGCTAAGATTTATTACCGTTAGGCCTACATAGATCATACAATGGGGCTGTATACGTATGCATATGCAAGTCTTGTGCCGATTAATCCACCGAAATCTTTTGTGAGCAACAGAGGACACTTCGCTTTGTAATACGCGGCGCTTTTGAGTTTTACTCATCACCAGGCTCCCGGCTGCGGTATGTGACTTATAAACAGTTGAAAGGTCAACATTTAATAAATCTAACACAAAACAACCTCGTTGTACGCTTTTGAGCTAAATAATTATAATTTTATCCACTGCATAAGTTTTAGAACAAAATGAAAATCATTTTCTCCAATTTGACGTTTAAAGTTAGTCAAGTAAAAAAACGGACGTTCTGGTTCTCGGGTGAAGCATCATCATACTAGCTGCCTTTGTGCGGCAAAGCTGTACATTAAATGTACAGCTTTGCGCCGATGTGGGTAAAAAACTGAACATGTAAAATCTTTACCCGGCGAATTTTTTTTAACGACACTCTTCCTTGAGTAAACTAAATTATTTCATCGGCGCTCGAGAGAAATTGTCGTTCTGTCGTTATTCTGCGTTCTCTTAAGTCGGCTTACATTGGCCGGTTCCTTTTCCCCCGATTCTTCAGTCAACTGTCCTTCTACAAGGTTGCGTACCTGGCACAACAAATTATCGAAACTGGTTTCATTTCGTTATAAGTTTTCAGTACTTTAATACCAGCAAACCGAATTTCATAACAAACCTTGTTGCCGCCAAGTTGTCATCATCTTTCGAAAGATGTCTCAAAATTTTTCTGAGGAAATGGCGCGTGCACATGTCACTTATTATTACAACAGTTCATTAGATTGTTTTTCACTCAAGCGGTTGCAAACTGCAAGGTGAGTGTTGGTTGACGCCTAGATTTTGCATGCGCCTGCATCGGTCGCGCGCTCTACTACATGTTGATGTAAGTTCCACGACGAGGTGACGAGCAGAACTACCCGGGCTGTGGGCAATGTCGGGGATGTAACGGAGCTCAATAACGCAAGGCTGTCAAGCTTTATTTTGGCGATAGTCTTTACACAGCTATCTGACCGGTTACGTCATAACCCGCAGTATCACACAAAGGCCTTAACTACTCAGTCCCCGGCGGTCCTGTTTTGTGGTGGGGCGGTCATGTTTTTAGGTGCGTCAGTCCTGTTTTGTGGTGTGACGGTCATGTTTTTAGGTGCGTCAGTCCTGTTTGGGTGAGTCGGTCCGATTTAGAGGACCGGCGGTCATGTTGTTTCTCACCCGTGACATCTCCCACTAGGCTTCGCTTCAGTGACGTTACAAGTCTGTAGCAGTCATTCTCAGTCTGTGATCAAAATCTATACGCTGTACATCTCTTGGAACTGCAGTTGGTGTTACACGAACATCTTAATACTTTCAGCAGGTTCTCTGGTGCTGCTGACTGGTCCGTCGTCGTAGGTCTGAAATTTCCACCTGCCAGCATCTATCCCCAATACACATTCGGGACTCCTGGAATTTCTGAAGAACCGGAACTTCTTTCTTCATTGGTTCTGGATTGGCGTTACTTGATCTGTCAATATTTGGAAGTGGGATGTTGAATGCTCTGGCTGTGATGACAGCATTCAGTGCTGAGTCTACTAACATATGCCCCCTCCTTGCTCTATCCACACTTTTTCCATTTAACATAAGGATCACACTGTTTGATGCATACACCGTCTCAAGAACTTCTTGAGGCCCTGTGCCTGACATTACGGATCCAATACATCCCAGAAAGCTCACCTCAGTATGAAATATGCCAAGCCTGGCTAAGAACAAGTGACTGCAGATCACTTGGTTTGCTGCCACTAATTTCCTCTAAGATCAATTACCTATGTTCATAAAAAGCATACATATTAACGAATTATGAGTACTATATGTTGAAATTTAATTATTAACTTTTTGTTACACAATTTTGTTTGCTTTTCATGAAACTTAGGTGAAATCTACAGCCAAATTCTCAACACATGCCAACAGCAGATGAAATCACTGCTTGGGAACAACTAATAATATCTCCAATAGCAGAGAAAAAAGCCACTTCCTGCCCAATTTTATTCAGGGTTCGTGTAATGAATAAGCCAATAACTCTACCAGAATTAAATATTTTTCTAAAAAATATTATTTTTGATACCTCAAATGAATATACTTTACAAAAAAATAACTGAGTGTGTGAAATTTATTATGAAAATTTAACTAAAGCTTTTCTGAAAAACACACCAACTTTGATTTATATAATCTAAAATGTGATTAAAATTCCACATTTAGTATCTAAGTCTCGGAAATAATTTATAGAAACAATCAACTCGTTAACCCTGACTGTAGATTGTAAAATGTTTTTGTGTAAACCCCTATCAGGTTTCAAACAAAGTTTGCGGAACGTAAATGGGGTAAATTGGGTTTTGTGAATTGGCAGCCAGGTTGTCAGCCATCTTGAGTTTTTCTCTCCAACCAATGACCAATTGTAAGGTCCAAATATTTTCAGTTGTCTAACGTACAAAAGAATATAAATTTTGCCATTTTGAGGTCAAAACATAAAAAGAAATCTTGCAACATGTACCTAATTGCAGTTTCGGTCGCCATTTTGACGGTCATATTGGTTTTATTTTACGGAAAATTGGCATCTTTTGATTGGTATGCCTGTTATGAAAAGTATAAAATCAATGACAAACTTTAACGTTTTATTTCCAACTGATACATATGAGTAATATGCCAGAAAGCAGTAAACACCGGTTTTGGCAGCCATTTTTTTCGCCATCTTGAAAAAACGACTTCCGCCACTCCGATTTCGGTATACTTTTTTCTGGCACCAAGTGATGTTTGAAGATGCCATTTATGCAAAAACCCATTTTGTTGCAATTTTTTCTCGGATTTTTCCATCTGGAGCCCTAGATTGACTAAACTATATACTGTTTAACAGAATCTGATGCCACAGATTTTTTCGTGACCTGGCTTGTGTTTCGTTGGCTAGTAACTTTCCCAAAAATGTTTGTCTGTATTGTTACAGCTATGTTGCCTTCGGCCGACGTAATACGGTATCAGTGTTCAAAATGGTCAGTTCTTCGATAAGTCCACTGCAATTTGTTAGTACCCGAGGACATGCTGAATACAATTTATTGAGCGGTCAACTTATGCGTTGAGCATTTAATACTCAGTCAATTCTCACGAAGTTTGGAAAAGAATAATTGGCAGAGTTAATTTTTTATATTCCAAATGCTTTTATCGTTTCGAATGTACACAATATCTCAAAAGACCCTGGCATTGCCAGACTGTTATGGTACTTGGTCTTCACCATTTTTATGCTACTGAGAAAGCAAACTACTGAAATGTTACGATGAGTAGCAAGTACATGTATGTTTCAAATTAGATGCCTGCTTTTGTATCATGGCATTGCAACGCAATAGGTCCAAAATTAAATGAAGACACAAGGGACCCCTAGTAGCTCAACATCACTCTCTGCATCCTCGTAATGTAGGCGAAATGTGCAAACGCTACAGCCAGGGTCTGGGTAGAGAATTTCGACATGAATTTTGCATTATTGCATATGGCTCCCTTTTCGTACTAAGCCCATCCTGACCCGTGTTCCTTTGAAGCAAGAACTTTACGAAAACGCAAGATTTCTCGAGATATCGCCAAGATAGCTGAATCTAAACGCATGATCACCTTAGCTTTACTCGCGAAATTCTTGGATTTACGGACCACAGTGATTGAATTGTGAAGGTAGAAAAATACATTACACTAGCTTGGCAGCTACTGGGAAACGCCGAGAGTAAACAGCTACGCCTAAGAGTGAACATTAATGTTCACCGCAAGGGACAGGAATACTTAATTGAAGACACCGTGTTCAAAGCTTCAATCATCTGTCACTGTCAGATTTGAGTAGGCAAGGTGTGCGGCTGCGGGATTCTTGGCCACGCAGTACAAATTTCCTTCCAGAACATTTGACCCTGCCGTAACACAAAGTACGGTTATCAGATATTCTTTAAATGAAAACTAAGAAGGCATTTAAAAACACTGTAAAATAAACAAAATATATAATATATTTACAAAAGTTGCAACATATATGAACATACTGAGGTAGCCGGAAAGCCAGCTAGCTGTATGAAGACTATCGTCGTGAAACTTATATATAGAGCTAACGACCTGCAGGGGTGCATGCTAATCTCTCGAGAGTTTGTTCTGAAATTGGGTGTTCTGGTATTAAAATATTAAAAACTTGTAACGAAATAAAACCTCTTCCGATTGTTATGACATGTATATACCGGCGCAACCTCACAGTTGACATTTTCACGAATGACGTCGCTCAAGTCGGTTGGCTTACGCAGTACATGTAAATGCACAGTTGATTGAAGAACATCATGGAAATTAGCCAATAGGCGACGCAATGGCGCCGAAAGCCGACCCGCAATTTTAGCAGCAGAATAACTGTAGAACGCCAATTTTCCAACACTGGTAAATAATTTAGTTTACTCAAGAAAGATTAAATTTTTTTAATGAGGCACCATTAATTTTGGCGGCGACAGGCCCGATGAATTATATATGCGACAGAAGCCGGAGGGAGTGACATTAAGCCGACGGACTGACGTCATCAAGGCCAATACGAAACTGGCCACCCTTCCTCCGCGCCCGCGAAGAAAAGGCCCCCTCCAAAAAATAGAACACCTTGAATCCAAATAGGGGGCCGGTGCAATACCTGGGACCAAGACGGTGCCGAAACGGGCGAAACGAAGGTCTGTAGTGGAGCGGTGGAGACGGAGTTTGTGCAAGCGATGCATTTTTTGTCATAGATCAGTGACTGGCCTGCATGAGTGCCTTTATACAATGACACCAGTTTTTCACTCACTTCTCGGAATTGTTTTGAGTGATGCTGAATGGATGTCTGGCTATGACAATGAGGCCTATGTAGTCTTTGTTTGACCTAAAAAAGTTTATTGAACCTGAGATACATTTTCTCGTTACATATCAAACGACTGACTCTGGCATTTTAATCACGAATTTTGAGCCCGCAGACGTGTCTGCACGTACATGTAGTCACTGTCTTTTGAACCACAGGCGAGGTGATCTAATATTAATTACTCGTTGCAGGTTGTGCCTTTCATTGAATAAATACAGGCGATGAATAATTCACTAAGACCAGTTAAAACACCCTCTCTTTTTTAACTCTGTGTTTTGTGTTCGTTGTATTATTTCAGGCCATTATGTTAAATGGCAGCAGTGCCAATAGATTCTGTATTGGAGGTGATATCATATCCTCTAAAGACACTGTCTGGGTGTCACTTTGGACAAACAGTTAAGTTTTGTACAGCACACCTGAGTTCTCTCGCGGAAGGCTCATGGCGGCGCAGCTTAGCGTCCTTCAAAGGCTGTTAGGACAGCTTGACCATGTGTCACGGATGGCTATTTTTAGATGCTTTGTCCTGTCACATTTTAGTAACTGTAACTTAGTGTGGCATTTCTGCGGCGCGACGAACACTGCAAAACTCGAGCGCCTTCAGTACAGGGCACTCAGGTTTGTGTATCAGGACTGGAATGCGAGCTACACCGAACTCCTCGCTAGAGCAGATCTCCCGACCCTTGAACTGTCTAGAAAGCGCGCGAACCTTCTGGAGGTGTACAAATCATATCATCACTTATCACCCCCTTTCATGTGGGACCTCTTTGAGGAAAAATGTCTCATTATAATCTTCGCAATAAATCTGTGCTACGTGTGAAGCAATGTCGAACAGTGCGCCAAGGTTTTTAAACCTTTAAAAACTCTTTGTCAGTTTACGGCGCAAAACTTAGGAACTCTGTTCCCATCATGTGGATTATATACTTTTTATGAATTTTTACTTGTATTAAATTTTGGACAGAACCACCGTGCAGGGGCAATGTATGCAGATTTTAAATCTGTTGTGTATGTGTGCGTATGCGTGTGTGGCATACTTTGATGATGTAACGGAGCAAGTCTCCACTGAACATCAAAAATGTGTATTTCACCTCATCAGGCATACGTTCAGTTCAGTTACACATGATAACGATCGATTTCATGTAGGCAAAGGAAGGAAATACACTTCTCTTAAGCCTGTCGCTAATGAAGTGCGTGACACATACAGTCGCGCCCGCATGCCCACGTAACAAAGGCGCACTGAGACGCAACAAAGACATAAGCATAAGAATAATCGAACATTTGCACCTAAATAAGAATAACAATAAGCGTAAAGTTACGAACGTCCCGTCACAATGATATTTCGTGTTTTCTCATTTTATCATGTGTTTGGTTTTTCACTCGTTTTATGTTATTACTTGGCGAAATAAATTTCGCCAAGTATGTTGCTCTGTCGTCAATTTTACTTGGCGAAATAAATTTCGCCAAGTATGTTGCTCTTCCACTTTGTTTTTCGTCCGATCATCACGAAATTTACACACAACACGTACTTCCGGAAGTACTGGAAGCCTATTGTTTTTCGTCAAAATCGGATCCAAGATGGCGGCTGTGGCGGCCATTGTGTTTCCATTTAAAGGTTCAAATGCTTCTGGAGGCTACAATTTTTTACGTAACCGGCTAAGAATCGGCACAGTAAATGGACCGGAAGTTTGCTACAACTATGCCGGAAATTGTTTACTTCCGGTTTAAGATGGCGGAAATATCGGCGCACCTCGATTTTGGCCTAAAAACGTTTTCTCCTGTAGAGGGCGCATTATAAGACCAATTCCTTCGAATTTTTACAGGTATTAGTTTCTTATGACATGCTATTATACAAAACCAAACAACCGGAAGTTGCTTTCAAGATGGCGGATATGGCGCATGTTGACCCATTTTCAGTCGTGCTGGAGTGCGATTTTAAACGGGAAGACAAAAAGACGTGATTTTTTGCATGTAGATTCTTTGAAGTATAATCTTTCAAATGGCCTGTAACAATTTTTCTCTCAGACTTACCGTTTTCGAGTTATTTGACTTTGAATTTCTTTAAAAAAACGCAAAATTTCATTTTTTTTCGAAAAATTTACGGAATTAGGCGATACCATCAGTTTAGATAGAATTTTGAACGGGCTTTCAGAAGATGTTTTCCATTTTTCGCTAGGACGTCTACTTTTCGAGTTATTTGAGATTTTCTACTAACACTGTTCCTTTGTTGCGTGATCTTCCTGCATTGATGTTGGTTTATCTTCTATTGAACTAGACTGTAGCCTATTTCTTAATGATTTATGACATCTAAATTCGTCATATGAATGTTATGATGTTCTTCATCATGGCCACCACCATCATCATATTCGTCATCTTCGTCATCATCTCCGACGTCGTCTTTTCTTCAGTTAATTTCGCCAAGTGTCGCTCAAGACTAGCCTTTTTCTTACTGATTTCGGACTTCAACGTTCGTCATGTGTATGTTATTATTACTTCTTTTGTTCATCCTCGCCACCATCTTCGTCATATTCGTCATCTTCGTCATCATCTTTATCGTCATCTTTTTGATTAATTTCGCCAAGGTTCGCTCCTCGGAGCGCTTTCATTTTTGTTCGCACTCTACAGGTCGCAATTTTCCTCCGATTCTCACTAAATTTGCACACGACGTGTAGATTGGAAAGTCCTGGAAGCCTATTGTTTTTGGTCATGATCGGATTCAAAATGGCGGACGTGGCGGCCATTTTGTTTCGGATTTCAGAGTCAAATGCTCATAGAGACCGCATTTTTCGAGGTACAGGGCTGAAACATAGTACGATTATTATAGAACACATGTGCTACAACTGTGCCGAAAATCGTTGACTTCCGGTCAAGATGGCGGAACTATTGACGATGGCGCATGCGCCCCTCGATATCTGGCCAAAAACGTTTTCTCCTGTAGAGGGCGCATTGGCGAACCAATCACTTTCAAACTGGTCACGTGTTTCTTGCTATTGATCAGCTTTTATAAATTTTGTTTAACTGGAAGTCACTTTCAAGATGGCGGCTCTGGCGCATTTTCACCCATTTTCACTCGTTCTGTTGTCGCCTTTTTAATGGGAAGAACAAATGACGTGAATTTTCGTATGTATTCCTTGAAGTATGCTCTTTCAAAAGTTCTGCGATAACGGTTTTCTCAGACTCACCGTTTTCGTGTTACTTGACTTTGAATTTCAAAAAAGCAAAATTTCAATTTTTTCGAAAACTTGATGGAGTGTTGCAAAACTATCAATTTAGATAGAGTTTTGGACGGGCTTTCAGAAGATATTTTCCAGTCGGTGATATTAGCCTTTGGCTAGTGTTTGTCTATTTTGTCAAACTGATTATAAATAAAGAGAATTGATTTCAATTTGATTTTTATAAGTTGCAGTTGTTTTCTCATCAACCGAAATTCAGTGCCTGCTAACCCACTAACTGCAGTGAATCGTTTTTTTATCTCAGTTGAGTCAGAGGGTGACACCGTCGTGCCACAGTGCCCTCGAGACTTCCCCTTTGGTAACGGAAGTAAAACAATACCTGTCACAGTACTGCAGACTCGTTGTACTGCTTGTAAAGTTACAGGCGAACTTCTGTTCACATTAGCCCGTTATACATGTGCTACATACTCACCACAGGGTATTTACATAGATCATAGTATCCCAGAGCATATGTGTTGGAATATATGAACGCATTTACAAAATGTGGCTGTTAATAAATTGACTTCTGATAATGTTTCACATTTAATAATTTGCATTTTAGATTTCAAAATCACAAAAATGTGAGTGCAGTCATTAAAACTAGCATCCTAAGTGACCCAAGAACAGAGATAGTGAGTAAAATGTATTTTATGGAATCAATTATTTTCCGATTTGTTATTCCATGAGGTTTCCAAATATGAGTTGTTCCCCCTCCAAAAAAAAACCAACAAAATTACACAACAAACCTGAATAGTTCATACTATTTTTAAATGTATCATCTGGAAGTGCAATCGTTGACCCATAGCCATTACTACCCGAATTTGTTAAGTTCTGGTGCCTCCATTGCCGCGCCCCAGAACTTGCCAAAGACATTTTGGTGTAAAAGAGAATAAAATATGACTTTCAATATTTATTAGGAATTATTTAATTCCAGCTATCACGTTGCTCCTTTGTTTTAAGTTATTGACACAAACTCTACATATAGGTTTAAATAAAAAACATGTTAATTTTATCACAATATACTGCTTTTGATTGACTTCGTCAAATCCGCCAGCTAAGTCACCTGATTGGATTTTAAGACAGAAAGTCGCCATGAAGAACCAATCAAGTGTCTTAGACCGTTGAGACGGCAGAACTGAAGTGTTTCATGAGCAGCCAGTCTGAGTGATATTCGGCACTCGCCAGCTGCCCTGTCTACCTGTCATCATACAGTGTAGTTTAGGTCAGAGAGAAGGCCGATCATTTTTAACTACAAGGTTATACAAATTTAACACTCTACTGCATCAAAAGGCAGACCGGACGACTCACCCGACGTCTGAAAACAATTTCACACGTGAATGCTGATCAGAATCCCGATATGTCATTTTGTCGTCCAACCCAAAGTCAGGCGGCAGTTCAACCTTCTTACTAGCCCTGGTACAAAACTGTATAGATTTCGACGCTGGTCATAACACAGCTAGTTGAAGCAGGTACCATTCTTTCCTACATCTCAAGTACGTGATTATTTGCCTATTCAAGGTGATCGCGGTGAGTGTAAACATTCGTGTCAAAGTAAATGACTCGTCAGACGGCAGACAGGACGCCTTCGTGAACGCTCGTTTTAAGCGTCCGGTCTGGCTTCTGAGCAGACGTCTGAGCGGGTGGAATTCAGTAGCTGCGTAATCTGGCAAAGTCTTGTTTTTCTAGCGAGGTCCCAGCATTACTGAACTAATCCTGCCTTCGCACAGAACCGGCACGTCTGACCGAGGTATAAGTCCGTCCACAAATACTGACGACTGGACAGCCAGTGTTAAGAGACCAAAACCGTTTGTGCTGCTACACGCTAAATATCGTAATTCATTGCTAAGTTATATGGAAACACAACATTTATAAATAAATCTTCGCTAACAACACCGTAAAGGCAACCGACATAGCAGACGACGTTGCTTGAGATGCCCGGTCGGTAAGGTCTTTGTTGCTGGTGTACACTGTGCGCTTTCCAATAGGCTGAGGAGGCCGGAAGTTGTTGATAAGATTTTCACCAAGACTGACTGCTCGGAATTTGTCAAGCTGCAAAAAATATTCGCATCTTAACTAGATTTAGAAATAGTGAGTATTTCATTTTGCATTAAAACAATTAGAACACTTGTGGAGACTGTTCTCCTGTGTTACCTGACTGGAGTATTGTGAAGAACATTTGTCTTGAAAATGGTTTAGCGATAATAAAACCGAAACGTCGACTAATACAATGTCATAGTTTACCTATGCGCTGATTTTAAAATAGGTTTGTGTGATACAAATAGTTTGAGTTGTAAATTTAACTGAAATGAACGTTTTTGCATAAATAAAGTCAAAATAATGATGAAAACGGGACGAAAAAAGAGGAAACTGAAAACCAAATATAAGAGGAAATCGAAACCAAAATAAATGAACTCTTAAAAGTGGAAAATTCCAAGCCCTGAAATGGTAATATTTTCAGTCACAGGCGCTGTAAAAACCGAAAGAGTAGAGATTTCTTAAACGTTCGTGTTCTTTTATGTAGGCGAGATGGTAGACCATTACCTGCGCTTCGCTGAGCTCGATACTATTGGAGAACAGGGTCCATGTGACCACCTCGGAACATGGCGGCGTTGTCAAGCTTCCCTGGTAACGGTAGTAGCTTGTCATCTTGGAGGTAGGCAACATCAGGTTACTCATAGTGAAATTTTTTAGTGTTGTGCTGTTGCCTATAAACAACAAAAGTGGATAAAGCAAAATTGCCGACACTCTAAAAGAAAACGAGACCTGAAATTTTACGTTTTCCTATTGGATAGAAGGTGTGGAGTGGTTTACACGTCCCTTCCAACCTCTTCTTGCGGTTAAGTCCCGGGGCTGGACGTCGCCTTTTCAACTCGTTCACAAAATTTGTAAGAGGACAATAAACCCAGCTGTTCCTCCAAAAACCAACATTTGATGTCGAAAAGCCATTTGATTCATTTTAGGAATGTTTAGCATGTCGTCATTTTGAGGTTTTGGACTCAGATTGACGGCGTGTCTGTTCGCTTGTTTAGTTATGACTTGTCATGACACTAGATAACGCACGATTTGGACCCGGAAGTAAGAATAGACATGCCGTCACACTGGGTCCAAAACGTCATAATGACGTCAAAACGACTTATCTACTGCCATGACGCGTCATTATTAAACATCCGATTAGCCAGGGAGCTGTTTCCTCTGTCAGACCAGGCCCGTTGTCAAGGAGGATTAGTTTCACTCCTCATGGTAGTGTGACCTCCGTGGAATATCCAGGCGACTTATTGCTACTTTTAATCGATGTATAAGAAAGCGGTGTCGTTTCTAAGCAAGTACACCGGAGGAATAAAGAAACATTTTCTGATCTGCTTCTTCTCAACTGATTTTGTTTGCTTAGAACCGCTTACCGTTGGAAGAAATATTTGGGAAACGCTCGAGGAAACTGTCCCAAGCAGGGTTGGCATCGCCGACTTCTATGAAGAAACCGAGCACCGCGAGGCCGTCTGGTCTACTCAAACATGTCGTCACGTTCGGATAGCACTCAGCATTCATGTGAACTATATGCATCTGGAAAAATCAGTGATTATGTGAACAAGTTTAAACCGTGTCTATATCCAAGGTGACTTTGCTTTCAAGTTTTTGTATTTTTGAAAATAATTTGGATCCTTTCATGCAACACTGACAACTTAGGGACTAAAGCCACGTTTACATGATGTTTTCACCCGAGAGTATATTTTCACCCAATTGTATGTTTACTTACAGTATGTATTTTTGCCATATAATTGCAAATACACCCGGGTGTAAAGCTACATTACACCACCTCCAGGGGGCGTATATCTAAATTTACACACGTGCAAATGTTCAAGTAGCGCGAGTGATCGCGATTTTAATTTACACGCAGGTG
The DNA here is from genome assembly GCA_002633005.1 of Phoronis australis. Taxonomy (NCBI): domain Eukaryota; kingdom Metazoa; phylum Phoronida; family Phoronidae; genus Phoronis; species Phoronis australis. The sequence goes on from NMRA01000159.1 coordinate 520,093, forward strand.
TAAAACCAAGATCAATCCGCCAAAAACACCATTACGAAATTATTTCTGCACGCCATTTCTTGTTAAAGCAACACCACTTCCTTTTAACGCTAATAAGATCCTCTGTCGTCATGTGCGGTTTGGTCCGGTCTTTTCTTGACATGTAGCTGCTGCTGCTGCTGCTGCTGCTGCTGCTGCTGCTGCTGCTGCTGCTGCTGCTGCTGCTGCTGCTGCTGCTGGGTGAAAATTTTTCATCATAACAAATCAGCTGTTAGGTTCGGTTTGCAAGTTTGTTGTTCACTTTAATTGAACGCTGAATTTACAAAAGCCAGCCCGTTATGAACGCGACCCTGCCATGTTATGTATACATAAAAATGACATCAATATCAGTGGCTGATTAAGGGGCTAGGGGTGGGAAAAGGGGCCATGTCATAATAAAATTCTCCCTGATTCTATTTGGCAGTTCGGGGTGCGAATGTTTGACGTGCAAAATCCTGGCTAATACTCTGCCCTGTCACCTCCCCCTTAGTCAAATATTGGATCCGCCCCTGAGTATCGATAACCACGCGACCATTGATCTGCGACTTCCATCGACACCACTAATAGACCGACGAAAAATAAATACACAGCATTGATTCCACAAACGGCCGCGTCTCCCCTTGCGTCTACGGAACTACATGCTCACTTGATGATGTTTTTGGTAATAATGACAATAGAAAAAGTAATAGTATTAGTAAAAATTAATTGTTTTGGTTTAAATTATAATAATAATAACAATAACAACAATAACAATAATAAACATAACAACAATGATAATGACAACAATAACTATAACGATAACAACAAGAACAATGAAAATAATAAGAGTTATAAAGCCAAGCGTCGTCAAGTTTTAGCCGGCGTAAACGTACCTGTAATTGCGGCTATTTTCAGTTTTTATCAAGTTTAAAGTCGCTTTAACCATTGAGACTTCAATACACCCAAGAAAACGTATATAACGGCAGACTTCGAGAAATATCGCTGTGCATTCTAAGCTAAACACGTGATCGCATTAGCTTCCTTACACGAGACTCCAGTGTCTACGGAACTCCTCACCCCCCCCCTCTCAGTGCCGAGTAACATCCTCTCTAAGTGTAAAGTCTCACCTCCTTAGGATAGGCTTTGCCCGCCACCGTGTGCTCCGAGCCCTTGCTGCTGTCTGTGCCCCAATGGAAATGGAATTGGACAGCCTCCCAGCTTCCCGCCACACCAGGTAAGGTCATGGTCATTCCCTGGTTCAGAGTAACAACCACTGAAAAAGAGAGCATGCGAGTCTATTCTAACAAGGCTTGGCAATAAGAAACTTGTCGGAATCGAGCTAATCTTCTTAATGGAATTCAGTACACTGCGTAATTGGCATACTTGATCTTGAAATGTTTGTTTTCAAACGCGATCAAACTTGTAGCTTGCTGATTTGTTGGTGTCTTTGACTAACCACTATTCAGTCTGGGGTAACCTCCAGCCGTAACAGTTTTATGTGCCACTGGATCAAGGTTTCCTCAGCCGAGAGAGTGTGATTGCCCCAGTGCAACGGCTTTACCACATTAAAAACATCACGCACAGGTTTGTTGTGTGATTCATCATTTCCGATCTGACTGGGAGAAGGAAGCAAGGACGCCCTCGCCTTCGCTACAAAGACACCGTCAAAGCCAACCTGAAGTGGTGCAACATCAAACCCAAGGAGCTGAAAGCTGTTGCAGGAGAGAGACCAAAGTGGCGAGCCACGATTCGAAAAGCAACTGCCAGTTTTGAGGATGACCGCTGTAAGAGACTCGAAGCTGCTCGAGAGAAACCCCACTCAGCACGACGGAGTTCCAATGCCCCACCTGTTCTCGACTCTGCGCGTCAAGACTGGGACTGCAGAGCCATCTTCGTGTACATAGACGATGAGACACACAACCTACGTCATCTTCGGATCCGAAGGACTACCAACAACCAGTCTGGACAAGCAAACTTTTATACACTTTTGTTTGGCTATGTTTGGTAGAATTTTTCGCTATTTTGCAAATTGGGTGTGAGTTTTATTCATATGATTTATGTTTAATTTGTCTTTTTGCATTTACTTTCTATGATTGCCCAACCATCCCATCGCAGGCACTATGCCGTTTTTAGAGCTGTCTTGAACGTGTGTCGGGTCTGCCTCGCGACATTCTCGATTATCCTATACCAAAGATTTTATCTTTGCCAATACATATGTCACGGGTTCGGGGTAAGGAGAAAGACCACGCCGGAATGCACTTAGTTGTTTATTTTTGGTGGTGCACCACCACCTAAAATGACTGCCGCAGGGAGTGACAGCTGACTCGTGCATTATGGGTACTTACTCAACTGCCGCCTATGTAATGAGATTTTCCCGGAAACCCGCCAGCTTTTTTATATTGATAGTAAAACGAGACTGTTTACATTTTGGTGATGTCTTTCGACTAACAAAACTCGCCCTGTGTTTTAAAATAGTTAACGTAAATGTGTCTTCAAAAGATATCCCAGTTTGACTAGTTTCGGAACATCATATCTGGGAAATGGCTGATTAGATTCGAAGGAAACTTTCAGATATTATATTTCATGCACTGTCCTTCAAAGTCTGTTAGGAGGAATTGTTTTTAAAATGTTTCACTTTTGCATGACAGGCTATCAAATATAGGACTTTCATGGTTTTTAGGAAAAATTCAAAAGTTGCATGAAACGATGTGATAATTTAGAAAACTAATACCGTTTTTGCGATTTTGTCTTTGACATTAATATTAAACGAAATTTGGTCATGTTATTGATTTCGTTGTATGGCTATAAATTTGCCTTTCTTTTGCTTGATTTTATTTCAAAAGACGTAGTCGTAAGTCAAAAAATCAAATTCTACAGAGTTTCTACTTCCAGAAAACATATTCTTTTACCGAGTTAAATTATGTAGTTTTGTACACATTTGGCTATATATACATATTTCTCGATAAAGCCCTACTTCACTTTAGCGCTCGAAATATTTTCGCTCGTCGTTTTACGCTCGTCGTTTTACAAGCGTGACAAACAAGCGTAAATTACAAAGTTAACGTACTGTAATGGACGTACAATATTTTCAAAGTTCAGATGACCAGCAACCTAGTCTCTCCCTGGACATAACGATTACTCTCCTAAAACACGGGCTTGAAGTGCCTTTACGTCCGTAATTTACGGGCGGCCCTTTCCCCATGGCCAACCACCAACGGTACTCGCCAATTCATAATGAATGCAGAATTTCAGATTCGGATTACGCTTATCGTTCACGTGAAACAGATATAACCAACTTAAATTAAACAGAAAACAAAAAGTCGCCGTCAGATGACGGACCTGCAAGGTGGTTCACGGTAAAGTCTTCGTGGTGCAAAATTCGCAGCAACAACGCAATTTCATGCACCTGATATGTTCAAATTGATTATTATTTGTCAAATGTCCGCCGACATTTTCCTACACCTGCTTTTTAACTATTGACATTGCTGCACCTAGATTCAAATTTCGACAATATTCCTCAGGCATATTCCTAAATCAACATTTCCCGTGATCTATTCGCATTTTTAGCGCATGTCACCCTTTCATCCATTGTTACGGCTTAGAAACATCAAGTCTCGAGTCTTCAGCTTTCATTGGCTAAACAATGAATCGTACAGTTTCTCGGCCGTCAGACACGACCCTGTTGCTGTCTTTGCTGCCACGTGAGAATGTCCTTTTTCCTCCTTGGTCGGGTTGTGTACGACTCAACAATTCCAGTATGGCGACATTTTTCGACAAGAAGATTACATCCGATTGTTAACTGCCTCATAGATTGTAAACATACGAGATATGATTTGTTTGGTTACATGCCTTTAATGATAAAAATCGTGAAATTTAGCCGAACCACGCTGCAGCTTGATCGTTTGACTTCAATTGCGTTTTCACCGTTCGTGATTTCGACATGGCCTGTTCCTATCAATGCAGTTTTTTATTATTTCTTTGACATCGGTTTACCGATTTCCAAGATTTTGTCTTAGTCTATGATCGCGTACCAGGAGTGATTTATCGACTCTTTAAAGTAATACCCGATTCACATGCTTGTTAAAACGTAAGCGTTTTGCTAGCTTTTTCGCTGGCAGCAAAAGCACCAGTAACGTGAACTATAGCAAGGGTCACTTAACTGGCGATTCGCTGAAGGTTTGAGTTATCCCAAAACTACTGGCGTTTTCGCTAGCATTTTATAGTCAAACCTTTTACTTCAAAGAACACGCATGCGCTGGGATAAGAAGCCTTTGTTCTATCGTCACATGATTGAAATTCAATCATTGAATGTATGGCAAAGAGTGAACGTGTTGTGACATTAATTTTCCTTTTAAAAGGACACTAAACCCGGTTTTGGCCTATTGAAAGACTTTCCCATCCAGTTCTCTGAAACAAAATAATGCTCTGTAACCTTCGACAACCCTCAAAACTTTGGAAGACAGGTTGCAAACTCCTTTCAAATTCTGCTAAATGGGAAAGCGATTTAGCGAATTATGGGGCAACCGTGGGAAAAGACCACCCACCAAGGAACATAATATCTAAGTATTTGTGAGATAGGCAGTATGAGTTTTTAGTTGACCCCTTTATTTATTTTCTTGGATTGACGCCAATGATGCATTAGCAAGTGATCAGGAAAATTGAGTGAAAATCATCAAACCAGGGCCCGGTCTCCAATCTTTTTACTCGAAATGGAACTCGAAATTAGGATTTACTTTTGGGCGAACTCAATATAAGTGTCTACTATTCTATGCTCGAGTACACAATAACTTACGTAGATAATTTATTGCCCTTAGTTCACAGTTTGTAAACCCAATATTAAAGCAATAAGTTCGAGTTTGAACTCGAAATTTCGAGTTTTTACTCGAGTTTGTAGCACGAATATAAGGGTCTTCAAGGGCAAACTTGAACTAGAAACTCCTATGCATAAACTATTATGTATTCGAGCACCTTCTGATAACCAATTATCTAAGTTCGCACAAAAGGAGCAGAGAAATTGCCAAAAATAGTTTCGAGTTCGTTTCGAGTACAAAGATTAGAGACCGGGCCCAGTCTTTAGCATCCTTTTAAAAGCGACTGCTGGCGAAAATTAACCCCGGCTAAAATGCTAGCGTTTTCGCTGGTTTTAGCGTGAGAAACTACTATCCTTTTCGTCACTCATGGGAATTTAGAATTAAGAGAATTATCACCACTCCTGTTTTTAAAATGACTGTAGGAATAAACTTGCTAACGACGAAAACGAAGACAAACCTTCTTTGTATCTGTATTGAACACGTATAACACAACTGTTTCTAATAAATCTCGACAATTTATTTCCACAAAAGCATGAGATAGGTTTTGTAAATTCACCTTTCGCGAGAGGAGATCAACATCCCACCTGTGACAAGTGTACACGTGTGTATTAGTATCAATTATTTCTAATTTCAGGAAAGTTCCACGAACCATTACGACGAGCATACAACTAAAAAATTTCGCTCAAAAATCTGTGAAATTTTGGCTCAGCAATTTTGATAGGACGTTTCACGGTTTGGCTGGACACGTCGAAGTCACACTATTGGGGCTAACATTGCTAAGCTATTCAAGACATTTTACCTTATTGTTAAGGTACAGTGTCCGATTTCAGCCAGTGACAAACTGTAAGTTTTGCCCCAAGCTCAGTTACCTCGGATGTGAGTAAGGATTTTTTTATAAGGAAAGCGAATCTGAAACGATGAAGGGCAGGTTTATACATGTAGGTGCTTTCATGAAAACACTGTGAGGGCAACAGAGCCTCCACGTTTGTAATCACGTGTCCTTTCTTCTGAAAAGTCGTGTTCTTACGAAGATAGAGCTTCAATATAACAGTCCATTGTCTGTCAGGACTCTAGCATTTTCACTGAACGTGAACCAGTAAACACAGTCAAGAAATGTGTGAATACTGGTCCTAAATCTACCATTTCCCTAAAAGTAGCCTACCTGAATGACCGATGTTCTGAAGGACAACATGGCCGTTGTCATGGTCGAAGTTAGTCAGTTTGATTTCTGTCAATTTCGAGTCGTACTCGGGGTTTTCAATGTCGATGGGCGATTGACTGTCCTTCTTGCAGTCGCCAGGCCAATCACTTGGTCCCACGTTGCTATCTGAATACGACCATTGGCTATCTACAATGAAGAAAGCATTTTCTAAATGTGTAGCCGTTTTCCACAGACATTGTTTTCAAAACTAGGTTATAAGCATTTAAAACTAGGCTGTTCCCCCCACAAAATTGGCTTCAAAACCTACCTTATCTCGACAAGAACTCATTTCCTTTGCCAGAACGCACATCAAGCGCTTGTCTTTGTTATCATTTGTTACAAGTAACGTTGCATACCTAGTTAAGTTATTGGTCTTCGTTGGTATTTCTCTCCAATATGGGCGTGGAGGCAGACCAGATGTCGAATCCACTAAAATACTCCAAATTGTAAACTACCTTTCTTTCGCCAAGTGACGATCCGATCTAAGTCCGTCAAGCACTTTTGTAGCCTGTAGTTTTCGCGCCATTGGAGTTCAACATGTTCTTTGTTTTCTTTTACAGTTTTTTCTCGGCTGCATTGTTCTTTTCGTCCGTCCAATGCTGTGCTGGAGGATGCTTTCCCGTTGGGAGAAAGTTGGGGAAAGTTTACACACATCTGCGGATGCGTGATTGTCCCCTTCACGACATTAATAAAAGACAACGAAAAGCGGGACGAGTGGATAAAGCAAGATACCTTTCAATTCCGTACTTTTAAACGAGAATATTTTCATGTGCATACACCTCGACAGTTTCCGATATGACTGTATCTTACGGTATCTTAGCCTTGGTGCTTAGAAAAATTACGTCCGCGCTCTTATCTGATGTGACACTGATTTTCCAATTTGTCTCTCAATTTTGATGTCACGCTGGCTCTGTAACTGCTTAAAGTTGAAAACGGATTTTGTTTCGGGACTTAGTAGTAGAGGAGAGACGTGTCTGCATAGAGGACTACTTTGGTACTCGGGATATTTGCCAGTGAAAGGTCCTTTACGTGTATAAGAAAGAAAAATGGGACTCTTGTACTACCTTAAAGTACAGTAGTTGACGAATGTAATCGGAAAAATACTGTTTCTCCGACTAAGTCGTCAACCAGAACAATAACTATTATTACGGCAAAAGTTGTCAACCAGAACAATAACTATTATTACGGCAAAATTCTTATTGTTGAATGGTTTAGCAACCTTACTAACCCCTCGATTTCGCGAGCCCTTTAAATACATGGTGAAATGGCTTGTAGTCGTGCTAACTGAATCTGAGATTGCCTGAAAAGGGTGCTTCTATGAGAGGAAGAACACGTAAGCACGACCTGATACAAACGTAGGATTTGTGATTATTTTAACGATTATTCCATGTTTATTCTACTGATGCCTGTATACTGAGGTACTCGTCGATGTCGACTTCGCGACAGTCGGGTTAATCTTTGTTTGTTGTGATGTGTGTTACTTGACGTAGCACTCGGGATCTTTTCGTACACCAAAGCAGTATTATTGTTTGGAATGATTTCTAACAGGTTTATCAATGACAGTTACGTTAATGAATGCTGAATGTTTATGCTGTTAACTCGATATTGGTTAGTGAGTTAAGATTACAATCCAACCCCAATGCCATAGCAAAGGGTACGTGACAAATATCCATTAGACTATTTGTTTACTTCCTATTTTGTGTCTTAAGAAATCTATTACACGTTGAAATGGAAATGTATCATGTCTGTTTTCACGTGACCTTTGAATTACAGGTTTGAGGGCATGTACCGTGCAGAGGAAATATGCATCGCTTCTGCACCGTCCCTGAATGGACAAAAATTAGTTTTAAGCAGATGACTGCAGCTAACCAGCAAGATCTTCCCATCCAGTGCAGATCTGTTGTCAAAGCCTACTTTCTGTATTGGAGACAACGAACAAAGCCTTTGAAAACAGCTATTTTTAAAGAAAAGTATGTAAGTCGTTTAGTTAATTTACTTATCCAGGTCCTTAGCGGGGGATTGGCATAGGGGGTTGGGGTTGTAAAATTTGGTGCAACTGAATGTGTGGAAATAACAGGTAATAATGTCTGGGGAGAAATAGCATGGTGAGGTAATTCTTAACCTTCAGGAAGTTCCTTCAAGTTTATTTCATGAAACTGTTTTGCTATCAATTGTAAACCCATAAAAATATAAAACATTTTCTGAATTCTCAATTACTGAATAGTCTTAACTCATGCCTTGAAATGTTGCAAGTCGTTTATAAATTCAAAAGACTGCCATTTTGTGAAAATTGCATTTTTGACGGTTCCTTACGATTTGTAATTACTCTTAAACAACAGAAAAATTATCAATCATTTTTTAAATGACCCATGTCTTCATATCTTCTATTAGATGCCCTTTCATAGGCAATAAGTCATGTGTGGACAATAGCTTATTTCCTTTCCTGGAAGAAAGATGAGGGATTGAAGCTAAAGAAGACCTATTGACACTCCGGTCTAGTTCAGGGTGAGATTTTGGGCTCAAAACGAGTCAAGTGATATGCTGTTGTGTCTACCTTCAAGGATCTAATTGTGGATGTTATTGAGGCTGAATGAGGTTACATGAAGGAAAGCCACGTGCCGAAACTGGACCTTTTTTACAAGCGCTTCTGTAGGCCATTGAAACTAGATCCCAAAAGCATCTGGTATAAATACCTGTCCTTTCTCACTGAGTGACATTAACTTTTCCTTTTAGAAAAAAGGCTTTATACTAAAGGTGAAAACTTTTCAATTTGGTACACATTATGGGGAAATGACGTTCACTGACTGCATCTATTGTCTTAATGTCAGTAGAAAGCCCGTTACTGTTACATTTTGATGATCGAATAAATTTTTCATCAACTGGTAAGTTTGTCACTAATTATTGAAACCACAATATTTGCTCAGTTTTAAAGACCCATGCAGTGCAGTTTTGCTTATTCTTTATAAAGCTGAAATGATTACCGATTACGCTTGCGAATTGTCATTTTCCTGGTGACCTCTAGAAATGTGCAGTGATCAAAATGAAGTATTCCTTTTGTTTGCATTTGATTTGTTTGTGTGTGTAATTATTTTTAAAGCTTTTTTAAGAAGGCCTTTGAACAATTTGAAGTTTTGTGTTATCTTGTCCACAACAAAAAGTTACACATGCAAGACAAGTATGTTTTCAATTGCAGCTAGCTGGATAAGAATCTGCTATGCACAAGATTCGAGAATAATCAATTATCAGTGTACTTAAAAAAAACAAAATGGCAAACTGAACAACCACATACATACAAAGAAACAACATTGTTCAAAACGATTGTAATTTTCCCAATGCAACAGAGTACATTATCAGGCATATCAAAGTTGAATTTCTGAATTAGGTTCAATTCTCTCAGGTTATTGCCCAATAGTGCTACAGGTGCGTTGTACTTCCTTTCCACATGTAGGGAAATTGGTTATTGGAAAGATTTTTATAAACGAGTTTGGCTAAAATAGTATTTGTCGGTACAGCTATCACGATCATTTTCTTGGTTATACAGTCAGGTCCCTCAGATTTCGTTGTGCCTAGATTTTCATTAATTTTGCTCTTGTTTGCCTTTGCAGTTGCGCTTTGCATGATGCTGCTAGGGCTGTAGGGTATCGATCATCAATGTGCCCGCTGGACTTATGCGATGTCTCAGGAATGTAGATGTTATAACAAAGAATTCACAAAAGTGCTGTTGGTCAATTCCTGTCTCAGGCGTTCGTAAACTCGCGGGTTAACGCCCATGCCCGGGTAATCGCACATCCCCGACTTTTTGTCAATTGTCGGCGTAAGCGCCCACCCCCCTGTCTCAGGGTTTCCCAATTTAAGCGCCCAGGGCGTTAACCCGCGAGTTTACGGTACATTTGAGTTTGGGCACTTCATAACGTTGAATCTGCCCTTGTTTCATCCCGGTAACACTACGCCGGCTAAAACGAAATCGAATTGGCCCTTTTCGTGAAATCGATTTCAAAACATTCCTTACCGTTGTAGGATTCTGTTCCTGTTAATGTGACGGGACGTTCGTAACTTTACGCTTATTGTTATTCTTATTTAGTTGCAAATGTTCAGTTATTTTTATGCTAATGTCTTTTTTCAATTTCACTGCGCTTTGTTTTCATATTGTATGTTAATGATGTCGGGACGACATTTTTTGTTAGGGGGGAGAATGTGACGGGACGTTCGTAACTTTACGCTTATTGTTATTCTTATTTAGTTGCAAATGTTCAGTTATTCTTATGCTAATGTCTTTGTTGCGTCTCAGTGCGCCTTTGTTACGTGGGTATGTGGGCGCGACTGTACATGTATGTGTCGGGCACTTCGCTAGCGACAGGCTTAGGAGAAGGGTGTTTCCTTCCTTTGCCTTCATGAAAATTGATCGTTATCATGTGCAATTGAACTGAAACGTATGCCTGATGAGAGGGAATACACATTTTTGATGTTCAGTGGAGACTTGCTGTGTTACATTAATAACAAGAGCATCGAAACCATCAGTGACCCAAGAACGCTCCAAAGTTTATTGGAGTTGCCTAACCCTCTAAATTCGCTAATGCAAGAACGTCATATGTAGGGCCTACACATTGCCTGTTTTTGAGCTCGTAACGGAAATGGAATCTTCTCACAGTAAGGAATAATACAAGACCGGTTTATGAGAGTAAAAGGTTCGATTAAATTTGCTTTTTCATCCGGTCTAAAGCCACAGTATAGGCCTTTGTAGCTCCCCAAAAATGAAGAATATGGTGTGGGTCATTTTTGACGGCAGTTTTGTGGAATAAAAGGAAAGTTACTGTCACAAATGGTATTCTGTAGTTCCTTGAAGATGTTTTAAGTAAATTGAGTTCTGAAATTTGGCACCTGCCTCCCGTTCACTCAGTAACGCTAGGACCTCGCTAAAAAGCAAGACTTCACGAGATTACGTGAGACATTACCGTGTATTTTAAATGAGAACACGTGACTTTGACTAGGTTTTAGCTAGGTCCTACCGTAGGTCCTAGCGTCTACTGAACGCACGCCTGCTCTTGTCTACTAGGATACGGAAGTGCCGTCATTTTGAGAGAGCATCCTTGTTGAGTGTTGAATTCTTGGATCGAATTCAGAAACCCTTCAGACAAGTGACAATTGTCAAAACACTGGTTGTATGACAAATTTAAATCTGAATTTCTGGCATTCTGATGATGGTCTCTTTTCTTGCCATCGGAGCAGTCGTGAATTTGTGATTGTAAGTAAAATATGGCCAAAATCGCAATTTTTGGTCATTTTTGACACCTCGATTTTTTCTCACGGTGGGTGTTGCAAGGGTGTAGCAAGGTAAAAAGTTAAAGATATGGCTTTGTTTGAATTTCATCATTTTTGAGAAACCCCGCAGAGTGTACTTTCTGTCGACCACTTGTGCCATTTTTCGGGTGTCCGAGACAGTCGCGCAAACAAGGGCTTTGATTGACCCAGGCCAGTGGTACTGTGGTCCTCCATTGGAAATGTACGTGACTTGACAATTAGATCTTGCATCAGGAGTCGATTTATATACCAGGAGGTATCCATGTAGGTCACTGATATATGTGATTGATACAATAACAGTCCCAAGCTCGGGGTACTAGTAAGAGATCGAAATAAACAAGGTCAATAGTATGACGTAACATAATCGGACGCACAATACATAGCTCGGTACTGGGTAACACGATGTTGTACCTGCATTATATTTAAACTATGAAACGAAGTCTCGATTTCACGAAAACATACCGAATTAAAAAAAATGTACTCAATTTATCGTTTTAAATTCAATCGTAAAGTATATTCCAATATGGGCCGCCCGTATTTGAATTCCGATTCGGGAACGGCCCAAATAGGAATATTCCGATTTGGGCCTGATTCCAGTATGGGCCGGAACAACAACACAATGATTACGTATCAGCCAGGTCACGCAACGAATGACTTGTCTGGCTGTGCATCCGACTATGTAGTTAATTGCACCTGCTTTCGAGGTAGGCTTACGATGGCTTTTCTTACGGGTACTTGCTTAAACAAAACGTATATGCTAGAGTACGTCAGTGTGCTGCCATACAACGCACAAGCATATACGCCTACGTTGAATGAAATGCAACAGCGCTAACGCGAAAACGAGACACCTATACGCTACGTTTGATTTTAAAACACCCACAACAGATGAATTTTAGATGACTGCCGGTGATGTCAGTGCCCTTTATAAAGATACCGCTTCAACCGACGTAGGCAAAATGTACATGGCAAGTCGAGAAATGGATAACACATTTTATGCAAATAAGCCATAGTAAAACTTAATTTCAACTGAAGAAAAATCAGGTAAGATAGAGCTACTAACCGTCAGCCGCTTTCGCCAGTACAAAAATTGCCACGATCAAAGTAGACCTGAACATTCTGGAGAGAACCGTTCTTTACTAATGCGCGTCAGGTAGCCTACTGAGATTGGTCTGAGATCAGGCATAACTTTTGTGTAGCCCCCGCCCTTTCAACCACGCTAATGCCTGTGGTGCAGTCGCTATGGTGATGACCGGGCTCTGATCGGGAAATAAATCTTTTGTTTGTCAGCAGACTGACGTAAGTTTCTTTAATGGAATGGCTCTGTGACTGAAATACCAGTTAACCAAATTCTATCGCATACATTGAAACCACGATCTTTGATTCGGGTACCAAACGTCCCCTACTCGCATACTCTAAAAGTGTTCGAGGAAAATTGCATTGGTGGTCGACCAATACTTTCACTTGAAACTTAAAAGGTCCCGACACCTTGAGAACTAAGTTTGCGATTGTGTTACTTCAGTCTATGCAAATTCTGGAAAGTACGGATGTCTAAAGTAAGTCTACAAGTTTGAGGACCTCATGTCTCTCCTTAACATTTCAGCTGAAGCCGTGATCGCCTCTTCGTAATAGTTATGGTGTCATCTCCGGCTCAATGCTCGGGGCCAAGCCGGCTGGGAACCTTTTACCTTGAATGTAAAGTCTATGGACTATAGTCTTTTTAAAAATATATGTGATGTCTGCATAGACCGTTTAGAACCACGTGCAAATGCACCACACGCAAGTTTCAAAAATGTGTATTTTAACTTCATTTCTATTTTTAGTTTATTTTCAACTCTTTCTAATGATATAATATAGGACTTAACTCTGTGATACTTGCGGTCATATTACACCATTTACTAGGTAAGCCAACACTAGCGTGTGTCGCAAGCCGACTAGAGCGACGTCTTTCGTGAAAATGCATATTACACAGTAATTTTTAATTTTATTTGGCTGATTTTTCAGTTCGATTCGTTCCTCGCAGCACCAGCGACGGGGAGTTCCTGTTTCTCATGTGCGGCGGCATTTTGAAGACAGAAACAATAGCTCTACTGGCGGATGAATGTGCGGTGTTAAAAGCGTGCGATCGTCGGCATGGCCCTAAATTGGACGTTTCAATCGTGTAGGCCGATTTAGTGGACAGTTATCGGTTGACATTGAAATAGAATATGCTCAAATCCGTTAAATATGTTATTATTTTAAAATATTTTTAAAATGTACAATTGGTTTTGGGGAGGGGGATACGGAGGGAGAGGGATAGGGAGGGAGGGAGGGAAGGAGGGAGGGAAAAACTCATCAAAGGATGAATTCTGTTGCTTCACAACTCAGGTCAACGTCGGCATAACTTCCACAATATTTACGCTCAGAACTACACGTAATCCAGACATTCCGAACAGATCTGGATTTTAGTCGTTAGAGCATGTGCTACATGCCAAAATTATCAATAACATTAGGCCTGACATTGAAAGTTAAAACTGCTCTTCTGGATTACCTTCTTGATTTCCCGGCTAAGTCTTCGGATACCTCTNTGAAATAGAATATGCTCAAATCCGTTAAATATGTTATTATTTTAAAATATTTTTAAAATATACAATTGGTTTTGGGGAGGGGGATACGGAGGGAGGGGGATAGGGAGGGAGGGAGGGAGCGAAAAACTCATCAAAGGATGAATTCTGTTGCTTCATAACTCAGGTCAACGTCGGCATAACTTCCACAATATTTACGCTCAGAACTACACGTAATCCAGACATTGCGAACAGATCTGGATTTTAGTCGTTAGAGCATGTGCTACATGCCAAAATTATCAATAACATTAGGCCTGACATTGAAAGTTAAAACTGCTCTTCTGGATTACCTTCTTGATTTCCCGGCTAGGTCTTCGGATACCTCTCGTCTCCTTCCTATGGGATATTGATCGACCGTGATGAGCCGCGGGAACTCTGGTCCAAAGATCTAGGAAATAAAAAAAGGTAATCCAGATGGCCAGATTTTTGAAACTGATAACCGTTAATATCATGGACATTCCTGGATGTCTCAAGGTCGACGACCGGTCAGTCAATTGTCTGGTGACATTAAACGAAATCATTTAGATTTACGGCGCTTGTAAAACACGAATTATTGCCAGTGAGGTTTCACGAGACATTCCCCCATTAAAACTGATTTACGCGCATTATTGGATGTGTCATTATACGTGGCTTAAATACGCGCTGTGTTGTCAGGTATGAGTACTTAAGTGATGTTGCCCCATTGTGTTATTCGGACAGCCGTTACGTTAATAGAACAACCGTTGCAATGCACGTCATTTCTCTTTTCTTTCATTGTAATTAGCCGTTGCACTGAACTTTCATAACAAAATTATGAATAGCAGTGGGCGTTACTTTTAGGAAGATTCGCTTAATATATCAGCTGATCATTAGATAGGGTGAAAGTTAGGAGTGCGAAGGGACACTTAACATGAAAAAAGCAGATGTCGCAAATTTTGTACCCGGCCACCCATATGTTGGGGGGCAAACCCCGGGGAGGCAGCCATCCGATCTTGAGTAACCGTGTTTCAACAAAATTTCACGGAGAGTGAGAATGAGGCCTTAGGCCTACCACAGACCGCGGCCAAATAAAATCTGACACGGAATTAGTGACATTAAAAACCACACTCTTTCTTCAGTTAACTAAATTATTTATCGATGTTGTACCGCTATTTTGCTGCGAAAGTTGTGGAGCGATGTTATGCGTCGGCTTTCGGCGCTATGAAATGTAGCGCTAACTATAGGCTAGTTTCTTTTTTCGCCTAATTCTTCAATTAACTGTTCTAATTGCTCCACGAGGTTGCTTATCTGCCTCTGAAAGTGCAAAAAAATAGTTAATAGAAAAATCAAATCTAATTTGCAAGTTTGCCCTTTCCGCGCACTTACTGTAGCTAGTTCCATTTTCACCTACAGATTTGATTTTCCGAAGAGGTTGGATTTTTACCAGTTAGGTTTGATTTTCCGAACACGACTGATTTTTACGAATTTGTTTGATTTTCCAAACAATATTGAGTTTTAGGAATTGGGCATCGCTTTTCTATTAAGTAGTTTTTGCCCTTTTCATGGTCCCATTGCGCTCAGTGTCTGAAGTCCTGCGTCTGCAAATTGTTGTAGTATAGGTTACAGCAGACGGCCACATTACAAGTATGCAGCGGTTGTATTTACACGGTACGCTTCCCGGCAGTGATAAGCCGTCTGCTGTCTGTGCGTGCAATTCACTACTTGCACAATTTGGTGACGCTGCAAAAATGATTGTTGTGCATTGTTGTTCAGGACTCATTGCCTCGTGTTTGCATTGAATTTAACAACGCAAACGTGAAAGTGCGCGTGTTCCAAATTTGCAGAACCACTGTAGTTTGGACCCAACGCCTCGTTTTCAAGCAAGATGGCGATTTCGTGCAAGTAGTGAATGTGTCTGAGCTTTTGGTTATTTCAACTCAATGTCAATTTATTTATAGTCGGTTTGAGTAAAGCAAGAAAAAAACATTAGCCACTGGCTAGTATACCGGCAAATGTTATAAAATAAATAAATATGAAATTAAAGTAAATATTTAAAATATTGTATACAAGATTAACAAGATTGAACTATTAGCACGAAAGGAGAGATTGCGATCGATTCAAGAAATCACAGGCTCAGCGCTTGCAGGGAGGCTCAGTCCATGTGTTTCCATATTGCACAAATGTATTTAAATGTAGGCTCGATTTCGCCTCCTCTGACAGAGAATTCCATATAGAACCATAGCCTCTGAAAGATGGCAGACCATAACGAGTGGTTCTGCACTGGGGAATGTTTGTCCTGTTGGATAATCTCAAGTTATATGGGGTTCTGCGAATTGTGAGAAGGTCCCACAGACATGGGGATACAAGTGGTTCAAAATTTTGGAAGCTTCTTTTAGAATCATTCTCTGTCTACCAAGCTCAAGAGTAGGCAGATTAGATCTCTGTAATAGTGTTTCATATGAGCAAGAAAAATCACCCAATACAAATCACAGGGTTCTATTTACACCTCATTCACTCTCATGTCTATTGGCTTGGCCATAAAAAATGCCAGATTAAAGCACAGTAGAGAAACTGGTATAAAATAAAACATCGAAAAATCATCATCCGGCTACTAAAGTCTAAAGTCCTAGCCAGATGCTGTAAAACATTGAGCTGAGCTCCTGCCTCTCGGCATAAAACGTTAACATGGTTGTCAAAACTCAGGTCCTCATCGAGTAGGACACAAAGTAATTTTACGTCCACCTCATTGGTGATTTTGGCTCTTTCAACCTCGACAACAGTCCTGGATACATTTCTGGAGTCATGGAGAAATATTGAATGAAATTTTGATGGATTTGCCTCCATCATATTTTGCTTGAACCATTGCTTTTGAAGACTCATATTTCAGTATGACATTAATGACACCATCTCTTGTGCGAGCACTTGCTGAGATAGTGTTATCATCAGCATAATTATATAACTGCGCCTCAGTAAATAAGGCACTGATTCACAAAAATATTGAACAGAACTGGATCTATGATGGATCCCTGTGACGCTCCCTTGAATATTTCTGGTCAATCAATAGACACTCCACCGATCCTGACACGCTGTTTTCTTCCTGACAGATAGGACCATAAAAAGGCACAGTGCCTGTTCACTCACACCGTACGCTTTCAATTTTGCGATCATAAGCTGATGCGGGAGGCAGTCGAACGCTTTAGTCAGATCCATAAGCACTGCTCCAGCACATTGATTTTGTTCAGCAGCCAACCTCCAATCCTCGACCATACGTAGTAAAAGCGATTGGCAACTATATCTGCTCCTATAGGTAGCAATTCGCGGATCCAATATAATATCTCAAAACGGGTTTATCTGTAATAACACGAGCCTCTCAAAAATCTTGGAAAGAGCTGACAGTATACTCACTGGTCTGTAATCTTCCATCTTCAGTCTGCCAATCCTTTTTAAAACCTGACACTACTTCAGCAAGTTTTGCCATGTCCGGAAATTTGCTAGTGTCAATGCTCTGATTAAAATAGTAGCTATATGATATCTTACAAACTTATCAACTGGTTTAAGCTACTTAGCTGGAATGTGATCACTACCAGTGGACTTCTTTGTGTCGAGACATTCGATAACTTTTCCACCTCAGTCGGAGTAGTGTGCGCAAAGGAGAAGTTTCCACTCTTTATTCTAGTTTTAATAACCTCAATACTAGGATAGTTCACATAATGGTCAACACACTTGCTCACAAAGGATTCATTTGTCTTTGATGACAGTGTGAGATCAACAGCACCAACAACTTGCTGGACAGGAATTAATTCTAAGAAACTGCGTTCCACATAAGGTACTGATATTATCCTGGAATGTAATACATCTTTTGCCCATCGCGTATCAATCTGATCCGATGCAAAGTCCTGCATGCTGCTAGCTCCATCATTAATCGCAATATTTGGAATTTTCATTGCCTTGGTCAGAGCAATGTACTTTATCCATCTGCTTAATTTGTATTTTTCCTTTAAAACCTCCTAAGATAATAATTTACTTTCGAAATCTAATAAGTCTTGAACAAAAACAATTCCAGCAGTTTTTCTAGTCATCAAAATATTTCTGTTATTCCATACTACTTGATTTTTCAAGCCAATATTCTTATGTAAGTAGTCTGTTATTTCCCTAGGACCATAACATATCAGAGTACCATAAGTTGAAAATTTCTATGAGCACGTTTTTATAAGCATATTTAGGTTTTACGATTAAACAACCTCCATAGTTTCTAAACATATTTAGGAAATATTTTCCGTTTTTTTATTTTTCCTTTTACAAATCGTTTATTCCACTGGAACCGTTAAGCCCTACGCTTTTCCTTACTATTGTCAGCTATATCTCTTCTACACTTTTGGGGATTTATTTTGTCAGATGAAGCCCTGAATAATATTATTTATGTCCCGTCTCTTGTTAGGAGGCATACCTAAGGTATTCATAACATAAATTATTTTCGACATAGGAAAGGTTTTGATCACCTCAGTTCTTCCTAATAAAGAAACACTGTGGCTTTTCCATATATCTAAAGTTTTTTATTTTGGCATCATAATTACGGCCATTGTTTTCTTCTTTATGGTGTCCAAAATACGTGCCCAAATATTTGATTGACTTTCCAGACACGAAGTTATACAAAATTTCGTTGCATTTGTTATCCTTGCCAAGATGAAGTCCTTCGCTCTTGTTTGGTTTTAACTTTAATCTAGACACTTCCCTAAAACTTTGAATGAAGTGTAGTGAATTGAAACCCGATACCTTGCCCTGAGGAAATGTTGTTGTATCGTCAGCATACTGCATTATCTTAAATTCACTTCCTTCAATAATAATACCTCTAATCAAATTACTTTTCTAGTATAATAAGCCATTACTTCGACACATAAACAAAATAAGTGACCTGACAATGATTCTCCTTGTCTGACACCTCTTTTAAGTTTAACATAGTCAGTAGACAGGCCATTGTTAATAACACATGAAGTAGGATTGTTATACCATGGGCNTCAGTGCTGCACCGCCAATGTATAGAGAATTTTAACCCATTATTTAAAATTATGGCAAAAATTAAAGGCATGCAAACCCTATGTGTAAATTTCCATTCGATTGTGTCAGGAAATTACATGATTTAAATTGTTGTAATCATCATTTAGGTGGATTACACAATTTAGCTTTAGTTGAAACATACACCCAACATGTAATGAGAACTGCATGTTAAAATAATTCATTCAACAACAACAAACTATTTGTAAGCAAAATGCAATGTCAAATATTCTAATTGTTGTTACTTAACAGGCCACACTATTAAAAAGATTTTGGCTTGTAGTAATACCACTTGCTGCAACTTAAAAATATTTCGGAATCAAACTAAAGTAGTCACACTCTCAATTACAGCTGCCAAAAAATTAAACATTTCTTTTCATCGAAAATTGCCGAAATTTCTAAAAAGGATTCAGCTACTTTTCAATTATGCCTTGGTGCTATTTTTGGCCTGATTTCCCTTTGGCTTATAGCCATAAAACTTCCACGAACTTCGAAGCCAGATGAATTTCCACAAAATTTTTTGAAAACTACTGTACATACAGTCAAAAATCGTCAGCAATTTTTTGAAATCTATAACTCTCCTTGAAGCAGGCAAAAGCTTGTCGTCTTTCCTCTTTCCAGCACAGTTGTACTTCAGAATGTATCATTCGAAATCAAAGATCAGAGTGATGAGTAACAGCAGTGTCCACTGTAACTTATAGTGTTACTAGAATGAGCACACACACCCCATACACACGTCAGAGTGACAGCACAGCAAGATAATTGTACAAGAAATACAATTGTGCAATACACTTCACGTGTTTACGTCATATAAACGGGAATAGATAGAACGTGTTAAGACCACGCTTTCATTCTGCGACACTTAATTGAATCTAAATCACTTGTGCCCTGACATACAGAAAGCAACTATTACTGTTTCTCCAGCATATGTTAATGGTCATTAACATACAGACATGAGCAGTACGTCACATGGATACTCAGGCTGGATGGGCCATATAAGTTACTCGACAAAAAACAAAACAAGTTGACAGTAACATATCTGAAATCTTTTGTTGTGCTAACGTAAAAGTAAATCCAAAATGAACAGTTATTCAATAAAGAGACAACTTAATAAACTAAGAGATAACAAGAAATTTGAAAACCATGTCATTCCTGGCTGGCACCAGCAAAGGGTCCGAGTGATTTTTGAGCGATGACAGGCAGACCAATAGACCAAAACAACCCCAAACAAATGAACAATTATGACACAATTACAATATTGTAGTACAGCACACAAGTTTGATGAAAATGCAGAAGAATCTGGCCTATATAGATGACTTTACGTCCGAATAACGCTTGAATAATCTGATTAATTTGTTCACGTTTCATATAGAGTGGAGTATTGTTCTTTTTTTTCAGCAACAAAATTTTTATATGTCGCCTGTAAATTATCAATTGTTTGTTCTAATTACTCATAAGTTGATAAAGTTTTTCGTTGTTGGAATATTGACCTTTCCTTTCTGTTTAGTCCGTTCAGTTAATGTTATTAGTGAAATGAACATTTTCCCATAGCCAAATTGTTTTCATTTATAGAAAGCTCATTAGAAACTTCAGAGTTCAGCTTTTTGCAGAGAAATGTTGCTTTTCAGATTTCAGGTGTGTTTCTTGCAACAGAATCTAAAATAAAAGAGTATGAAACAACCAGATGACCACCTGGGATTGCCACTTTTAAAGCCAGGGGATACTTTGATTTGCTGTTATAAGAATCAAATAAAGTGCGATTTTATAGCTGATCAAGACTTAGTGAGAGAGGATATAATTCTTTGGAAGTTTGCCACCATTTCCCGTCATCATAGCGTGGACCTCATTTTGCGTTACTTTTTACCATCATCTGATCATCTTCTCTGTGTGTGATGAGAACTCCTTGAGAATTAAGTTTCACGTACCGGTAGGAAAATTGTTGTTTACTTTTTGTTGTTTCCACTCCATTAACTACTTTGGGCGATTTAGAACAGGCACTAACAAAACACAAATGAATTACCAATTAGTGATTGCACACTCAGTTAATGTTACGTAAACTTAATTGAAGAGTATTTATTTATAGGTACCCTGAGTACATGCATAGCTATTTTCTCTTCTTTTAATGACGGAGTTTTAATGTGTTGGGGAGTATTTTGGTGCTGTCTTGGGACTGAAGTTCCCTAATCTATTTCTCCTGGTTTTATCTCCACTGTTACATAAATCAGTCTCAGTCCCTGGCTGAAGTGGTTGTAGGTGACAACCAACACTATCACAACAAATAGACTTAAAAAGAGCCTTGCAGGGTACAGACTACTGTACATGGGATTCTAGGAACTGAAGCAATACACAATTAGGCCTACTTCAGGAATCAAGGAAAATGCTTGATATTTAGAGGAAAAAACAGAAAATTTTTCCTGGGCGAACACCCCTCCCTACGGTCGCAAAAGTGACTCAATTGTGTATTTGACCTGTTCACTTCAATGTTGTGTTAACCAAGCGTATGTAGAACGTTTGACTGAACACGTCTAGCCAAAACATAGTCTGGGATCGAACACAATGATGATGGTTCCAAGAAAACGTCCTAAATTGTCATATGGAGTTAGATGTTTCATTCTACCATGACAAAAGAATAGTTTATATAATTGTGACGTCAGCGTATTTCTAAGCTGTAAGGTCAATCACCTTAGTTAGCTTCAGTCTCATTTTGGGATGCATATAAAGTGTACAGTAAGCTTGTTCAAAGTGTCTCTTTTAATACTTGTACGAAAATGGAGAATTAGTTTAAATTCAATGTAGTGGCCATTTTTAGTTTACACATTCAAATGAAAAACTATAAATAAATGGTAAATGGCCAAAACGGGGTGCAAAGCCCGTTGCCGCACGGGGATATGAGAAGTTGGATCCCCCTATTGTCTGGGTCTCGAAAGGAGCGTGGTGGTGAATGCTAGACGCAGATGTGGAACCCGGTGCCACATGCGAGCATGGGATGAAGTGAGATCCTCCCATCGGGGGGGAGGGGGGAGGGGTTGGGAGACCTTCCTCAAGCAAAATTTGAAAATTAGATGTAATTGGCTGGTTTGCTCATTATAGACAAGGCCTTAACCCAAGCATCATGTAGTCGAGTATCTGGGTAAAGGACACTTCGTAAGACAAATTGGCAATGAAGTGTCCGGCCTAGTGTGATCTCTGTCGCACTTGACTTGAGTACAAAAAACAGTGTTAAAATTCAATAATCCACGAAGTGACAACATTAGAACAAAAAATATGTGAACTTTGTAGACATAATAATCTAATTCGTGTATAACGAAACCTCCGTTGATATCGTCTTGCTAAACATATATCAGTGATAGTGGATTAGCATTGGCCGGCGTATCAGACGCCNTCATGCCATGTCATCCTATTACACCCCACACGTTTGTAACTCGAATTTGACTGATGTATAGTAAAGTTGTCTTGCGCGATATCATACAGCGTACATGTACAGTACATGTAATACTTGAAAAAAAAAACTGTTTTCCAAAGAATTGCTAGTGTGGCCTGCGCCGTGGTCTGGTCGCGAGTCTGTTTGAAGATGCACTCTAACAAGTTACATGTATGTCTATACAAGGAATGACCAAGGGGCACTCACATTGACAAAGTGACCGCATTCGCGAACAGCGTACAGTACCAGAACTTGCGGGGAGGCTGTATTTCACAACAAAGTCTTGCGGGAGTCGTGCGATGTTCAGCGGGCCTCCTAAGGAGCCCTAGTGACGACCTCAACACCTATCGTCTTTCTACCTGCAATAAGCACCACTGCCGTTTTCTATGCTGGGAATTTCCTCAGAAAGGCCCATGCCAGTGGGCATTTATTTGATGTTAGTACTTCGGGTTTCAAGCGTTCAGACATTGGGACGGTTATTTCAAAAATTGCAAGAGATGCAAATGGGTCCTGGGATACATCGTCAAGGTTTGAAGTAGTCCATGATGAACAGATCTAATTTATTTGCGCACGCTGTAAGTCTTTTGAATGGACTTGGTAACCTCAGGGGGCTTAGTGCCAACTGAGCTGCGAAACGAGATGCTGACAATGTAGAGGCGTACAAGCTCATTGACACAGCAGTTGACGAAGTACAAGCGTTGGGAACAAACGTCGAAGATGTCTGGGTAGAATGGTTCCAAGAACAGCAAGCCATTGGATCCGATGTACAGTTTCCTCGGCAGTCTAGACAACAGAAAGATAGGACAAACGTGAAACACCCAGGTAATAATTATACACAGTTTGTAATAATGTCGTTTTTTTATGCTTGTGTACAATGAAAACAAAATAGCAATTATTTTTTGGACATGCCAAATTTACCCAGCACAGCAGAGGGTCTACAAGAGCACAGAAACTGATTCTGGCTTGTATTTCCACTTGAGTCTATCTTCTTTATATCCAAAATCTTATTTCACGTAGTGCGTAGTTAAATCTGTACTCCATACTTGTTTCTTCCAGTGAGTACTACAGAACGGTGCGAAAACCCTCCCTAGACAACCTCTCGCAGCAGTTGACCATCAGATGTATGAACTACTGTACACGTATGAGCATCCACTGGGGATTAAAAAGTGTCTAGAGAAAGGTTTTCAATTCAAATTTTTTGCAAAGTACGTTTTAGGTCTCGCGACAGACCAGGCCAGCTTGATTTGTGTAGATATCGAGTTTCAGTGTACTTCTGATCCCTCGGCGAACCAGACTTGTGATGTTTTTTACCAAAGTGTGCTTTGTTAACTATTTATCTCAGCCAGTACTATTTGGTCCCGCGACAGATTGACTATTTTTATAGGGATAACAACCATAGGTGTACTTTTGGTCTCGTGACGGACCTGGCAAGAGTTTTTGTGTACTCTCAGTGTACATCTGGTCCCTCTGCGAACTGCTCCTGTATATCTTTTCACCACGGTGTAGGCCTACAGAGTGTTTTGGTTTCATGAAACTGTTTTCAGATGATTTGTTTCCTGATACATTTGACATTTTTCAATTGTTGTCAACGTGATTCAGCTTAATAAAGTGATACTTAATTGCTTTTGTCGCTTTTAATAATAGACTATGAGCTGAGAGCACCATCGTTCGCCAGTTTTTCTCGTAACGAGACAGAACACATGTTTATTTCCGGACTAACAGTACAGGTCTTCGTTCTTAAACAGCTTGAGGCTGTTGTGATCATCTGATATTCAAGTTTTTACGCCCCGTCTGTGCTCCTTATGCTCTTGAATATTTGGTAGTTGTCTAAGCCCCTGTATACACACCACACTTTTTCGCATGCTAAAAAGGTGCGTGTAAGCAGATGTTCCAACAAAAAATTTTGCTGGTGGTGTGACTCATACCCAGATGTGCATAAATATGGTTTCACGAAACTTATGAGCCAAGTTCATGTCACGAAATCGAGAAGGGCTTTTAATTATCTTAAGAAAAACTCCAGGGACATGTTAAGTGCCAGAAACGTACCAGGATGCATGGAAATTTCACTGTCTACAAAAATAAAACGTTATCTTACACGGGAGGGGGGTTTACCCCCCGCTCGGCGCCACGCGCCTCGGATTCGACCTTTGCGGGAATCCTGGACGATTTATATAATCCAGTCCAGGCAGCAGACGAACTTTCTGAGACTGGTTAACACTGATTCAATATCGTCATTTTGGCGCATGGTTATGGTTTATTAAACAGATGGATGTCACGCCCTGCAGTGTAATTCACAACTGATGTCTTTTGTAAACTCGGACACGATGAAATGAATGAAGCAGAAATCTTACTGTTTCTTACTTCATTAGCAAACCCTGGCCCTTTCCCATTTTAGAAAAGTCGTATCGAGGTCGTTGCCTGGTCCCCGGCATTGTCGGAATACCAGGTAGAAACGAGGTACGAAAGGAGATTGAATTATTGTGTTTAACGGTGGCACAATTCAAGATCCCAATGTACAATTATTATTTTCCCTTTCGACCCACAAACGGCGAAAGGTGCCATGTGACTTGTACGTATTCATTATTACTAGCGATGATTTTTACTAGCGATCATTTTTACTTGCGATTCACTTTACTAGCGATCATTTTACCAGCGATCATTTTTACTACTAGCGATTTTTGCGTGGCGGTGAAGTTTCCCCGTCACGATTAGGTGTGTGGCGGACAATTTGAGTACGATTTACGAGTGGCGGGGCCAAAAAGGAGCGTGGCGGGCCGCCCAGAAGTTTACACGCAGGGGAAACCCTGATTTTGTAAAATCATAAATATTGGATGTAGAAAAAATCGATGTCATTTCATACAATGTCTTTGTGTTGTTTTTGTATAATTTAACGGAAAGTCTTTAAATATTTTATAAAAATTCATTCATAGCGTGTACAGAATACTAGGCTGGGTGTTAAGTTCCAATGTTTACTATTACTACTACCATGAAGAGATCTTCCTGCTACTACTATACTAGTGATAATGAGAGTGGCGGTAAGCTGTCCGAGATGTGTACTGCTAGTAGAAACCAGGCGAATTTTTCTCATGTTTTTTCGAAAATCATTTTTTCTCAAGTGATGTAGACAAAAAAAATGAAGCGAACGTTGTCTCCGTTATCCGTTGCCAGAGGGGAGCCTCTGGAAAAGCGCCGCACAGGAGACCCTAACAATGCCCTGACCAAGGTCATCAAAAGGTAAACCATGCAATGTTGTTAAATGTTTACAAGGTGTACATGAACAGAACATTATCCAATAATGAGCAAATGGCTTGGTGTCAATGAACTCAGATAGCTGACATTATCGCACTGGGTGTAATTGGTCTATTATTTAGAATATTTTCCACTTCACATAAAGGTGTTTAGAACTCCGTCACTAAGCTTTGTAAGGACCTCTGTACGTGTTTCCCAGAATGGGACGAGATAAACTTCCATGTTATACCTTGCTTGTTTGCCAGTGTTTTGTGCAATGTATTTACGGATGGCACTCCTCCCTCTGATAGGGAATTTCTCTCTAATTGCCCAAGGGTATTTTAACAACCCATGTGCCTGACCTGCCAGTGTCACGACTGCGCACTGCGTATAACATAAGGTCAGTGACATGGCCGGTTGGAACATGAATTAGTGGTCTGTAGTTTACAGCCAAAGGCCTATTACTTAATCTTGAATTTTACAAGCGCCTGTTATACCGCATGGTTCGTAATGAAGGTCATTGCAATGGTCATACACAAATATGTATTTAATGAGAAATTATATGTTGTTTTAGATCGGTAGTTAGCTATTGGTTGTGTAGTTGTTGATATTGGAAACAAATCAGCATCAGTGAATAACTTAAGTGCATGGTGTCTCATTCCCTCCGCAT
This sequence comes from Phoronis australis, assembly GCA_002633005.1. Taxonomy (NCBI): domain Eukaryota; kingdom Metazoa; phylum Phoronida; family Phoronidae; genus Phoronis; species Phoronis australis. The sequence goes on from NMRA01000159.1 coordinate 546,329, forward strand.
GGGCGGCGCACCANCAAATTGGCTTCACGGCATCAGCTCACGTTTGACGTTGGGCCGACGCGTTGAGTTGGATTCCCGCGCTGTGTCACGGCGCCGCGGATCGAAGCGCCGTGTCGCTTGTGTGGCGGCCGCGGCGGCGGCGGGTGCCGAGACCCGGCGACGCGGATAGAGCTGCATAGTACGCTGGTCTGATGGCGTCAAATTTAACTTGAAAGGAAAAGTCTTAAAAATGCGTCTATTATCGCCGCCTAAATAGCTTTTGCTCCAAAAAATTTCACTCCACTGACTGAGGCATGTCGGCGAGCAGGGCAGCACCCGCTTCCCATGCGGTAGCGGGGCTTCATCGTCTCAACACTCATGAGTCGTTTTTTCAATATCAAATAAAGGGTGTTCATTGATTAAACACTCACTTCTCTATAAACTGCCATGAATTAAACGGTAGACTTCAGGCCTAAGTTAACTTCTCTGCAACAGATGTCGCGACGTAACAGGAAACGAACTGAGTTAAAGCGCAACATTCCAAAAACCGCTAAGTCGGCCAGTATTTGTTCGAGTTGGAAGGAATTAAAGACATCGACGGCCTCCTAAGGCGCCCCTCTATGCGCACAAGGTATTTATAACAATGTGACTTCGATGTTGGATGCATAATTTGCTAGAATGCTCCCGTCTCTACTGCGGCCAGGTGGAGACGATGTCACTGTCTGTCCTGATGACCTGAGCCTGAGGTTGAGGCGGATTTATATATATATAATTTCACCATTACGGCATTTTCCTGTTGATCCCAACTTGTTCGATTATATATCCCAACAACAAGTTGGGAAGATGACCATTGTAGCCAATTACGCAACTGATAAACTCCATACTGTCATTTATGGTTGCAGGGCCACCTATGGGCAGCAAAAAGGTTCAAAATAGACAACAGTGCCAAATAAACAAGTTACTTTTTAAACAGACAGGTTATTTGGTTCAGTTTTGGCAAACAGACAGGTTATTTGGTTAAATTTTGACAAACAGACAGGTTATTTGGTTTATTTTCGACAGACAGGTTATTTAGCGAACGAACAAGTTAGTTGCGCCGAGCAGACAGGTTACTTGCGCCGAACGAACAGGTTACTTGTCGAACAAACAAGTCACTTCTATCAGACAGGTTAGTCAAGTCAAATGAACATGTTGGTCTAGCCAAACAGACGTAGTAGTCGAACAGACAGGACAGAGGGCGCTGTCTCAACTCAAGAAATAGTTGACGTCACGAAGTCATGAGCCCCGCAATGAGCACAAAAATACCAAAAAGTTGTTTTGGTGGTCTGTTGCAGTGAAGAATTTCTTTCATAGGACTGTTCTCAATTTGTCATCGACCATTCTTTAATAAATTTATGGAATCGTGATGCGTTTGCTTGTTTAAACCAAGCTGCCAAATGGTAGATTGAACTGCGTCACGGCCACGTATGTAAACAGGTATTCAAAGCTTGGTTCGGCCACCCCGCCAATTAAACGTTATTCCATTATTTGAGGTCAAACCGTTAATATTATGACATGCAATCATGTGTATTCAGGCTTGTTATTATGTGATTACGTGTAACTGGGTTATCCTCTTCTTTGACGAAAGTTGAAATTGATGTGGTCCTGTATTCGCCGTACTAACGAAGTTAGTTTTGCATTTACACAACATACTTTTTGTTATAAAGTTTGAAAAACACCGTTTATGTCTCTTTCTTCAATCATGTTTCTCAAAATATCGTTGGAAATTAAACACTTCGGTAGCTTCAGTTTGAGTTACCTTTATTTGCAATAACATAATGCAGGTTTGGGGTTCAGTCAGATTGAGACTCCGTGAGGTCATTCGTTTTCAAGTGACGCCCTCTGTTCATTTGCTGTGTTTGTCTTGTTCGTTTAACAGATGACTTGTCTGTTCGACAAGTTGAGCCTACAAGGCTACTTGTCTGTTTGGTAACCTACTTAATCATTTGCCAACTTACTTGTTTGTTCAACAGTAGGCACTAATTTATCCGACAAAATCTGCAAAGCTGACTTGTCTGTTTGGAAAACCATAGCATTCTTGACCTGTTTATTTGACGAATCACTTGTCTGTTTAGCAAACCACTTGTTTATTTGGCACTGGTGTCTATTTTGAACCTTTTCGCTGCCCATAGCCAGCTCTCTTTTGTTTGATAATTGCTCTAATCTCCAATACGTATCTAGCCTGACTGGGCTGTGCTGTTAAAAATACAAGTTAAGTTTTAACATATTTGAACACAAACCAACAGCATTTCTGAAATCCTCATCAAATGTTGTTCATGTTTAGTTCTTGAATCGCCAAAATCGACCTACTACAACCGAAGTTACGACAGTCAATTCTTTCCAAATGTACCAAGTCGGTCTGGGTTTGACTGTGTTCACACCTGGTCTGTAATAAGCCTGGTAGATAATTGGCCTGTCTGTTCATCGTCAAACATGTCAAAATTGCTACATATTTTAAAGACCTGATTAAACATACTAGTGACTACACCAATTTTGTGCTTTTTGGGGAACACACCTACCGTATTTGCCGTAATAACCGCCCATGCCCCTATAAGCGCCCCCCACGCGTTTTCAGACTTTGCTAAAATAAGCGCCCAGTCCATGAACGTGTACGTGCGAAAAATGCCTTACCTACAGTCCTAAAATTGTACAGTAACGTCTTCAATTTACCAATAATATCCGACAGTCCTGAAAAAATCATTGTGCGCAGAATTTGTAGACCACGAGCCTCGCCTTTATGTAGGTATTTAATCGTGACTATACATTTCAAACTTCCGCCATGCCTCGAAACGAACATAAAAGTTCTGCTGATATTACGAGGGTCAATGGTCTGGCCTTCAAAACAGAAGTAGCGTACTTGTCTACGGGATTGCTTTGTAGATATTTCCCGCTTTCAACAGGAATCCAAATTTCTTTGTAGGCCTACACGTGAAAACCGTGAATCGAAGACTAATAAAAAGCTTGGCCAATGTTAAAAGCGCGTGGCAAGGAAGCGCACGCTACATACATGAACCTGTCATCGAAGACATTAGCCGGGAACTATCCATTCATGAAACGGGTAGCGCAGTATCGCCAAGGAATGAATATTGGCACTAATTTCCGACAGTTTCTAATACTATAGAAAATGTTTGCGTTATGTTTAAGATGAATTGTTTGATTAACCATAATTGGTGCTTTTAAAGGAGCATGCCACCCAAAAAAAACAATCTAATTTATATCAATTTAGATGGAGTAGTTCTACTCCATAACGACACGTACGGTTGCGTTACCTGAAACCTGACGGCAGACGAAGGTGTTGAAATTATCCAATGACGTCACCGGTTTCACACGCAGTCTGTTCAGCAATTCTCAACACGGGTTACTGGTGTCAGTTTATCGCTTGAAGTCATCGTTTAACACCAATAAATCATCAAACTTCGATGTAAAACCCTTAAAAATACACCAAATTCTTATAAAAACGTGTTGTTTTATTTCGCTCTTACGAATTTATTGGTATTTGGACGCACCGTAGCCTACAAAGTTCGGCAGGCAAATAAGGTCCGTAGCTTAAGTTTGTGGTTTCGGAGATAATTTCGAAGTATTTTCCGTGAGATACAGACAGGAGAACCTAGATTTGTTGTTTAGACTTGTGATTTTTTGAGTTCTAAACACAAAACGCTTTATAGCCTGGCCAGTGGCTCGAAGCCCGATCAGGCCCGTCGCGGCCGGCCGGATNTCGGAAACTGATCAGACATCACGAACATAAATCAGCCAAAGTTCAGTCAAGAAAATACTACACTAATGAGCTAAAGTAATGTGCCCCTGATTATGTTGGTGAATTAGCCACGAAACTGCAAATCTACTTACTCGTCGGGGGCCGCGAATTCAGGTTCCGCTTTGGCCACAGCACCGTCAGGGCAGAAGTTGTACGTTGACAATCATTATTTGAGTAATGTAATGTAAATAAAGATTCCCCTAACACCTGGTCGTGGGATGGAAATCGAGTTGTTTCACAACAGTTTCTGCCAGCTAACACTAAATTAGCATGAGCTCACACGGCCTCGGTGTCCCGTCAATTAGTTTTATTGCACCTAAAGGCCAGTAACGCGGTGATCTATTCATTGCTGGCTTCTCAAATCATTTGCACTCACGAACACTCCAAAGGCATTAAAAATTGCATCTAATGAGACAGACTTTGTTTTAGTTTTATATAAGAATTGGTTAGGGTGAGAATAATTCATTTTGAAACAGAACCCTCAGTAATAAACACCAACATGGCAACTCGCAATCCCGACTTAGGACGAGCTAGAGCTCATCAGTCCCGACTTCGCAGGTGGATCGTTAGGTTTTACAGGCTATCAATTCGAACAGGAATACAGTGATGGAGAAATACTAGAGAGGCGCCGTGAACAAGCTCAGCCAACGGAACGCATGGAGTTATTTGGTAAGCCGGCATTCATGAGGCACGGTCTACGTCTGCAGGCCACAGACACGGAGATGTTTCACGGCCTCATACTTGCTATTTACAGCGTGACATTTCGTTCTTCACTACCATGAGCCACTTCCTAAGCATTTCGGACTCTCGAGGAATTAAAAAAAATGATATTCCCGCTTTCCTCGCAGCTGCTTAGTTCGGACAAGCGGGAACGATGCACCGCAACATAGCGGCATTCACTCTGCACATGAACCACCGACGTCGCTAGCGTCGTTTCTAACCTTCCTCACAGGTTAACGCGACACCTCTTGGTAAGGTAAGGTCGACCGTATGTGAGGCGATGTGGATATAGACCGATTAAGGCGGCAAAACAGACTAATTAAATCGGGTGGTATTCTCCTTTAAGCCAAATATCCGATAAAATGACCACTGACAGTGAATTCTTACACACCCTTACACTGAAAAATAACTGTCAGATAGTCACATACGCCGCATCCAGCCACACGATGACTTATATGGTCTTACCGAGACAAATGTCAAACGTTTTTAGCGACATGAGACCGGCAAGTGCTGAATGAAACACGCTCTGGTTTAGGCCTACTGCTTGTGCAAATTTCTTTAGATACAATGCACATCTAGCTCGTTAGATTGCGTGGCTCTGGCCAAGATGGTATCTGCTGGCAAATGAACTCTGGTGACACGCTCGTACGCGCTCGCTTTCTCACAAACGCAGACTACTTCAAAACAAACGTCTCGTGACAACAACATGTGTGTTCGTCCATACATATTTTTCTCATGTTGCCGATCATACATGTAGATGGCACGATGTAGTAGCACAGATTTGTACTTAAACCTGCCGTGATGTTGACTCCATGGGAACTTAAAAATCTTAGGGACGCTACTTGGAAAACTTAAGGAGGATTTCAGGTAATTTGCAATACACCACGGTTTTGTAGTAAGTCTTTCATAAATTACAGATAAGTCACAGAGCGTAAATGTGATGAATCTTAGCTTCCGATTTCACCCGTTTCATAGACCGGGTTTCAACGGCCTTGGGTTATAATAAGCGCCCCCTTAAATGAACTTTTCTAAGTGCCCTGGGCGCTTATTACGGTGAATACGGTTTTCCACTTGAGGAACCAACGTGAGATAGTGGGTTTTCTATGCACTGATGTAGATAGCGAGACGGTGAATTAATACATCAAGAAAACTAATGCACTTGTCTACTTATGACTCCATGGTAAACTTAATGCTGTTACATAACATATGTTCACCCAGAGTGGGGGGCTCATTCGAAGCGGGCAGATAGGTTCGTCTCAGAGAAACAAAAAGTCTGAGAAAATGAGATAAAAGTCCACAGGAATCCGGCGTGAATGCAAAATTCATAGGTCTGAAAGTAGTGCCCCGTTTTTAATTTCCTTAAAAGGTCCACATACTGAAACATTCGAGCCCCTCTATATTTTAGGCTGGGTGTGCGCATGCATAAGGTGTTCATCCTATCAAGAAATGGCTTAGCCTGACCGATGACTAAAAGTTAAGAAAATGTCATCAACATAATGCTTAAACAATACAATGGTAGATCAATAGGACAGTTTTTAAATGCCAGCTCTTCTAGATATTTGGTCAAGATGTTCACCAACCGTAATACCGTACATGTATCTGTAGTTGCACTCTGTCGTAGTGAGCCAATCTATCTTTGTCATATGAAAAAACAGGTTATTCGACCAGTTTCACACAACCTCACCATTCCTATTGAAACTCTGGAACTCAGTAAACAAGGGTTTTTAAAAGTTCGATGTATTCATATAAAATTGTAGTAAGTAATACGTTTATTTGTATTAAGTAATATGTTTATTTGTATTAAAGACCTCTGGCCCAAAGCACAATAAACAAAAGATTAACAGGCACATTTGCACACACAGTGAACCCATTTAAGAGTTTTTCTCGTCTTTTAAGAGGAGAATACACGTATTTAACGATCTGGATTAGCTAGCAGTTCTAAACAGGATTCTTGAGTTGGATGCTTCCATTGAACTTCCTTCATAAAACGTGACCTTAGTTCACAATATCCCTTGCAAATCACCAGGAAGTGGTATTCATCCTCTACACGACCATCATTGCAAATCAAACATAATTTTTATTTATCTAAACATCATTCAACAAAGAATGGACTCACCGGAGACAGCCCAAGAGTTGTTATCTCTGCGGCGAAGGATGTTAAAGTTGTCTCCGATGAGTTGCCAGCAGTCACTGGTACGGTGCGCGGCTTTAGACGCTCTGCGGCTGGGTTAAAGATCTTTTATAGGCCTAACTATCCCCAATTCCCGTACCAGGACGAATTTCAAAAAATAACTTGACTTGGCTGCGTCAGATGTGATATGCGACGTTGATGTTGAAATTGCGCCATATTTTTTATGTTGATTTCCTTTGTTGGTTTATAATTCATATATTGCAATGTAGGCATCCAGGGGAGGCTTGGATGTACTTGTGACTTTCTTGTGTCTACCCACTTCCACTTGTAGTCTGTGGTTGGAGTAATGTAAAGGAGTAAATGCTTGAATAAGATTATTATGTAACGGTAACTTTTTATGGTTCAGAACAGTCTTAAAGTTACAGTAGTATTTAAGTTTTGAATTATGCTCAATTTCTGATGGCCAATCTTGCTCATAGCACTCATTAACTCTTTGCGAGAAGATACTTAGAAACTAGACTTCACATGTGACACCTTGATTCAATCAAATTTCATGAAAAAACATATTTTGAGAACAATTGTCTAACAGAAGGTACCCAAGTATTTCTCCCATTCCAATCTAAATCAGCTATCATGTCATAAGCTGCTTCAGCGTATCTAGTAGGTGGCATTTTCAATAACTTTAGCCAATATTTTACACGCGTGACATAGTACTTTGCATAGAGCACAATTCCACATTCGCCCAATACAGCTGCGTTTGAGCAAGAGTTTCCAACTCCCAAGAACAATTTTACAGAATTTAACGTATACATTTTCAAGCCATTCGTATTCTTTGAATCCACAGATTTCCACACCGTATTCGCCCTAATAAGCACCTAGGGCACTTAGAAAATTTCGCTTGAAGAAGGGGCGCTTATTATAGTCCAAAAGTGGTCGAAACCCGGTCTCCGAAACAGGTGAAATTGTAAGCTAGAATTCCTCAAATTTACGCTCTGTGACTCATCTATAACCTATGACAGTTTCTACAAAATTGTGGCGCGTTGCTATCAAGCTTTGCAGTTAAATTAGGATCATTTTTCAGAAAATTGTACTGAAATCCCTGGGCGAAAACTCGCCAACTGACGCGTCGCTGCATCGGCATCGCCGATAGGTCAACTTGAATTCTTGAGTAAAAATACAGTTTCGATTCGTCAAATTACCTGAAGTCCTCATAAAAGCTTTCAAAATAGTGTCCCGAAGATTTTTAAGATCCTGTGAAGTCGGGATTAAAGCACAATTAAGTCCAAGTCTGCGCTAGATCGTACGCCGCAACACGAAAAAAATCTCTGAACGCACACAAGTTGTTGTCACGTGATGTTTGTTTTAAGTTCGTCTGCGTATTGTGTAAGTGACTGAGCGCGTGCGTGTCATCAGAGTTCATTTGCCAGAGTAAACACGATGTAACGATCTAGGTATTTATTGTAATTAAGGAAATAAACACAAGCAGTAAAGCAGAACGTATTTTATTTAGCCCTTGTTGATCTCATCTGCTAAAAAACTTTCGAGAATTTTCTCGGTAAGGCCAGTGCTGTAGTCGGGCGTAGGCGCACGTAGGCGCAGCCAACCACCTTTTATTATTTGAACATTGCGCCTACGCACCGTAAGTTAAGTTCAGTGCTCAAGGTGATACGGTTGTCTTTGGGCGCCTACTTACCTCTAATTTTACCACTATAGCACTGGGTAAGGCCGATGTCATTGAGTCGCCGGGTGATTGGATGCGTGACAGTCGAACAGTTATTTTGTGGGAGAATCGGGGGATGTAAGGGTGCAGAAGTGTTCACTACAGTGGATCTTTGACTTTAAAAACACCAATTACGACTAATTTAAGAATTCCCCCTTAAAAGTAACGCAAACGTTTTTTACGGTATTGGAAACTTTTGGAAATAAGTGCCATTATTTATTTCTTGCCGATGCTATGTTACCCGTTTCATGAATAGATAGTTCCTGAAGACTAATCTTCGATGACTGGTAGGCCTACTTCAATGTAGCACCATGTGTTTTGCACTGAACAAAGGTCAAGTTAATCTTCGATTCGCGCTTGCGTTCTTTTTGAAGCACAGAAGTTGAAGTGTATAGTCACGGCTTAATACCCATAGGCGGATTTAACGGGGTGGGGGCAGGGGGCCCGCCCCCCTCCTTGGCTGCCACAAAAAAGCGTAGGGAAATGTTTAGTTTATTAATTAACAAAGGCAGATCCAGGATTTTTATTTAGGGGGCCAGGGCAGAGTATTAGCCAGGATTTGCCCGTCAGACGGCACACCCCCGAATTGCCAAATGTAATCTGGGAGAGTTTTAGGGGGGCCATGGCCCGCTTGGCCCCCCTCTAAATCCGCCCCTGATTAACCCCAGTAATTAACATTATACGGTGGAAACAAGATTTAAATGTGTGCAGTTTTAGTGTGTTTGGGGGGGGGCTCAGATCCAATTTCAAGTGTCAAATTCGAACAGTGCTCAATTGTAATGAAACTATGGCTAAGTATAGGCTCTCTCGCGATATCCCAGGCGACCGGCAGTGGCGCTGCGCACTGCGACTCCGTTTCCGTTGTCTGCTTCACTGTGCAATGAAGAAAATTACTTCATTTTTTTAAAGAAAATGGAATCTGAGTGACGATGGAAAAACAGGTGCTGATAAGATGTGAATTTTAATCGAAGCCTTAGTGAATCGCTCAAAAACTCATAATTCTCTCTTTGTCAAACCTTAACTTAATACGATTTCCAAAGCAATCGCATCATTAATGCCAACACAAAAAACGAATTTGGTTTTTTGGGCTATTGAAAACTATTTTGAATACATCAAATTTGTTATGAACTGATTGCACAAAATATAAAGTGTAATAAGCATTACAAAAAGAAGTAGGTTTCGCGCGCAAACACTGTGGACCATAAACAAGTAGGTCTCTTATTATCAAGTTTTGAGTGAAATCGTGGTGGTGTAGTGGTAAAGCATGCGCGCTCTACCCGCCAGGTCGTGAGTTCGCGTCTTTGATAAGTGCACGTTTTCATGTTTGACACGTTTTGCGCGTTATTTTTTTTCTTTGCCTTTTTTCTTGGATAATACTTCAGGAATCAAGGAAAATGCTTGGTTTTTAGAGGAAAAAACAAAAATTTTCCTTTGCGTAAATGTTTTCATACAAAATGTTGGGCCCCCCTTGTGATATCCTAGATCCGCCACAGATACCGACATAGCCGCGAGGCTCGTAGTCTACAAATTCCGTGCACAATGATTTTTTCAGGATTGTCGGATCTTATTGATAAATTGAAGACGTTACTGTAGAATTTTCGAACAGTAGATAAGGCATTTTCGCATGTACGCGGTGTTCATGGACTGGGCGCTTATTTTAGAAAAGTTTGAAAACGCATGGGGGCGCTTATAGGGGCATGGGCGCTTATTAGGGTGAATACGGTAGTTGGCACAGCAATTTTATCAAACAGTTCAAGTGATAGGTTCAATGGTAATTCCCTGCACCGGTTTCTAATTTTAGAGGTAGACATAGCAGCTTTACTACCTTGATGTGCCAGAGTTTTAGTGGCTTTGGACCAAACTAATCTTGGTGTAAAAAGTATTCCAAGATATTTATATTGGGAGACAACCTCCACTACTTGATTTCCATAATACCACTTCTGATATGCTGTGAGTGGCCTGCCATTTCTAAAAACAATGATGTTAGTTTTTTCAAATTTACACTCATGCCCCAAGAAGAGCAATAATCATAAAGGCAGTTTATCATTCTCGTACACCCTTGTCTGGTGCTGACAGAACAATCAGAAAAGTGGGTTATCCCTTCTCGGGTCCTTACGCAAAAAGTCGACAAAAGCACTTGTCAATAAAAACGACCCCCGGGCTTAGTGATATATTTTTAGCATAAAGCCTGAATCGTAAACATTTGGTCCTGAGTGCAATAGCCTTTGCAGAATCCCACCTGTGATTCACGAAGTTCATCATTTGCCTCATCCCAGGTGCTAAGCCGGTTGTTCAAAAGTTTGGTGAATAGCTTTTTACTGCTGACAACGATGGGATACCTCTATAATTGTTCTCATCTTCAGTGTTACCCTGTTTAAATATAGGAACAATTATTGCGTCACACCAGCCCTGTGGGTAGTGACTTGTAGCAAGAATTCCATTGAAAAGCAGTTCCAATACAGGAACATTAGCTGCCTTCGTACTCTTCAACATCTCGAACACAACAAAGACAATGCCAGCTGCTTTGCCATTTGGAAGATCCATTATAGCGCAGTCAATTTCCTCACATGAGAAACAAGTGTTCGTATCACTGGGTAAATTTTCGTCACAATCATCACAATAATTGTCATGATTTTCTTGTCTTACAACTGCATTTGACATAGTGTCGCTCAGTTCTATCTGTTTATTGAGCAACATGAGATTAAAATACATGTACCACAGTTCTGGAGTCTCCTTCCGACTACTATTAAAATTTGATTTTACCAGAGCCCACAATTGCTTTGGATTATTTCTACTCTCCAAAATATTTTCTAGCAACTTCGACTGATGCTCTTTTTCTTTTTCTTTGTATAACATGCGGAATCGTCTCTCATTTTCTTTGTATACTACCAATTTTCCAGGGGAAGAGTCTCTCCGAAAAATATTCCAAGAGTGATTTATTAGAACTAAAATTGTAGTACGGAGAGAAAGAGAGAGTTGTTGGCTCACTATGTTCTTTGTAAGCGCTATTTCCAACAGTGCAGCTGCAAGACGAAGCTCAGCAGCCAATGTCTATGATTCAGAAGTAGTGCAGTGGTAATTGCCACTCAAAAATTAAGTTTTCACACCTTAAGCATTTTGAAAATAGCTGAAACAAAATTATTAGGAATAATGATTTAGAAATGTATTTAATGCGTCCAAGTAAAAATGCCACGATTTATTTATTTAAACACCAGACAGAAAAATGAAAGTTCATAAAGTTTTGCGCGCCACCTAGGTGACCAACTTTTATACTGTTTGTGCATATTTTCGGCAATATTTTTTATCTGCTGATTCTTAAATTCATGGTTTTCACTACTGTGAACTGAATACCACAACTATATGGCACTAAGAATCGTTATTCAAAGGGTTCATCAGGATTATTACCGTCATTCTTGGAGTTATGTCCCTGATTTTTCAATTTTCCATTGTTGAATCCTTTGCAAAGTCCAATTAAATGTACCGGGTACAACCCCTACAAGTATCCAAGCCAGTCAGAGTACTCATGCATTCAATGTACCAAAATAAAGTTTAACCAAAATGTAGGAAATGACCTAAAATTTCCTGGGTAAGATCCCCTAACCTCCCAATGGGAGGGGGTACGTACCCCTTCAGGGCTGACTCCCTTTAATTCTAGAAAGTGGACACCCCTGCATGTGTTATGCTAGTGCAACCAAAATTTTCATTTTGTGTTGGTTTAAACAGAGTCTCTTCATATTTTCAGCGAAGCAAGATGACCGGCATTTTATCACAGGCGACGACATCTCTCAACGCCTTTTGCCATTACTTGAGTAGCGGGGCATCGACCGTGTTCAGCGTCAACTATGAGATCGTCTCATCTATTATTCATGTGTTGACGTCGGTCTGGTGGACAGCGGTGGCCATATTCACCACTGTCTCTAACGTGTGCACCAGTGTTGCTGCGTTCATTATCGACTTATTGGAGGAATTGTTCAACCTGGCCTGCCTGCTTGTATGGATCGTTCAAAGTGTATGCAAGATTGTGATACGAGTTGTGTCGCTGGGAGAGTATCTCTTTTATCCCCTGGAAGTGTTGCTCTTCTATGCTTACGTCGGCATTCGTTTGATATTAAGTGGATCGTGGACCTGTGTAATGTATCTCTTGACAGCAGTATTAAGTTCAGTCGAGTTGACTTACGCTGGGGTAAGGCTTGGACTCGGTCAGATGTTTGATTCCTTCGACAAACTTGGATCATCTGTCATTTGGGTCATTGAGAACCTCAGACAAAGCGTAGTTGACGGCGCAACTAACGCCTGTTGTGAGATTTACACTTTATTGGGAAATGTCATTACCAGTATACTTCAGGCCACCAAGAGTGGCCTCTTTGAATTGGGTCGTTTCTGGGCAAACCTGTATACCAGCATGGGTGAATCGCTTACTCCGGAATCTTATTTTGGCATATTCGTCGTGATTGTTGTGTACATCATAACCATTTGGCTTCGAAAGTTCATAGGTGAGTACGGGCTCACCTTTCCACCGGTCTTTCAGTTTGGCGAAGTCAACGAGAATGTACCAGCACCAGCTGACCACAGTGATGACTCATCCGACACTATGTCTGTGGCTTCTGTAGATTCTGATATCTCGGATTTTGCAGATGACTCTGATGTCGAAGAGATTGTGTCCGTCTTGAGTAGTCGAAATTTGAACCAGAGGCCGCCTACACCGTGTAAGCTAGGAACTTCGAGATCTACAAAAGATCTCGAGATCGAACTTGAGGCTGAGCGCGACAAGCGCATGTGCGTTGTTTGCCAAGATCAGGTGAAAAATGTGTTATTGCTTCCTTGTAGACATTTGTGTGCGTGCGTTGACTGTGCTCAACAACTGTTGAGGACGGTTGACTTGAACAGGAGAGTGTGTCCATTGTGCAGGAGTCGGATTAAAGGAAGGATTGATGTGTTTACGTAACAGCCGTGATCATCTTGTATTTTGATCAACAGACTGTGGTCATGAGGAAGTCAGTGCAGTAGACTCCTGACTAGTTCCCTGTCAAAACACTAGATGGCATAACAGCTATATGTTTAACCAGGGAAATTTGAAAAGACTCTTTAACACTTTTGTCACAGGTTCGTAACTTGGTGATGTACACGAGCTCAAATCTCGTCACACAAGTCTACTCTGCTCTATCTAAATCTAATTGTGCCAGACAACTAGGTAAAAGTTCTAGTTATTCTGGCCAATGAGAAGGCACTATTACGTGTCAGCAGTATTTACTGGCAATAAAACGAGAGGCGTGGTAATCGCTAATCAAATTTCAGTTAACAGTTTAATATTAGTTTATGTAGAAACTGGAATACATACTAGTAGTCTGTTGGACTTTTAAAGTGGAAGGATTTTGCTGTACACATAGCAACCATGGCTTAGCACTTTGATTGACATATTGTTGTCATGGAGTATTACAGTCCTGAAGAAGAGGTTGTGTCCTGTGCCTCGGTCTCAGGTGAGACATTCCAGTGACTGAAGTCTGCACAGCAGTATTTGAGCATAGATTGGGAGGCTGCTGGTCTCGCCAATTACTTGGAAGGCGTGTCCTCTCCTTGGGGTGTGTGATCAAACTAATGATTGACATGTTCATGCAGTGATTACTGGGTAGTTAGCATCTGAAAGATAAATTCTCACTAGCCCCATAAAGTTATTTGGGACTCCAGGAAATTGTACAAATTTAGCTAAATTTCTAATATCATATTTCAGATATGCACTGTTTTCCAAAATGTTGTTGAGAATTATTTTTTAATATTCTACTTTTGCATGATTTTTGTGAAAAACAAACTTGAATGAAATGAAAATGGTAATTTATAAAACTTCTAATTTTTTTTGAGATTTCATCTTGAACATCTACATCAAATGAAATTTGGTTATGTAATTGTATCATTTTGTTATGGATTTGACTTTCTTTTACTAAAGGTTGCCGCCTCGTGACCCAATTAATTGCAGGATTGGTGTGAAGTCTAACATCAAATTCTTCAGGTTTTCTACTTTCAGAAAATAATCTTTTGCTGTCAAGGTTAAAATGTATAGTTATGGCTAAAATACACTGACCTGACATTAAGGTACTTCATTACCTTAAATTGACCTGTAACCTTTTGAGTGGCTACCATTGGGAAACGTGAGATCACATGCAATTGATTTGAAGTGATTTACTTTACAGTTTGGAATGATTGGCCAATCCTGTCAAAATCAAGAACTTCTTTTTCTTTGCCAATCCATGTCGGGTCATATACCAGCGCTACATCCAAGCAGCGAACTTTTGATCTAAACTGATTATCGATAAAAAATTGTTCTCAACTTGTTCCCGAAACTCAGGTGGGAAGTAGTTGCAAAGAACAGATAGTTCATTATTCCGCTAGACCCGCAATGTGCAAAAGATGGCCATACCAAGTCAACTGGTAGAGGCTGATCATAACCTATGACATACTTTTTCTTTCGAAGCCCTGATCACTTTCAGTTTGACTAAGGAACAATTTGACACTAATGTCTAAAAAGTAATTGGCTTAAACCAAAATTTGGTTTATTGTCACTTAAAACTGAATAAATGAGTCTGCCTTTGAAGTTATGTTAAGATCTTTTCAGCAAGTTTGGGTGGTTAGGCATATTTCTTCAAAATTGCATATTTTAACCTCTTAAAAATTCACAAAGCGTGTGGAATTTGATTTTTGACTTTATACCTTTCTTTCGTTAATTGGATCATGTGAACATGCCTTTTAGTAACATTTAGCAAAAAAGGTGCATTTACAGCAAAACAACATTTGCTATCAATAATGTGACCAAATTTTGTTTGAAATAAGTGTTCAAGCTGAAGTCTCAAAAACGCTTACAGTTTTCTAATTGTATCTCTTAGATATTTTATAAAGATCATAAAATTTCTATTTTTGTTATTGTGAGCTTTTTCTGCATCTCTGTAGTATGATCACTTAGAAACACATACAATGGACATCAGCTTAGCTGCAGCAATTCATACTTTTATGCTAGGCATGGTATCGTCTTGATGTTGGCATTAAAACTAAACATTTCATATGTTGAGCTTGGTTCGCTGCATGTTTAAAGTGTGCTTGATCCGAGGCCAAAAACCATGTTTGATTCTGGTCTCTAACCCGACTCATTTTGAGACCTGTGCCTACCGACTGAAAAAAATAATTCAAGCACGATCAATTTCAGCCGAAGTTTTTTTTGAAAAGCTGTATAAAGGCACATAAGAAATGATAAGCAAGCTCGAAAATGCCATGATTTGCCAAGCGATAGTAAAATAACATGCATTGTTTTTGCTCGTCTCAAGTTGCTTTTCGTCACTGAAAAAAGTGAGCGAACTAAAAAAGTATCGTACCACCGGCTAAATTTTCAAACTAAGCCAGAGAGCAGAACCAACTATGCTTTTTTGGCCCAATGATAAAATAGGTCAGGCCCTTAACAAGAACACCAGTCCAGCAATATTGGTGTGTACATAGAGTTCGCATTGTAAACTATTATAGCCCTAGGCTACCACTAATGTTTTACAGGTCAGGAATTGCAAGGAATTCAATGTCTTGTGGATTTCACCAACACAGTTGGTCAGGTTGCATGACTGAGGGGGTTTATGGGCCTCCGTTTGTTATTTCTCAGTCTACTGTGGGGGTTGGGGGTGGGCACTAGCATTCGCAAAATTGTTTCCAAATTATCTCTTAGTCAAATGGAAGACAATTCCTGGTCTTGGATATCACATTTGACAGACCAATTCATATAGGAAACAAAAAGTCGAGGTTAATGCAAAGCAACTTCACATGATTTATTTTCAAATCTGGCGTATTCTTCATGACATACAGTCCTCGTCTCCATAGCAACATATGTACATTACATCCAACAGAAAATTTCTCATTTAAAACACAAGCAGATCTCAGTTACAGGGTGTGTGCATTTTTAGCAGTGACTTGTTGACCACTCACACATGTAAGAATCAACGTGTGTCCACTGTAGGTGAACTTTTAGAGTGTCTTCGACAGTAACTGTCGTGTAAATTTGGCGAGATGACACAAAATTGTGTGAGGGGAAGACGAGCATTTCACAAGTAAACCAGAGACATTTGCAGACTAGCAAAATCGATCAGATGGCGATGCTAGAACACTGAATTATGGGAACAACCTCACCACTTCTCATACATGCGCAAAATTTTTTGCACATCTCACCAATGTGTGGCTTTACGGAACACCAGGTACGTATACAAAAACCCTGTATTCACCCATATTACGCAAGCAATACATTTCAACATTCAGCCATAATAAATACAAATATACATGTTCCAGGGAATCCATTCAGCTTAATGGCCACCTCTGAAGAATTGTTATTAGTTTTACTTTAATTTAAATTCCTCGCCTGTCTGTTGTATTCTGCTATTTCAATATAACCTTGTTTCTTATTAAATCGAACAGCCTGGCCTGCCTGGGTATTAACGAAACAAATTTGGTATCTCAGACATAGTATGAGAATGTATGAGTGCCAAGACTGCACCAGAGTAACGTTATACTATTTTCAATGACTAATTATGCAGCTACAACAACCAGCAGACAATATTTTGGAAAATTGGAGTCATTCACAAAAAAATTTACAAGTTTATGAAAAGGTTACAATTCTGACGACTATTTGAGTTTTAGACATATAGCTCCTGGTATTTGATTATAAAGTGGTTTGGTTCACATGAAGTTCTGCTTGCCGACATATTGGAATTTCAAATGATTTCAGTCAAGTTACTCAATGCACAAAAATTCAGCAACACCAGTAGAGAAACAGTATAGTCAACTAAAATTAGAAATTTACAAAATAATGTTACACCATCTTTGTGCATTGCAGCTGTAGAAAGAGAAGGATTTTGTTAAAGGACATACCCAGTAAACATGATACAAAACAATGGAGAGCAGACCACAACTGACAAATGGATACCAAACAGATATCAAAACATAGCGCATATATATAAATTATCACATTTTCCTATCGAAACCAAGTATTGAGTAAAAATATAAAAATACAATTCATCCATTTTGCCCAGGTTCTCATAGGAAGGGTTTCAATAATGCAAAAACACATGACCCACAAAACTGGGTAAAAACATTATAAATACCAAATTTGTATACAGTAACATTTGATACAAGCCAGTGTGTTGAGATCTGTTTGCAAAAACGATGCATTTCTTCGTGAAACCAATCAACACACAAGTTCAAGAAACCAGCAAAAATTGACAAGCCGGTATCATTTGGACAAAGACAGGACCACCGTAAAACATTACACGACACTACATGGGTAAATAAGAGTGCCGCATTTGTGTTGACGCCAACGGAATCTTCACTCGCTGCACGTGCAACTGTGGCACACACAGGCCAGCCAACAGTTGTTTCAGAGAAACAAAAACAACTGTTACTGTTACTGCTGTAGGCAGCAAACCATTTTGATTCACTAAGAGGAGCCACAATCACAAACAAGAGAATTACTAAGCAAGGAAAACAGGCAAATTCAACCCTCCCTAGGCCCCTCTTTTCATGGCGTCGGTGTTTGACTTAGTAACACGAATGTCTACTCAAAAAATTTTGAACTTCAGTGCATTTCTTATTCCCAAATGTCAAAAGGATTTTTTGTATTGATCAACATGAATGAATTGAACATTTATTATTCGTTGAAACGTCCAGCTTGGCATCCAATCGTAACCCTTCACCAGGTCAAAAAGCACAATGGCACTCCTTCTCCAAACTATCAACCAATAAGATGATGACATTGGTGCTAATGAATATTCATCGAATAAAAAGACCTTAAATTCCTCCACTATGGTGTACAGTGCAACATAACAGTAAAGGATGACAATAGATAAACACTAATGTATTTAACATGATTAAGGCAACCTATAGCTATGTCTTGTTCCATCACCTGTGGGAGAAAAAAGGTGCCTCAGTTCATTTTGCAGTGAAAATCGCCTTTATTATGTTCTAGTATTGGAGAATACACGCATGTGTCAATGCCATAGAGGTATTCTACATGCGGATAGAATTGCTGCCTTTTGAGAAAGTGGGCGCTTTGTTACTGGTCAGAAGTGATCTCTTGCTATCCCTTGAAGAACATTGACAATACAGCTATGAATTGAAAAGGAATGCTGCACGACCTTCACCTTCAAAAAAATGTTTAATCCACAACTATTGGGAAGAAAAATTGGAAAATGTGATAAAGCATCGTAAAATGCACAGCGTGTGAAATTTGATCGTCACTCTTAACAGTTTTTGTTCAGTTCAAGCTAAATCGAAAGAGAGGTAAGTTCCAACCAGTGAGAGAGTTGGATGAATACGACACTCTATTTTACAGCTACGGCACAACGCAATTTGACACAAGGCCTAAACTGTGCAAATATAAACAACTTCCAGACAATTTTTCAGGTGTTGACAACAGTGACATCTGTGTGTTACATCACAAACCAGCAAGCACATGCAGTTCAATGTGAAGTGGTTACAAACCAGTAATAGTCCCATACATGGGTCCTGCATATTGAGAACCAGTTTTCTCTACTGAATATGCATCAAAAAGGTTCTCAAAATCCTGGACCCTCATGACTCTTGCTCACGATCAAATTATTAGAGTCCATAAGGCACATTCTTACAGCGCAATGCCAACTTCTGGTTTCTGAAACTGGGTATCAAACCAATAATCTTTTCTCATTGGCTCTCACATTTTTAGTTTTGTCGTTCCAATTTTTGTCGAAAGTGTGGCCTTGCAAGATTCAAAATTTTGAAGCCTGCGTACATTAAATTTTTTACTTGTATCAATTACCCTATCTTGTAGGATAAAGTTTTGGGAAAGTTGTGCTCAACCATTTCCTGTCTTATTACACTACATGTTCTTTTCAGGCAACGAGAGACTCTTGTGGCTTTCATTAAAACTTGGTCTCACAGTTACTGCGTATAGTTCATTATATCAAGAACATGCGCCCGCTAATGTTTCGTTGATAGTCACCTGAAGCACTATATACTGCTTTACCAGATGAAAGACAAGCTGGTAAAGTTTTAATTTAAAGCCTATCTTCAACGGTAACACCCGTAAATTTGGTTCCTAGAGTATGTTAAGAGCATCAATCTGGGCCCACTAGTGCCATAAATTTCCAAATGTAACGAACTGTTAGGCGTATTGGCTTGCTTTTGTCTACGTCACAGCCAGAATCACCTTTCAGTTGAAACAGCTTTGAATAATACCCGCACGCAATGGTGTTCTATTCAGACCCCTATTCAACATAACCTTTTGTTGTCGGTGGTGGGATCTCGCGGTGACGCAACATGGCACGAAAAGGCAGCTTCATTTATCATTTGACGGGCTTACATTTGCATGAATGAACTCGCATTTACTTATTTTACTAAAACTTTGCTAGTACTATCGGGTTAGTCCAATACATCCAAAATAACAAAATTCCGTTGAAGTTAGGCTTTAAATTTCACAATTGAGCAAAAGGTACATTGACAATACCAATTTGACGGTCCCAGTCACAATTCTCGAATAAATAATTTCTTACAAAACTTCTTTTTACTGCAAACAGCACACTCTTGTTTATGTCGAGTCCAAGCCTGACCTTGACCCGTGGAGCAGCTTGCATAGCTGGGTCAAACTCCGATACACTCTTACCCTTGTGTATCTGCATGCATAGCTGAACAAAGTATTCCAAAAGGTGGCGTTGACCCGAGTTCAGCAAACCACGGCAAGTGGCTGTGTGTGACCGAATGTCACTTTCATTCCTAAGCATAGCTTAGTCCACAAAGGCTTCGAAGCACACAGGATGTTGGCGGCTAACATCTTCCACTTTCCACAGCAAGATTATGCACATTACACTAGCAGAGTTTCTCACACAACTGCTCCCCAGCACAGCTTAACAACAGAGTGCTAAGTATCACGTGTTGACACTTGTCCGTCTCCGTGCAGTGTTTGGTTTTTGGCTATGATGCAAGTGTGGATACAGCACCCGCATTGTCATGAGAGCGGAGCCAATGCATGCGCAAGCGGGAGCCATAGCGCCCCCTGGCATCTGAAACATGACCGTTCCTACTGCAGCAATACCATCGTCCAGTGGCTCGATAGCCAGAGGGTTAATTGAGTGCACATTATCCGTTCCAGTATTAGCAGCATCATGTAAATGTTTATGTGCCGATTTTGACCGACTTGTCCGACGTCTCATTCCTGCTGTCGCTGTCGGCGACAACAGGGGACTGGTCTCCTGGTCGATGATGACGAGTGCGTTGGCGAATGGACGCGAGGCCATGTGTTTCATCTCCTGTTGCCGCTGGATACGAGACTGCCTCAGGTCCATGTGCTGTTTAGCCTTCCATACAAGAACACATAGGGAGAGGAAGAGAAAGAAACAAGAGAAAAATACAGAGAAGAAGACAAACAGATCAATGTGTGGTTGATCCTGTAGGAAAAATACATGGCCCTGTGTTCTATCACTGTTATTGTCTCCGACGCCACGCAGCACCATATAGAACCGCGCCGTCTTTAGCGGGTGGTTCTTCTCAGGCAGTGTGATGACAAGGCGATACGTGACATTGTAGACAACAAAAAAACGGTTGGGATCAAATACGGTGACGTAGGTAGTACGTGGACCATCATGAGCCACTATCTCCTCCAGCGTGTATGCACTACTATTGGTGTCAGCACTACGCCTTCGTCGTCCCTGCTGGGCGCTGGTGTATTTAGGGTCGACAGTGACGTCGTGTCGTGATGTGGAATGGTTGGGAGTGACCACAAATGTATCTTCACTTGGTGAGAAGTAAACATCGACTCCTGAAAGGCACAATATAATAGAAAAATTAATGAAAAATGAGAAAAAATTAAGAGTACTTGCATGTATCAATCAGGTAAGTGATCTTAATCTGGGAACACGACTTATCACGAATTTTGAAATTGATGTATTATTATCTCTTGGGTTGACCTAACTCCAAAAAACAAAAATTAGTTGTGCAAGCGTCTTTATATAAAAAACAAAAATCAAGCAACTCATCACAACTTTGTCGACATTCTTGCTCACAATCCTAGCCATGCTGCAGGTTTAATATGAAGTATTTAAAATACGTATCTCATCAAATACAAGTACGGTAGGAGGCAGTGTGACCTAGTGTGATAGGTGCTTGCTTTCTTTACTCCAGGTCATGAGTTCAAGTCCCACTGGGCCACACTGTTAAACCCTTGAATCAGGTTTTAAGTCCTCAGCTCCGTAACTCTATGTTTAGTTAAGCATAAAAATGGTTCAGTGCAATGGGTCCACATGATTGGCCTGCGCACGTCTGGTGCAACATGTATCGGACTGCCACGGCAACATCCAATAGAACAAAATATATGTCTACTAACATCTTTTAAAATTTCAACCCCTTTCATTTCTGTGGATCCAGCATTTTTTCTTCCACAATCCAAATTCTTGAGAGGCAGTTGACACTGTTTTCCATGGGATAAATAATGCCAAAAGGGGGCGCATAAGCTGATGACTTTTAAGTTAAAAAAACTGCCAACAGCTGGTGTTTTGTCTACTTTTCTTCTACAAGTATTTAGGATCAGTTGTCTAAAATTTGCTGAAATTGTCATTACCACCGATCAAAATTTATCCCCAAAATGAACGAAGGCCAATTTTACAGATGCTGGTAGTTTTTCAAACTTAAGCATCACAGTTATTAATCATTCCCCCTAAGTGTTCAAATAAGTTAAATGTCAAAAAATCTGTGATCAGTCATGTTCTCACTTTGCCAGATCTTCTTGTGCAGTCACTCTTAAGTTAAAGATGTCATGTCTCATTAAATTGTGAATATGCAAATGATGTACTAGTTTACAAACAACCCGAGTCTTCTGGTGGGCCGGAAACCATCCGAGAACCAGTTACCATTAAATTCATTGCAATCTCTCGCGAAAATCTCGTTTTGCGAGACTATTTTTATGAAAATGAGTATGGAAATATTTCATTGTTACCCTAAAGAAACAAGGCACAGTGTTTTATTATTTGTTAATTTCCCTATCAAATAACAGATTTTTTTATAATTAATCTACATGCGTTTTTAAGTGTATCAGTGGTGGTGTCTTTTTTAAATCCGCAATTTATTTACAAATAGTTTCTATTCCCCATTACACTTGTACACACAGTTCTACATGAAGTCACTAGGTGGCACTTGCTACAAATTTAAGTGTTCACGGTTTTAATGAGACATAGCATCTTTATGAACACTAAGGTAAAACCAAAATCGTTACCACACTTGCAGAGACGTAGAGACAAGATTCATAGATTGTCCAAAGTCACAACGAAGGCTGATCAAGGACCTTGTTCTAAAATCTGGAATTTGGTACTCTCCGCTCATTTTGCACAAGAATAATTGCCAAAATTGTTATTTTTCAATGGCCGATTACATTTGCACAAATAGCGTAATTTTTACTAAATTTTTGTTATACGACATCTACACAGGGCAAACCATGCTTGTAAGAGTCAAAAGTTTTATAAATCTTTATTTTTGGGGAGAAATTGACAAAATAGAACATTACTACACTTGTTGGACGCATTGTGTGCTAAATAAGCGAGCCCTTACCGCACTATTGAACAAGTCTCGACATTAGGCACCGTTGCCATCAACATTTCACTCAATGTGTATATCTACAACCATCCAATCACACTGAAGCACTAACTACAGATTCACATACCTCCCTTTCCCATCTCAACCATCGCCCTGATGTTCACATTCAGATACTTAGGCTGAACAGCGAAGAACAGTGTGCGGCCGTACTGGAGCCAGGGGGCCAGAAGATGATCACACCGTTTGACAGAATTGGAGAGGAAACAGTACTCCGCGTCGACATTCATAAGACGGTAGCATTGGTGGCCATCGGTGGGCGTGCCGATGTACGACTCACTGCAGGTGGCGCACTGGAACAGAAATAAGAAGGCACGCTTAAGTAATGATACTTAAATGGTTGAGTTACAGCAGAAGCCAAAAGAAAACGGACAAAATACCATTCTTGTGTCATGACATTCAATTGTGTCAGCAGATATTTTCCCGCTTAATTTTGGTTGCAAATGCAATCTCTTCTTGCAATCTCACAATGCTGTCACAATGTCTCAAAATCATTATCAGGAACTAAACCAATTATCAATTTGCAAAAATACATGCGTAGGATTTATGTTTGCCTGAAGACAGGAAAAATGTCCCAATCAACATTTTAATGCATTTTGCATGCAAGACGAGCCAAGTAAGTAATATGGCAGCTTTGATCATTATGTTTGATTTATTGGGTTGCCCATTTCCAATATAAATAACACTATCACATATTTTAACAAATTCACCGAACAAACTGTCGCAAATTACTTCTTCAAATGTTCAATACACAGTACATGTATCAGTTGTAAGTAGTATGGCGAGGATATCGGTCGTCTGTGTACGTTGTGCACTGTAACATCAAGAGATATCATAACATATGTTTAAGAATGATTGTGTCTAAACTACAGGAATAGTGAAGAGCTTTTTCACTTCATTAGTTTTGCAGTAAATTTGCAGTCATTCCCCGGCCAACTCCGCTTGCACTCCGCCATCATGACAGGAGAATTATGGGTCATTTTTACATTTTTCTTATAGCTTGTACTGTATGAGTAATACGTACAAATTTAAGCCAATCAGAACATCAATTTTCTAACACCCTATATATGGCAGCACTATGTTTGCTGAAAATGTCATGACCATTTCTGTGATTTAAGACGGGGATTTTTTTGTCCTTTAAAAGCTGTTCTCCCACGACCCACTCACTCACAATACTCACCCACCCACCCGCGTTTTACTGGCATCCCATAGCACGCGGGACACTCACAGGAAACAAAGCTGAACCATGGATTTACTTCAACACTTTGCCACACCCCAGTTTTACCTGAAGCTTGTGGTAATGTGATTATTATTTGGTACAAAACAAACTGTCCTCACACACGCCTGCCCATGTTAATTAGACATTTACCTGAAGCCCATGGTAAACCAGAGACCCCTTCGTCATATAACAACCCATACCCAGAGTCTAACACCTAACAGTTCCCACCAGATATCTACGAGTAGGCTTCACCTCATAGCATGGCGAGGAGTCCCTGGTCCCCTGGAACCCAGTACCCACACCCACCAACAATCACCAACCATTTACATGACTGTGTATACTGCACCCACAGCACAGTACCCCCGTCTACCTAAATCAATCCTGCATTTACCTGCAGTTGGTGACAAGGTAATGCATCCTCCGTGCCCTTGCAGCTAGTCTCTGTATGGTTGGAACATACACACTCCTCTCCTGTCTTGGAATTACACTTCGCTGAGTGGCCGTTACACATGCAGCTGTGAAGACAAATTATTATTACATGCAAAAAATTATAAATCACAACTTTTGGAACTATAAAATAATTTCCCCAGTGTTTCTGCCAGGCTCCACCTACTGGGGATTGAACCCGTCTTTCAACAGACCGCGAGTGGTCAGATTTAAGCTGCCTGACTTTTGTTCCAAGACCTTGTAGTTGTTGTTTGTGAACACCACCAGAGGGCGACAGAACTTTTGCAGGAACCAGCCAGTCATCAATTCCAGTAGAAGGAGCCAACAGCTTGGACACGCTAGGAAATCATTTTACATGAAGTTTCAGAACTTGGGGTTGATAATTTATCACATCTAGTGGTTCACCTGGATGAATGATAATAACCATCATGAATAAACAAATTATTATTTTTACAAATTTACAGTACATGTCATAGTTATTACAAGCCATTTTTGCTGCAAACAGATTATACAGTCCCAGTGTGACTTACTGACATTGCTAAAAGCTCGATCATGACAAATTATGAAATTTTTTCTAAAACCTGTCTCTCATTAACGTCAGCCATAGATCCACACAGAAAGTACTTACGCAGTGCAGGCATCAGTCAATTTGTCCTTTTTCTCGAGTCGGAAGTAGCCGTCGCTGCACAATCCACACGTGTCGCCCTCTGTGTTGTTTTGACAGTTGATACACACAGCCTCACTAACGGGACCGCGACTGATGTGTAGTAGGTCTTGGATCTAGTGATGCATGCACAAATGACGAGTTTATAGACAAGGTGGAGCCAAGTAGTGGGAGACATTTTGACTTGAGTTTCAATAAAGGCCACTTTTCTTCAATGTAAAAGGCATTTATTCTCATAATGATATTCAAATTAAACTATTGTAAGCTATTTTTCAAATGACTGTCTTGTTTTTGTCCAGTGTCTTTCCAGTATTTGAAAGAAGACTAATTTCAATTTTCTTTTTAAAAACTACCATGTTTATAGCAACTTCAGAATTTTCAGAAAAATACAGACGGTACAGGACACTTTTTTGTAAACATCAAGCAAAAAAATGGGGAAAACCCACAGGCTTGAGGGCAACTGATAGACTCTTCTATCAGTGATTAACTTCACAGGTAACAACAATCTTTGCTGTACGATTTCTAGTTTTGTTACCATACTCGCCGTAATATCCGCCCCCCATGCGTTTTCAGACTTTGCTAAAATAAGCGCCCAGTCCATGAACGTGTACGTGCGAAAAATGCCTTAGCTATAGTCCTAAAATTCTACAGTAATGTCTTCAATTTATCAATAATATCCGACAGTCCTGAAAAAAATCATTGTGCGCAGAATTTGTAGACCACGAGCCTCGTCGCTATGTCGGTATTTAGCCGTGACTATACACTTCAAACTTCCGTCCCTAAAAACGAACACAAAAATTCTGCTGATCATGCGAGGACCATTGGTCTGGCCTTTCAGAACAGAAGTAGTGTACTTGTCTACGAGATTGCTTTGTAGATATTTTCCCATTTCAACAGGAATCCAAATTTCTTTGTACACGAGAAAACCGCGAATCGAAGACTAATAAAAAGCTTGGCCAATGTTAAAAAAGCACGTGGCTAGGAAGCGCGCACTACATACATGAACCTGTCATCGAAGACATTAGTCGGGAACTATCCATTCATGAAACGGGTAGCATAGCATCAGAAAGAAATGAATATTGGCACTAATTTCCGACAGTTTCTAATACTTAAAAAATGTTTGCGTTATTTTTAAGATGAATTGTTTGATTAACCATAATTGGTGTTTTTAAGCCAAATATCCGATAAAATGACAACTGACAGTGAATGCTTACACACCTTTACATCGAAAAATAACTGTCAGATAGTTACGTACGCATCCAGCCACACGGCGACTAATATGGGCCTTACCGAGACAAACGTCGAATGTTTTTAGCACATGAGACCGGCAAGTGCTGAATGAAACACGCTCTGGTTTAGGCCTACTGCTTGTGCAAATTTCCTCAGATACAATGCACATAGCTCGTTAAATTGCGTGACTCTGGCCAAAAGACGATCTCTGCTCTGCAAAATTAAATGTGGTAACACACACACGCTCGCTTACTCACAAACGCAGACGAACTTCAAACCAAACATCACGTGACAACAACATGTGTGTTCGTCCAGATATTTTTCTCATGTTGCTGATCATACATGTAGATGGCACGATGTACTTGCACAGATTTGTACTTAAACCTGCCGTGATCCCAACTCCACGGGAACTAAAAAATCTTAGGGACGCAACTTGGAAAACTTAAGGAGGATTTCACGTAATTTGCTCGAGTCGAAACTGTATTTTTATTCAAGCATTCAAGTCGCCATATCGACAATTGCGAGGCAGTTAGTCGGCGAGTTTTCGCCCTGGGATTTCAGCACAATTTTCTGTAAAATGATCATAATTTAGCAGCAAAGTATGATAGCAATGCACCACGGTTTTGTAGAAAGTCTTTCATATATTACAGATACGTCACAAAGCGTAAATATGACGAATATAAGCTTCCCATTTCATCCGTTTCGGAGACCGGGTTTCAATGGCCTTGGGTTATAATAAGCGTCCCCCTGAAACGAACTTTTCTAAGTGCCCTGGGCGGTTATTACGGTAAGTATTTTTAATGGCATTATGCTAAAACACTACAATGTCTCATTAGCGGCAACTACAGCACTCACCGACTTAGCCGTTAACGTCTTTATGTCGAGGATCGTATTTAGATCAAGCACACTTTTCTCTGCCTTGCTGATGCAGATATCTGTGTGCCCATAACAAAACTCTGAGCAGTTTTTGCAGGTGCCCCCGTTGATGGGGTTTCCAATAAACATGGGCTTGCACTCCTGACATTGGGCGCCCTGAGAAACAAAGAAAGGGTTTAAGAAATCAGCTTAGTAAAAGACATTTTGGTAGAAGGAACTGTTACAGATAATGGTTGTAAAAATTTTTGCTTTAGATGACAAGAACATTCGGGGGTCTTGATTGGAAAAAAGATAATTACATGCAGATTTATTGATAAAATCAACCAATCAGATGACTGGGAAGAGAGATATGGTTGACAGGACCTGTTAGAGACAAAATCATTTGAGAGCCTTGATTGGTGGAAGACCGACACGAGATAAAGCAATGCAAGAAAGTGGCAGTATAGCCATGTAAGATTACAAGTTCAAACCCCACCACTAGACAGGAGGAGTGTCCAGTGCATCAATGACGCCTAATAATTTCATTGATGCACTAAAACTGTCATAATTCCGCCTCTTTTTGTCTTAAATAATACTCGTAGCTCACTCTAATACAACCACAGCTGATCAAAACAACTATTTTGCGATATGAGGTTTAGCATATTGTGAAAATAAAGATCTCAACTACAGACTTGTGTGTTTACTTTGTCATGAATTAATGCAGTTAGCTGACCAAATAGTAATTGCGTAATGTTCCATATTTAAATGCCAACATCAGAAAACTTAATCGAAAAAGGGCTTACATCTGACTATATGTGATGCAGAGGTCTTAAAAGTTGGCCCATAAACCTCAGGCCACGTGGGTCAATTGACTCAATGCCACACTTTTCTAAAATGACCTTTATTAGACCACACTGCTGGACTGTTGACTCAAGTCTCTTCCTCTACATTTTTGGGTAACTATGGGAGACTAGAGCAAGTGACCTCTGACCTCTTGCATGTTCGACCTTTGACCCACCTGCGTATTGTTGTGACACTTGATGCAAATATCCAGGTGGGTGTCACTTAGACACCTGCTGTGTTTGTTGCACTGGCACTCCACAGAGCAGTTGATGCCAACCCAACCAAAGTGGCAGTCACACTTGTCTGGCAAGGAACAGTTACCATGCACACAGCCCTGCGTACACTCGGGAACACACAGGCCACTGGAGATAGATAAATTAATACATTACATTTTGACAAGGGTATCCAACTCTAGTGACAAAACAATGACATGAAAAGAACCAAAATGACTTCTATTATATTATTTTGAAAACTGCAACAGTATTTTGAGGTTCAGAAGAAATTTGGCCTTAATGTTAATAGGCCTACTTCTGCAGTGCAGTAAAAATGCACGATTTAAAAGCTCGTTTTTTTCTTAGATTTCACTTATTAGAAACATGGGCACATGAATCACACAATGGACGATTGCTGGACAGTTTAAAAGCTCTAGAACCTGTATACTTCACATAAACACTCTGCAATTCAACACACAACCTGATGGACCTGTGGACTGTCATTTTGTTCACCTTTTCAGCAGAAATTAACATTGAAAAAAGTTAACTTCACCCGAAGCATTTTTGAACAGAACAAAGCTTTGCTAAAACTGGATATTTTAACAATGTTAAAAGCCTTATAAATTCGAAAAGGCATACTTTTTGTGTTTGATTTTGAACACAATTATGAGCGATAAGCATAATTTCTAAACCACCAGACATAATGTAAGATAAATTACGTAACTTTGCAGTTACTTGGTAAGTACAGACTTCTTATGAGGTCACATGACTTGCGTTACATCATTTCCCACTCAACTCTGACTGTTACACATAAACATGAACATGAACCTATATGAACATGAACGTGTATATGAGTGTATATGACCAACGTGTCTATGAACATGAACACATATGAACAACGTGTATATGAACATGAATATTTATATGAACATGAGCATCATACATATGAACATGAACACTACACAACAATAACAATCAACTGACAAAACTTTAAAAGGCAGATCACAGATATCCACAAGACAAACTGTCACACAAATCTAGTCTCATTCATGCCTCCAGTACCTAGCTGGCTTACTGCAAGCTGATAAAAGTCAAGTCCTTGACTGTATTGACTTATTTCGAAAGTCAAGTGAATTTGCTGCAAACTAATGGGTTGCAGCCGGTACTCAACGGACATCAGGATGGAAATAAAAGTGAAAGATAATTGTTGAAATGAATCGACCAATCTGTGCTGTTGATGGGACAAGCCAAATTTTGTTTTATCATTTTTCTATGCAACGTATGTGTAATCGAGTTACATGCTTTTCCATGTCTAAGTTTTGCAGGCCCAGAGAAAGTTTTCAAATTGTGGGCATTCATTTTGCAAAAACGAAGAAAATTTTGCTATTCAATTTTGTTAAAAATTGGTGAGATCAACACAGCATCAATATCTTGGCAGACCCAAAATGTCGCAAAGGGTGATGTAATTTCTGAGTGAAATTGTTTGAACACAATTAGTGAAGGAAAAGATTTTAACACAACAAAAATCTTCATGGCAGTATTTTTTAGTTTTATGCCTAATCATGTCAAGAGGAGGCTCAAGCTTTCTGCCTACAGGGAATGATAAGATCTATCGATGATCGACAGCAGTCACCACACAGGAACACTAACACACCAACACACACACACACACACACACAAACACACACACACACACACCAACA